>LR738714.1:454559606-454736781 GCA_902687465.1 Secale cereale
TCCCCCCCCCCCCCCCCCAAGTGCCTTGCCCCCTACTCCATAGGGGTGCGGCAGCCCTAGGGGGGCCCAGCCCCCCTTGCGCATGAGGAGAGGGCCCAGGGGGGCGCACAACCCTATGAAGGCTGTTGCGTCTCCCCTTTGTGGCCCATTAGGCCCGAAACTCTTTCCGGTACCCCCGAAAACCCCTTTCGGTCATCCGCCGACTTCCCGGTGCTCCCCGGAACACTTCCGGACTCCGATCACTCTCAACCTATATATCAATCTTCGTCCCCGGACCATTCCGGAGACCCTCGTCACGTCCGGGATCTCATCCGAGACTCCGAACAACCTTCGGTAACCATGCACTGTTCTCACTAACAACCCTAGCGTCGCCGAACCTTAAGTGTGTAGACCCTGCGGGTTCGGAAACTATGCAGACATGACCGAGACACTCCCAGGTCAATAACCAATAGCGGGATCTGGATACCCATATTGGTTCCCACACGTTCCTTGATGATCTCATCGGATGAACCACGATGTCAAGGATTCAGGCAATCCCGTATACAGTTCCCTTTGTCTCGTCGGTATGTTACTTGCCCGAGATTCGATCGTCGGTATCTCTATACCTAGTTCAATCTCGTTATCGGCAAGTCTCTTTACTTGTTCCGTAATACATAATCCCGTGACTAACTACTTAGTCACTTTGAGCTCATTGAGATGTTGCATTACCAAGTGGGCCCGGAGATACCTCTCCGTCATACGGAGTGACAAATCCCAGTCTCGATCCATGTCAACTCAACAGACACCTTCGGAGATACCTGTAGAGTACCTTTATAGTCACCCAGTTACGTTGCGACGTTTGGCACACACAAGGCACTCCTACGGTGTCAGTGAGTTACATGATCTCATGGTCATAGGAACTTATACTTGACATGCAGAAAACTATAGCGATAACTGATACGATCAAAAGCTATGTTTAACGTTTGGGTCTCGTCCATCACATCATTCTCCTAATGATGTGATCCCGTTATCAAATGACAACTCATGTCTATGACCTGGAAACCGCGGTCATCTTTGATCAACGAGCTAGTCCTGAAGAGGCTTACTAGGGACACAAAGTTTGTCTATTTATCCACACATGTATTTGAGTTTCCAATCAATACAGTTATAGCATGGATAATAAACGATTATCATGAACAAGGAAATATAATAATAACTCTTTTATTATTGCCTCTAGGGCATATTTCCAACAGTCTCCCACTTGCACTAGAGTCAATAATCTAGCATTACAAGGTAATGAATCTAACACCCATAGAGTCTTGGTGTTGATCATGCTTAGCCCGTGGAAGTGGCTTAGTCAACGGATCTGCAACATTCAAATCCGTGTGTACTTTGCAAATGCTTATGTCCTCCTCCTTGACTGAATCGCGGATGGAATTGAAGCGTCGCTTTATGTGTCTGGTCCTCTTGTGAAACCTTGGTTCCTTGGCTAGAGCAATGGCACCAGTGTTGTCACAAAACAGAGTCATTGGGTTTAATGCACTAGGCACAACTCCAAGATCTGTCATGAACTCCTTCATCCAGACACCTTCCTTTGCCGCCTCCGAGGCAGCTATGTACTCCGCTTCGCACGTAGAATCGGCTACCACGCTTTGCTTGGAACTGCACCAGCTTACCGCTCCCCCGTTGAGAATATATACGTATCCGGTTTGAGACTTAGAGTCATCCGGATCAGTGTCAAAGCTTGCATCGACGTAACCCTTTACGACGAGCTCTTGATCACCTCCATAAACGAGAAACATTTCCTTAGTCCTTTTCAGGTACTTTAGGATATTCTTGACCGCTGTCCAGTGATCCATACCAGGATTACTTTGAAACCTTCCGGCCATACTTATGGCAAGGCTGACATCTGGTCTTGTGCACAGCATTGCATACATGATAGAGCCTATGGCTGAAGCATAGGGGACGACACTCATCTTTTCTCTCTCTTCTGCAGTCACTGGGCATTGAGTCTTACTCAACTTCGTACCTTGCAATACCGGCAAGAACCCCTTCTTGGATTGATCCATTTTGAACTTCTTCAAAACTTTATCAAGGTATGTACTTTGTGAAAGTCCTATCAAGCGTCTTGATCTATCTCTATAGATCTTGATGCCCAATATGAAAGCAGCTTCACCGAGATCCTTCATCGAAAAACTCTTGTTCAAATACCCCTTCACGCTATCCAAAAATTCTATATTGTTTCCAATCAGCAATATGTCATCCACATATAATATTAGAAACGCTATAGAGCTCCCACTCACTTTCTTGTAAATACAAGCTTCTCCGTAAACTTGTACAAACCCAAACGCTTTGATCACCTCATCAAAGCGAAGATTCCAACTCCGAGACGCTTGCACCAGCCCATAAATGGAACGCTGGAGTTTGCAAACTTTGTCAGCATTCTCTGGATCGACAAAACCTTCCGGTTGTATCATATACAACTCTTCCTTAAGAAAACCGTTAAGGAATGCCGTTTTGACATCCATCTGCCAAATTTCATAATCGAAATATGCAGCTATTGCTAACATGATTCGGACGGATTTAAGCATCGCTACGGGTGAGAAAGTCTCATCGTAGTCAATTCCTTGAACTTGTGAAAAACCCTTTGCCACAAGTCGAGCTTTATACACGGTGACATTACCGTCAGCGTCCGTCTTTCTCTTAAAAATCCATTTATTCTGAATGGCCTTCCGCCCTTCAGGTAATACTTCCAAAGTCCATACTTTGTTTTCATACATGGATCCCATCTCGGATTTCATGGCCTCTAACCATTTGTCGGAATCTGGGCCCACCATCGCTTCTCCATAGCTCGTAGGTTCACTGTTGTCCAACAACATGACCTCCAAGACAGGGTTACCATACCACTCAGGTGCAGTGCGTACCCTTGTCGACCTACGAGGTTCAGTAGTAACTTGATCAGAAGCTTCTTGATCATCATCATTGGCTTCCTCTTCAACCTCTGCAGGCTCCACAAAAACATCTTTCTGTGCTGCGCTACTCTCTGGTTGAAGTAGAGGTTCAACAACCTCATCAAGTTCTACCTTCCTCCCACTCAATTCTTTCGAGAGAAACTCTTTCTCGAGAAAGGACCCGTTCTTAGCGACAAACACTTTGCCCTCGGATCTGAGATACAAGGTGTACCCAACCGTTTCTTTTGGGTATCCTATGAAGACACATTTGTCCGCTTTGGGTTCGAGCTTTTCTGGCTGAAGCCTTTTGACATAAGCATCGCAACCCCAAACTTTGAGAAAAGACAACTTAGGTTTCTTACCAAACCATAGTTCATACGGTGTTGTCTCAACGGACTTAGATGGAGCCCTATTTAAAGTGAATGCAGCTGTCTCTAATGCATATCCCCAGAACGATAGTGGCAAATCGGCAAGAGACATCATAGAACGCACCATATCTAATAGGGTTCGATTACGACGTTCGGACACACCATTACGCTATGGTGTTCCAGGTGGCGTCAACTGTGAAACAATTCCACATTTTCTTAAGTGATTGCCAAACTCATAACTCAGATACTCACCCCCTCGATCAGATCATAGGAACTTGATCTTCTTGTTACGATGATTCTCAACTTCACTCTGAAATTGCTTGAACTTTTCAAAAGTTTCAGACTTATGCTTCATTAAGTAAATATACCCATATCTACTTAAGTCGTCAGTGAAGGTGAGAAAATAACGATATCCACCGCGCGCCGTGACACTCATCGGACCACACACATCAGTATGTACGATTTCCAATAAGTCACTTGCCCATTCCATTGTCCCTGAAAACGGGGTCCTTGTCATCTTGCCCATGAGGCACGGCTCGCATGTGTCAAGTGATTCAAAATCAAGAGACTCCAAAAGTCCATCAGCATGGAGCTTCCTCATGCGTTTCACGCCGATATGACCCAGACGGCAGTGCCACAAGAAAGTGGTATTATTGTTATCAACTCTACATCTTTTGGCATCAATGTTATGAACATGTGTATCATCACTATCGAGATTCAATAAGAATAAACCCCCTACTTCGGGTGCATGACCATAAAAGATATTACCCATATAAATAGAACAACCTTTATTCTCTGATTTAAATGAGTAACCGTCTCGCATTAAACAAGATCCAGATATAATGTTCATGCTCAACGCAGGCACTAAATAACAATTATTCAGGTTCATAACTAATCCCGATGGTAATCGAAGAGCGAGCGTGCCGACGGCGATCACATCAACCTTGGAACCATTCCCCACGCGCATCGTCACTTCGTCCTTCGCCAGCCTCCGTTTATTCCGTAGTTCCTGTTTAGAGTTGCAAATGTGAGCAACCGAACCGGTATCAAATACCCAGGCACTACAACGAGAGTTGGTAAGGTACACATCAATAACATGTATATCACATATACCTTGCTTGTTGTTGTTGGCCCCCTTCTTGTCTGCCAGATACTTGGGGCAGTTTCGCTTCCAGTGGCCGTTCCCCTTGCAATAGAAACACTCAGTCTCTGGCTTGGGCCCAGCCTTGGGTTTCTTCACTGGATTAGCAACTGCCTTGCCACCCTTCTTAGAGTTACCCTTCTTGCCCTTGCCATTTTTCTTGAAACTGGTAGTTTTATTGACCATCAACACTTGATACTCCTTCTGGATGTCTGCCTCAGCGACTTTCAGCATTGAAAACAGCTCGGCGATGGACTTGTTCATCCCTTGCATGTTATACTGCTGCACGAAGCTCTTGTAGCTAGGTGGGAGTGACTGGAGAATTCTGTCAATGATAGCCTCCTCCGGGAACACAAGTCCCAGATCAGCTATGCGGGTATAGTACCCAGACATCTTCAGCAAGTGCTCACTGACAGACGAATTCTCCTCCATCTTGCAAGCAAAGAATTTATCGGTGTTCTCATACCTCTCGATCTTAGCATTCTTTTCAAAGATGAACTTCAACTCCTGGAACATCTCATATGCTCCATGACGTTCAAAACGCCTTTGAAGTCCTCCTTCCAAGCTATACAACATGGCACACTGCACTACTGAGTAGTCATCCGAACGCGTCTGCCAGGCGTTCATAACGTCCACAGAGGCCGGAGCGGGGGGTTCACCTAGCGGTGCACTTAGGACATAAACCTTTTGGGCAGCTGTGAGGATGATCCTCAGATTGCGGAGCCAGTCCACAAAATTGCTCCCATCATCTTTCAGTTTAGCTTTCTCTAGGAACGCATTAAAATTCAGGGGAGCTACTGCGCGAGCCATCTACAACAAAAGATTTGCAAAGACATTTTAGACTATTGTTCATGATAAGTGAGTTATTACCTAATCAAATTATTTATAACTCCCACTCAAATTGACATCCCTCTGGTCATTCGAGCGTGACATGATCCAGATCCACCAACCCAAGTCCGATCATCACGTGAGATGAGGTGGTGTCAATGGTGAACATCTACATGTTGATCATATCTACTATATGACTCATGCTCGACCTTTCGGTCTTCCGTGTTCCGAGGCCATGTCTGTACATGCTAGGCTCGTCAAGTCTAACCCGAGTGTTCTGCATGTGCAAAACTGGCTTGCACCCGTTGTATGCGAACGTAGAGTCTATCACACCCGATCATCACGTGGTGCTTCGAAACGACGAACCTTCGCAACGGCGCACACTCGGGGGGAACACAATTTTATCTTGAAATTTTAGTGAGGGATCATCTTATAATGCTACCGTCGTCCTAAGCAAAATAAGATGCATAAAAGGATTAACATCACATGCAAATCACAAGTGACATGATATGGCCATCAACTCGTGCTTTTGATCTCCATCTCCAAAGCACCGGCATGATCTCCATCGTCACCGGCGTAACACCATGATCCCCATCATCATGATCTCCATCATCGTGTCGCCATCGGGGTTGTCGCGCGCCCACCATGCTCTTACTACTATTGCTACCGTTTAGCGATAAAGTAAAGCATTACACAGCGCTTAATGATTGACACGCAGGTCATACAAAAAATTAAAGACAACCCTATGGCTCCTGCCAGTTGCCGTATACATCGACATGCAAGTCGAAATTAACTATTACAACATGATCATCTCATACATCAAATATATCTCATCATGTCATTGGCCATATCATATCACATACATACCCTGCAAAAACAAGTTAGACGTCCTCTAATTTGTTGTTGCATGTTTTACGTGGCTGCTATGGGTATCTAGCAAGAACGCTTCTTACCTACGCAAAGCCACAACGGTGATATTTAAGTTGCTATTTAACCTTCTACAAGGAGCGCCTTTGTCTATTCCGATTCAACTAAGATAGGAGAGACAGACACCCGCCAGCCATCTTATGCAACAAAAGTCACATGTGTGTCGATGGAACCGGTCTCATGTACGTGGACATGTAAAGTTGGTCCGGGCCGCTTCATCCCATAATACCGCTGAATCAAGAAAGACTAAGGAGGGAAGCAATCTAAACATCAACGCCCACAAAACTCCTTTGTGTTCTACTCGTGAAAGCATCTACGCAAGATCCTAGCTCTGATACCACTGTTGGGGAACGTTGCATGGGAAACAAAATTTTTTCCTACGCTCACCAAGATCAATCTAGGAGATGCATCTACGAGGGGAGAGTTGGATCCACATACCCTTGTAGATCGCTAAGCGGAAGCGTTCAAGAACGCAGTTGATGGAGTCGTACTCGCCGCGATTCAGATCGCCGAAGATCCTAGCACCGAAGCAACGGTGCCTCCGCGTTCTTCACACGTACAGCTCGGGGACGTCTCCTCCTTCTTGATCCAGCAAGGGGGAAGGAGAGGTTGATGGAGACACCGGCAGCACGACGGCGTGGTGGAGATGGTGGTGGAGGATTCCAGTAGGGCTTCGCCAAGCACTGCGGGAAGGACGAAGATCTCTACGGTGGAGGGAGGGCAGCGCCGAGGCACGAACGTGTGTGGCTGCCCTCCCTCTGCCTCTCTTTATATAGGGGAGAGAGAGGGGAGGGGGCGCCCTAGGGTTTACCCCTAGGGGCGGCGGCCAGGGCAGATGGGGAGGGGGCGGCGGCCAAGGGGCCAGGGTTCCCCCCCCCCCAAGTGCCTTGCCCCCTACTCCATAGGGGTGCGGCAGCCCTAGGGGGGCCCAGCCCCCCTTGCGCATGAGGAGAGGGCCCAGGGGGGGGGGGGCGCACAGCCCTATGAGGGCTGTTGCGTCTCCTCTTTGTGGCCCATTAGGCCCGAAACTCTTTCCGGGACCCCCGAAAACCCCTTTCGGTCATCCGCCGACTTCCCGGTGCTCCCCGGAACACTTCCGGACTCCGATCACTCTCAACCTATATATCAATCTTCGTCCCCGGACCATTCCGGAGACCCTCGTCACGTCCGGGATCTCATCCGGGACTCCGAACAACCTTCGGTAACCATGCACTGTTCTCACTAACAACCCTAGCGTCACCGAACCTTAAGTGTGTAGACCCTGCGGGTTCGGAAACTATGCAGACATGACCGAGACACTCCCAGGTCAATAACCAATAGCGGGATCTGGATACCCATATTGGTTCCCACACGTTCCTTGATGATCTCATCGGATGAACCACGATGTCAAGGATTCAGGCAATCCCGTATACAGTTCCCTTTGTCTCGTCGGTATGTTACTTGCCCGAGATTCGATCGTCGGTATCTCTATACCTAGTTCAATCTCGTTATCGGCAAGTCTCTTTACTTGTTCCGTAATACATAATCCCGTGACTAACTACTTAGTCACTTTGAGCTCATTGAGATGATGCATTACCAAGTGGGCCCGGAGATACCTCTCCGTCATACGGAGTGACAAATCCCAGTCTCGATCCATGTCAACTCAACAGACACCTTCGGAGATACCTGTAGAGTACCTTTATAGTCACCCAGTTATGTTGCGACGTTTGGCACACACAAGGCACTCCTACGGTGTCAGTGAGTTACATGATCTCATGGTCATAGGAACTTATACTTGACATGCAGAAAACTATAGCGATAACTGATACGATCAAAAGCTATGTTTAACGTTTGGGTCTCGTCCATCACATCATTCTCCTAATGATGTGATCCCGTTATCAAATGACAACTCATGTCTATGACCTGGAAACCGCGGTCATCTTTGATCAACGAGCTAGTCCTGAAGAGGCTTACTAGGGACACAAAGTTTGTCTATTTATCCACACATGTATTTGAGTTTCCAATCAATACAGTTATAGCATGGATAATAAACGATTATCATGAACAAGGAAATATAATAATAACTCTTTTATTATTGCCTCTAGGGCATATTTCCAACATCAAGTGGGTTCCCAAGGACACATCAAGTTCTACTTCGTCAAGCTCAACTACAACTCCAAGGATTCCCATCAAGATGATGTGGATCCCAAAGAAGAAGAACTAGAAGGTTCTTGAGGGTGACTCCGCCAACATACTTCACTCATATTCATTTTGGCAAGAACTTGTGCAAACAACTTCCACATCATGCACTAGTTCATGGAGTCACAAACCCTCTTGTTGGTAAGTCAAGGAACAAGGTAATCATTGCTTTCATGGACATCATCTTTTGTGAACTTCAATCTATGTCTATGGATATCCTTGTTTGTTCCTTGTGGGACTAACCCATGTAGGTATTGAAAGTGCCCTAATCCAAAGGATAGCTCCCAACTCTTGATGATCTACATCAACATTGAGCATCCACATCTTCAACATCTACATGAAGTCTTCTACGACAACCCAAGGTTAGTTTGACCCTTTAAAAGGGGTTCTCACATCTAGGGGGAGCTTTGCTCTAAAAATTGAGCTAAAGCATCTTCAAATGATGTGAACACATAAATGCTTTATGTAAAAGTGGTAACCCCACTTGTGCTTAAACGATGAGTATGACCTATGATCAAATGTTCTCATTTGACTCCTAAGTCAAAATACTCATATATAGATGACCTAG
The DNA here is from genome assembly GCA_902687465.1 of Secale cereale. Taxonomy (NCBI): domain Eukaryota; kingdom Viridiplantae; phylum Streptophyta; class Magnoliopsida; order Poales; family Poaceae; genus Secale; species Secale cereale. The sequence continues at coordinate 454,568,547 of LR738714.1, forward strand.
TCATCGACAAATTGTGTGCTAGTAGCTAGAGTGTTGGTTGTGCATGTTTGACACATATTTCAGTTGCTATCTTATTGTGTGAGCATGTTGAATGCATGATTTCATCCATTCAAGGACATCCATTTGTTGTTTTGATTGTTTTGACTTTTCTGGCCAAATGGATGGACAAGAATGCCTAAGCACCTTCCCTAGCTATCTATGCTTTCTTGTCTCAAATTCTATTCATGCTCATATCACAACTTTGAACAAGTCATTTTCGGACCCTCCGAGGGAGGAGCACTCGGAGCCACCGATCCGTCTAAGGCTGACTTCCAAAACCTTCTAAGTCCATTTCGGTCTGACCAACTTTTCCATCTCGGTCCAACCGAAACGCTTAGACTGATCTAGGTTTCATCTCGGTGAAGCCGAGTTCAAAATCTCGGCGTGACCGATATGCGTAACTGCACAACAGTTATACATTTTGGTGTCACCGAGTTTTTCAACTCGGTCCCACCGACAGTATGGGGATATATATACTGAGGGCTGCGCACGATTAATTCTTCAAACCGTTTCGCCCCCAAGTCCCCTGCTGCCGTCGCCCTGGTCTTCGGATCGTCGCCGTCGTCGCCTGTGCGCCCTCGCCGCAGGTCTCCGCCGCCGTCAACGGTATTCTTCTCCGCGCCGTTGCCGCCGTAGAGGGACTCCACCAAGTTAGGGTGAGTCCCGATCCCTCTCGTGCTCCCTATCTGATTCTTGCACGATTGGTTTGCCATGTATCTATCCACGTTTGAGATATTCCTTAAACATCAGATCAGATCCTTTTAGTTTCGAGCGAAATTCTTAGGTTTAGGTTTCCACGGAACACATCTCGGTGAAACCGATTTTGAAAACTCGGAATGACCGATTTGGCCTCTGGCCATTGCACTGCACCGTTCGGTCTAACCGATTCGTGCAAATCGGTGTGACCGATGTAGAGTCTCAGTGAAACCCTAGTGTTTCGGTAGGACCGAAACCCATTTCGGTCTGACCGAAAGTGGTGTGTAGGTTTCTGTATACACTTCGGATTCACCGAAACTGAAAATCGGTTTGACCGAAATGCATTCTGTGAAAACTCAAAACTAAGATTTGAACTCATTTTTTTTTTGCAAAAACCTCTGCAGTTGTGATAACTCTTCTACTCTGCCTATACCTTATCTTTTCACAGGTTGTCAGCCATGTCAGATGTCAGTGACAGCCAGAACAGGTCTGAATCACCGTTTGCAGAGATTCCAGAGGCAGATACTAGTCCTGAGGCTAGTAGTTCCAGTGATGATGGTGAGAGGAGCACCCCTAGTGGTTTGCCTCCTGCAGCCACCAGAACCAGAAAGAAGAGAAATTCTGATGATGAGGACTCTGACTTCGTTGCTGAGGAAGTTACCTCCAAGCCCAAGAGGAAAGTTGTTGCCAAAGAGCACGAAGGGCAGCAGTCAAAGAAAGGCACCAGCAAGGTCAAGCAGTCAGCTGTTGCAAAGAAGCTGAACTTGGAAGAGCCAGCTCCAAGTAAGGTGAAGAAAACTTCCAAGAGGAAGAGAGTTGTATATGCTGAACCTCATGTTGATGCAGCTGCTGAAGAAGAAGAAGAAGATGCACCCCAGCCTCCTCCTCAGAAGGCTAAGTTCATGGGTGATGCTATTAGGGCTCAAGCCACTTCTAAGCCCAAGAAGCCTGCTCAAGCCAAGGCAGCTCCAGCCAAGCCCAAGAGGACAACCAGGAGCATTCCAGCTTCTGAGAAGAACAAAGGTGAGATGCCAGCGTCTGAGTCAGATGAAGAACATGTGTTGCTTAAGCTCCGTCCTAAGTTGCCACTCCACAACGATGCTCATCCTCAAGCCGAGGATATGAAGGCAAGGAAGGATAGAGGTCTCAGGCTATGGAGACAGTCTGATCCATATGCCGTGAGGAGAAGGACTGCTGTGGACCCCAGATTCCACACCAGAGAGCAGCAGGACTTCTATGAGACCGTGCTGATGGATAAGAAGCCTATTGTTGCAGACACCAGGTATGTTGACTGGAAGTACATTGACAGTGAAGAGCACCGAGACTTCTTTCCCCATGTGCATGAGAGCTTTACTGCATGTGGAGTTGCTGATTTTGTGGGTCAGGAGCTGACAGATTGGAATGACGAGATGATCATGCAGTTCTACGCCACAGCCCACTTCTATCCTGATGGCAAGATCACCTGGATGACTGAAGGTCAAAGGTTTTCTTCGTCTGTTGAAGAATGGGCAGAACTTCTGAATGCTCCAGTGCAGAGAGAGGACGACATTGATGTCTATGGGATTCCTAAGAAGAACCATGATTCCATGAAGAACATGTACAAGGAAATCCCCGCTGCTGATTTGGAAGGGTGGAAGCTTGGCTCAGTGTACTATCTCCAGGCAGGTCTGACCACAACAAACACTATTTTGAGGCATACCTTGATGCCCAAGTCTGGAGACCACCGCATGATTCAAGGCTATTCTATCAACATGCTGCACATTCTTGATGAGAAGGCACCTTTCAAGGTGATGGACTTCATTGTAGAGACCATTAAGAGGACAGCAGCTGACTAGAAGAGGTCGTGTGGGTTTGCCCCGCAGATTCAGATGCTTATCAATGCCAAGTTTGGCACGGGCAAATTCATGTTGGATAGGAAGCACTTGCCACTGCAGCCAGAGCATGAAGATAATGTTGTTGTGATGGATGAGGAGGATCCAACCTCAGTTGAAGGTCAAGCCAAAATTGAAGCTGCGAAGAAAGCCAAAGCTGATAAAGAGGCAGCAGCAGCAGCAGCTAAACCAAAGAGCTTCGGAGAGCAGATTCTTGAAGCTACCCAGAGGATTGAACAACGCCTGGCCAGCATTGAACAATCTCAGGAAAGCCTAGAGAGGATTGTTGAGGACAAGATCCACGCTCTGGACGTGAAGCTGGCTGAGATTCAGGTGTCCGTCAACAAGCTTGAGGCAGACATGGAGGAAGCAAGGCAGGAGAGAGCAGAGCTCATGCAGGATGATCTAGTCCAGGACTCTCATCGCCAGACTGCACAGGTTCCCAGAGGATCCCGATCTGCAGCTATCCCAGTGACTGACTCCAGGGCTACCACTTCAGCACTAGCTCCAGCTCCAGCATCCACTCCTCCAGCGCAGACATCAGCAGAAGTCTTCGCCGATGCCGTCATTTCTACTCCGACATCTACCCAGACGGGAGCCGCCAGCAGAGCCCACAGTGACGCTTAGTTCTATGCTTTTTCGAACTTTTTGGTAACTTGTTGCCAAAGGGGGAGAAATTGTATAGATCATAGGGCTTCGAGAGAGAGAGTGCTCTTTCGTTCTTTTGCCGGTTTTCCTTGAGATACATTTGGTTCTTTTGGTCTTTCGATACTTTCAGTGTGCTTGCTACTACGTTTGATGCTACCTTAATGAGTGCTTGGTCATACTATGCTTTAATGTGTGCTTAATGCTTATCATATGCTATTCCATATTGTATGGCTATTTACTCTTGTCTTGGTGATTGAGTGCATGTTATTCATTCTTATCATTTTGTGCGCTCCACCAAGATGTATGTGACATGGAAGAGTGACCCATAATCCTAATCGATTGTGCATTTGCATTCAAACGCAAATTTTAAATAATGCACAAATTTAGGGGGAGCTCTTGTTTATCACATACTTCTCAAAGCGACGATATTATTCATTGATTATATCTTTTGTCGAAGCTTTGATCTATATGTTGTCACCAATTACCAAAAAGGGGGAGATTGAAAGTGCAACTAATCCCCGGGTGGTTTTGGTAATTAATAACAACATATATATCATTGAACTAATAGCTACTTAAGAATCATTTCAGAGAAGTTCGATGATATGGGTATGGAAATGTCTGAAGAAGTGGACCCCTCAAAATGCTAAGACAAGCATTGGCAAAAGCTCAAGGCTCCATTTTTGGTTTAGTGATCAAAGATCACATTGAGTCCATAGGAAAAGCCAATACTATTAAAAGGGGATGAGGTTGTGTTGATGATCTGGTTGCTCAAGTGCTTAGTGATTTAGCTCCTTCAACTATCAGCAATTTTCACTACTTAACACACTCATAAGTAATCTCGGACAAACCGATTCTTCCAACTCAGTCCCACCGAGATGAACCACCTCAGTTATTTTCCAAACCCTAGAAATTTCGGTCCATCCGATTTTGAGTTCGGTCTCACCGAAACTGGACTGCCAACCTTCTGTAACCGTTTGTCATCATTTCGGAATATCCGAGTTGTTGATTTCGGTCCCACCGATTCTGGCAAGCTCCTACCTTTGACTCATATCGGACATACCGAGATGGTATTTTCGGTCCCACCGAAAACCCCAACGTTCACTATATTTGAACTTTCGGTCTGACCGAGTTTTCATTTCGGTCTCACCGAGATTGTTCAATTATGTGTGTGACGGTTGGATTTTGTGTGGAGGCTATATATACCCCTCCACCCCCTCTTCATTCGTGGAGAGAGCCATCAGAAAGTACTACCACTTCTACCTTACACTTTCTGAGAAGAGAACTACCTACCCTTGTGTTGAGATCAAGTCATTCCATTCCTACCATATGAAACTTGATTTCTAGCCTTCCCAAGTTGCTTTCCACTCAATCCTTTCTTCCACCACAGCCAAATCAGTGAGGAGAGTTGAGTGTTGGGGATATTATCATTTGAAGCACAAGAGCAAGGAGTTCATCATCATCAACAACATCTATTACCTTTTGGAGGGTGGTGCCTCCTAGATTTGTTAGGTGTCGCTTGGGAGCCTCCGTCTTTGAGATGTGGAGTTGAACCAAGAAGTTTGTAAGGGCAAGGAGATCGCCTACTTCGTGAAGATCTACCCCGAGTAAGGCTAGTCCTCCGTGGGCGTAGGCCATGATGGAATAGACAAGGTTGCTTCTTCGTGGACCCTTCGTGGGTGGAGCCCTCCGGGGACTCGCGCAGCCGTTACCCTCCGTGGGTTGAAGTCTCCATCAACGTGGATGTACGATAGCACCACCTATCGGAACCACGAGAAAAATCTTCGTGTCTCCAAATTGCGTTTGATCTTCTCCACCTCTCTTTACTACATGTGTAATTTACTTTCCGCTGCTTATACTCTAGAATTGCATGTGTAGGGTGATACTTGAGTTGATCATAATTGTGAAACTGCCAAAAACTGTTCTTGATCAAAAGGCAGAATTTTTATATTGTCAAGTAGTCTAATCACCCCCCTCTAGACATACTTTCGATCCTACACAAGCATAGCCAAGTATGATTATCCCTCACTCAATTGTAGGCACACGCAGTCCCCCCTATATGAACGTATATGACTAATTCTTAGTCTCCATCACAAACATGTGCATTCTCTCTTTCCCTCACTTGGTATATCACGATTTCTCTCGGGGCATCTTTCTATCGCACACACACACCTATCCCTCAATCTCCCACCCATATAGTCCCCTCACGATCTCGATCGGATCTCTCTATCACAGACACACCCTCTCTCCCTCCCCATGCGTTCATCTTCTCTGTGCATCCCTCTCGACCTTTGTCCCTTGTTGGACAGACCTCTATTGGACATGTGCTATAGGGGTGTATCTCTCCGTTGCAAACAATCACACACTAGCTATCTTCATGTATCTCCTCACCTCGCTTTTCTATCTCGGAGATGCATGCATGATATGTTTTCACAAGAAACGAACACTCTCTCGCTCTCTCTCTGATTTATCGTTTGTTGTCCCCTTCTCTTTCACACACACACTCTCTTTGCACACTCACTCATTCTCCTTCACGCTGTGACACCCCGAGACCGATGCACCAGGTGTCAGCCAATTATTTGTAGACGTCGCCTTGTCATCTGCTTGCGTGTTACATTTTGCCATGTCATCACTTGTCAGGCCCAAGATGCGATTCTATCCCGATCACGTGACTCATACGTGATTGGGGCACAACCGCATCTCAGGCGCTTAGCAAGATGGATATTATTACATCTTACCATTACATAAATACATGGGGATACATACAATTCATACAATTCACATGAATACAACATCATCAATACAAGGCATCCGACTACGGATGCAAAGATGGAAAGCACAACGACATCCATCTGCTATCCCAGGTTGCCGACCCGGAACCTAACCCAAGACTGACAAAGAAGAAGAAGAAAGAACTCCAACACAAAGGACATCGCTCTCGCGTCAAGTCATCGGAAACCTGCACCTGCAAAGGTTGTTGTATCTGTGAGCCATAAGGACTCAGCAATCCCATAACCATGGGTATCAAGACTAGCAAAGCTTAATCGGTAAGGAGAGGTAAAGTGGAGCGGTTGCAGCCGCGGCTAAGCAATATATGGTGGCTAACTTACGAGTACAAGAATAAGATGAGCATCTACGCAAACAGTCGCAACTAGTAGTGATCACTAAAGATCCTGAACTACCTACGAGTCAAACATAACCCCACTGTATTCTCTTCTCAAAGTGAAAAGAGACAGTCACGGTTACTCACACGGTTGTGTGTTTTACTTCGGATCCTCTATAAAGTTTTCTACAACCGGACATTAACAAATTCCAATCTGCAACATAACCGCGGGCACGACTTTCGAAAGATCATAACCCTGCTGGGGTGTCCCAACTTAGCCCATCACAAGCTCTCACGATAGGTCAAGCTACGGGAACCAACACCTTGAGTTGCCTCAAGTCGGCCCCGCGGGCTGCCCGTTTGGGACCAACACCATCAGCACAGGCCCCCCTGTTATGTAGAAAGAATCCTCGGGGACGCGACCCCCTATGCAATTCAATTAATTAATTAAGTTGTTATTATGAGGCAAATTAAAACCAATGTTGGGCCTTGCTGGAGGAGTTTTATTCAAAGGCGAACTGTCAAGGGGTCCCCATATACCCAACTGCGTTAGGAACGCAAATTCAAGGAACATAACGCCGGTTTATCGGCTCCTAAGGTGGCATGTGTTGAACAAAACACCGAGCAAAAGGCCAAGCCTTCCACCCATTGCCAAATATATAGGTGTGTTAATATATATAAGATATATTGTGATATACCAACAACAAGTTCCAACATGGAACGATCTTCATCTTCACCTGCAACTAACAACGCTATAAGAGGGGCTGAGCGAGTGGGTAACATAACCAAACAACAGTTTGCTGGGAAGGTGTCAAAGGTTAGAGGTTTCATGGCAACAAGGAGAGGGGCTGATAATAAATGATAGGTAGCGCGACATATAGCGATAGCATTGAGACATCTAGCATAGCAATGATAGTAAAGATATCCAAGGTGATGGTCATCTTGCCTGAGATCCCGCAAGGAAGAAGAACGAATCCATGAAGAAGACGAAGAAGAAGCCGCGAAGACGAACCACGTGTAGTCGAACGAATCCTCACGAACGCAGCGGATAATGAACTATCGAGAAGAAGCACGCAACATGGTAAACACACCACTCAAGAACATGACAAGATGCTCAACCAAGTATGATGCATGTCCGATTTAAAGATTCATGGCATGGCAAAGTGCACAAACAATACTACAAGTTAAGTGGAGCTCAATATGCAACGGGTTGCTTATTGACGAAACGCCACATCCAATTATTTAGTTCACTCCCGTTTATGTACCCAACAATATTAAATGTTTATTAACATGGCAAGGGGTTAAGCATAAGTAAACTAACTATTTATGCAAGTTAAATGGGACCGGAAACAACAAACAACAATTCTGAAAAAAAAACATATGCATATTTTGGATTTGGTACTGTTCTGCCCTAAAACATATTTTAATGTGGTTAAACAGGAAAATAAAGTGTACCATGTTAATCTATGCATTTTTCCACCCCATTTACATCTAAAGTTTATTAAATTTGGAGCTACGGTTATTTAGTTATGAAATAAACCATTTTAACATTTCACTTGTGCAAAACAATGCAAACAACAATTTTAATAAATTTTATCATGGATGAAAGTAGCATATTATGAAACTAGACAAAATTCTGAGCATTTAACATATCTAAAGTTTTTACATATGATGCACGGTTTGTGAGCTATTAAATGCATGAAGTGCAGGGGGTTTTCTGTAAAACTGGCAGTCTCTAGAAAATGAACAAATTCGCAGAGGCTGAAAAAAACATCATCGGGCTGAATCTGGGCGGACTGGGCGCTCACCATGGGCCAAGGCCCGGTCGGTGGAAGAGGCAGGGGAGGCTTGCTCGCTGGGCCTTGGCGCGGGATGCGGCCCACGCAGGAGGGCGACGGGTCAACGGCCACGGGCGAGCGCTCGTCCGCTCGAAATGGCCAAGACAGAGCAGAATGATGGCAGGACTTGCAGGGATAGCCGACCCTCGGGAAGAAGATGGCGGCGGCCGGAGGCGCGGCGACTTGGAGGCGGAGACGCGGACGCTCCGGGCGGCGGCCGTTCCCTGCTGCGTCAAGAGATCCTGCGAGAACGACGACAGCCATGGCCGCGGGTGAGAGAGAGAAAAGAGGAAGGAAGGAGGAGGAAGAGAGAAGGATGGAGGAAACAAGAAGAAGGAGGACAGGGAGAAGGAGCGGGCGACCTAGCCTGGTGGATGAGGGCGAGGCCGTGGTGGTTGAGGTCGTCGGCGGTGACGGGGCTGACGAGGTCGAGGGCTACGACCTCAGGGCAGGGGAGGATGGTGCGAGGAGGCAAGGAGGTCGGGGTAGGAGGCCTCAGGCGTGGGCTGTAGGAGCAAGAGGGCGTAGACGCAAGTCTGCTCGGCCTCGGGCTGATGCTCGCCGGTGGCCGCGAGGGCGGGGTTCGACGAGGCGGCACTCGGGGAAGGAGGAAGGAGAGAAGGCGCCGGTGATGGGGAGCACGAGATGCTGCTGCAGGCTTCGGTGGCCATGGAGGGGATCAATGGGTGAACTAGATTGGGTGGTGGTAGGAGCGTGGAGCTGGACGACCTTAACGGGATCTGGGAGGATCCCAAGATGAAGGAGGAGACCAGGTGAAGGCGATGGTTTGCCCGGTGAAGAAAATGAGGGAGGTGGGAGGCGCTGCGATCTGGTTGGGTGGAGATGGATGGGAGAGATCCCGAGGTTGAGAAGGGACACGGGTGGTGGCGGCGGACAAGGGATGGATGGGACATCTCCCTAAAATTTAGGGTTTGTCCAAATGGAGTAGGGGTGGATCATGTATATATATATAAGAAAGAGGGGATTTGGATCATCCGATCGAAATCTGACGGTCGCGAATAAATAGACAGGGAAGACCAACCAAATAACCAAAGATGTTTTAGGGATGATCCGGACCCATCGATAACGACAGAGCGGTTCGGGTTCGGGTAGCTTTGGATGCGCACTTGAGGGGGAAAAGGTGGGCTGTGTAGAATGTGAGTGGGCTAAGAAGAGAGGAAGATGGCAGCCGGGCAACAGGTTTCACAGCACTGAAATGTCCGACGTTTGAACCGGCTATAGTGCCGCTATAAATAACGGTTGGGCTATCAAACGAACTCCGAATGCGACGAAATTTGGCAGGCGGTTTGTCTACACTATAATAAGACCACACGCCAAGTTTCATCCCATTCCAAGAACATTTTCCGGCCACTCATAAAATAAATATTCAGAGGTGCCGCGGGCGCGTGTGAGTGTGTCTGGACTCAGAACCGACAACGGAGAGGACGAGGGAACTCGGACGGATGCAAGTTTTGAAAACATGAGGATGCAATGCACATGATGACATGGAAAAATGCAACACGCAAGCAGATGACAAGGCAACGTCTACGAATAACTGGCTGACACCTCGCACATCGGTCTCGGGGTGCCACAACACTCCCCTACTAACAAGAGATCTCGTCCCGAGATCTTAGGAACGAGACAGAAGGGAAAAAGGAAGAACAAAGTTCTTCGAGGACAAGAGAGTGAAACCAAAGAATATTGGGAGGTTGAGCTACTTGAAAGAACGAACACGACGGAGAAAACGAAGTTGCAAACACTTCGTTAGACAAGAAGAACAAGGGATACGACGAGAACCAAGAGCTTAAGTGCAAAAGAAACAATGAAACCACTCTGGTTAATAAGAGATAGACAAGGAATAAGAACAACAAATTTAGATGCCACTCTGGTAGAATATGAATGGAAAAGAACAAGAACTTGGAAAGATGAAACGATACTCGACGAGAGTAACAACACAAAGCCTCCGGAAGAATTTAAAGAGTGGAATGAAAAGAACGGATAAGAGAAGAAAAATTTCCACCACGAATGAATTCAAAGCATCCTTGCGAAGAAAGGATGAACGGAGTTGTTGAAAAATCAACAACGAAAAGAATTAACTTGTTGTGGACTTATGAAAATCATCCCAAACTTGAGGTGAATTGTGCCACAAAGAAAAGATTGAATAGATGAGATGACGTAAGAAATGCAAAACTCCACTTGAAAAGAATACTGAGAATTAATTGCACCTTGAGACGCAAGAAGAAGAATACTTGAGCTGCTTCACAAGAATTTGATGAATATTTGAAAAATGATTTGAATCGCGACGAACCACCATGAAGAACTCCGGTAACAAAAGGATGATGATGACGGATGAAGAGAATAAGATTAAAGCACTGCGATGATTTAGATGGGGGTTCCGATGAGAAGGCCGAGAAAATTTTGAACTCCAGATAAGAGACAACGAAAACACTTGGGACTAGAATTTATTCATCAAGAACAAACTCCGAAGGAAGGGATTAAACAACATGATGAAATAATAAGAATTATGTTATGCTTATCCACCACCAATTAAATTAATGAGAAGCAATGGATTAGCATACTACTTATCCGCATTGAAATTGATTAAGGAGGGATATATCGCGAACTCGTGAAAGTCTTCATGAACCATCGGTACGATTGGAAAAACAAATGAATTGATTTGATGACCAGGGAAAACAAATCTTGAACGAACCACCGTAAGAATTGAAACTGAGCGAAGAAAAGAACAAACCACCGGAAGAATTGAAATTGGACGAAGAAAAGAGAATGAATCTCCGGAGAAGAATAAATAACTTGAGGAAATTTAGAATGACGAGAATGAAGAGATCCTGAACTGATTAAAGAATACTTGAACGAAACACCGGACGAATGTGAGACGAACGAAGAGGCATCAATGAAGAATACTTGGAGGATGAAGTTAAAAACTAAGAACGAAGAAATCTTCTGAAATGATGGCCTTCGGAGGAACACAAAGAACAAAATCATGAACTACTCCGGAAGAATGAAAAGAAGGAGGGTTGAACCACACATGAAAAGAATTTGAAACGAACTTCAGAAGACACGTGATTGATGGAATCCATACTTACGTCACACTTGAAAAGAATTTTGGAACTCCGGAAAATAACTAGAAGAGTCAGGTAAGATCCTGGGAAAAGGCCTGTGGGTTATGGGCCCACCAAAGAGTAAACACCATTGCAAAGGATTATTTGAATGAGAAATGATGCACCGGAACGATTAAAGACTTGATGGAGTGACAACCTCGAATTAAGTGGAACACAGACGAATCTCCTGGAATGTCTTCGGAACTCCGGAATAATTAAATGGCAAGAGACAAACAAACAATAGGAAGCATCTGTGTCGGGGGAAAGAATATGATGAACATCGAAAACTTGAATTGATTCCACCGAAAAAGAAAGAGATGAAGAAGGACGAACGAGGGGAGAATTCTCCGATTGAAATAATTGATGAAAGGAATACAAGACTTTACACGAGTATGATGGATACTCGATTAGGACTCCGGCTCCGAGAAACAAAAGGGTGGGTGGGTGGGAAAAATAAAGTCCACCCCGGACGAGGAAAACACCATCGGTTGGAAAGAAATGAGGGTTGAACTTGCAAACAAGAAGAGGGTCAAATCCACTTGACGAGAGATGCACCAGATGAAAGAACTGACAACACAACGTACGAAAACTAACCATGTGATCCTAAATAAAACTTTGAAGGGGAAGAGGAGCAATTCAAAACACCTACGTCGAGATTCCTCACCAGAGCGACGAAGGGGCTGCAGAGTAAAAAGAATTCCGACTCTCCGATATAACTAGACTCCGAAAATAGTTTCTGCTAGATACGACAACGGCCACACTACGATCAATCAAGTGGGCTCCTATGGTCGGTCGAGGCTCTGATACCAACTTGTCAGGGCCAAGATGCGATTCTATCTCGATCACGTGACTCATACGTGATTGGGGCACAACCGCATCTCAGGCGCTTAGCAAGATGGATATTATTACATCTTACCATTACATAAATACATGGGGATACATACAATTCATACAATTCACATGAATACAACATCATCAATAGAAGGCATCCGACTACGGATGCAAAGATGGAAAGCACAACGACATCCATCTGCTATCCCAGGTTGCCGACCCGGAACCTAGCCCAAGACTGACGAAGAAGAAGAAGAAAGAACTCCAACACAAAGGACATCGCTCTCGCGTCAAGTCATCGGAAACCTGCACCTGCAACTGTTGTTGTTGTATCTGTGAGCCATAAGGACTCAGCAATCCCATAACCATGGGTATCAAGACTAGCAAAGCTTAATGGGTAAGGAGAAGTAAAGTGGAGCGGTTGCAGCATCGGCTAAGCATTATATGGTGGCTAACTTACGAGTACAAGAATGAGATGAGCATCTACGCAAACGGTCGCAACTAGTAGTGATCGCTAAAGATCCTGAACTACCTACGAGTCCAACATAACCCCACCGTGTTCTCTTCTCAAAGTGAAAAGAGACAGGCACGGTTACTCACACGGTTGTGTGTTTTACTTCGGATCCTCTGTCAAGTTTTCTACAACCAGACATTAACAAATTCCAATCTGCCACATAACCACGGGCATGACTTTCGAAAGATCATAACCCTGCAGGGGTGTCCCAACTTAGCCCATCACAACCTCTCACGATCAACAGAGATAATAATAATATTACCACTTATCTTAGGGAAGGCCCGATCAGACTCGGAATTCCCGGTGCACAAGAAATTTTGACAATGGTAAAAAAAATCTAGCAAGACCTCCCGGCGTGGCGACACCCTGATAGTATCCACGTGTATCTTTTCTCAGGCCACGATCGGATAGGTCAAGCTACGGGAACCAGCACCTTGAGTTGCCTCAAGTCGGCCCCGCAGGCTGCCCGTTTGGGACCAACACCATTAGCACTAGCCCCCCTGTTATGTAGAAAGAATCCTCGAGGACTCGACCCCCTATGAAATTTAATTAATTAATTAAGTTGTTATTATGAGACAAATTAAAACCAATGTTGGGCCTTGCTGGAGGAGTTTTATTCAAAGACGAACTGTCAAGGGGTCCCCATATACCCAACCGCGTTAGGAACGCAAAATCAATGAACATAACACCGGTTTATCGGCTCCTAAGGTGGCATGAGTGGAACAAAACACCGAGCAAAAGGCCAAGCCTTCCACCCATTGCCAAGTATATAGGTGTGTTAATATATATAAGATATATTGTGATATACCAACAACAAGTTCCAACATGGAGCGATCTTCATCTTCACCTGCAACTAACAACGCTATAAGAGGGACTGAGCGAGCGGGTAACATAGCCAAAAAACGGTTTGCTGGGAAGGTGTCAAAGGTTTGAGGTTTCATGGCAACAAGGAGAGGGGCTGACAATAAATGATAGGTAGCACGACATATAGCGAGAGCATCAAGACATCTAGCATAGCAATGATAGTAAAGGTATCCAAGGTGATGGTCATCTTGCCTGAGATCCCGCAAGGAAGAAGAACGAATCCATGAAGAAGACGAAGAAGAAGCCGCGAAGACGAACCACGTGTAGTCGAACGAATCCTCATGAACGCAACAGATAATGAACTAGCGAGGACAAGCACACAACATGGTAAACACACCACTCAAGAACATGACAAGATGCTCAACCAAGTATGATGCATGTCCGGTTTGAAGATTCATGGCATGGCAAAGTGCACAAACAATACTACAAGTTAAGTGGAGCTCAATATGCAACGAGTTGCTTATTGACGAAACACCACATCCAATTATTTAGTTCACTCCCGTTTATGTACCCAACATTATTAAATGTTGATTCACATGGCAAGGGGTGAAGCATAAGTAAACTAAATATTTATGCAAGTTAAATGGGATCGGAAACAACAAACAACAATTCCGGAAAAAAACCATATGCATATTTTGGATTTGGTACTGTTCTGCCCTAAAACATATTTTTAATTTGTTAAATAGCAAAATAAAGTGTACCATGTTAATCTATGCATTTTTCCACCCCATTTACATATAAATTTTATTAAATTTGGAGCTACGGTTATTTAGTTATGAAATAAATCATTTTAACATGTCACTTATGCAAAACAATGCAAATAGCAATTTTAATAATTTTTATCATGGATGAAAGTAGCATATTATGAAACTAGACAAAATTCTGAGCATTTAACATATCTAAAGTTTTTACATATGATGCACGGTTTGTGAGCTATTAAATGCATGAAGTGTAGGGTTTTTTTTTGTAAAATTGGCAGTCTCTGGAAAATGAACAAATTCGCAGACGCTGAAAAAAACATCATCGGGCTGAATCTGGGCAGACTGGGCGCTCACCATGGGCCAAGGCCCGGTCGGTGGAAGAGGCAGGGGAGGCTTGCTCGCTGGGACTTGGCGTGGGATGCGGCCCACGCAGGAGGGCGACGGGTTAACGGCCACGGGGGAGCGCTCGTCCGCTCGAAACGGCCAAGACAGAGCAGAACGATGGCGGGACTTGCAGCGACGACCGACCCTCGGGAAGAAGATGGCGGCGGCCGGAGGCGCAGCGACTTGGAGGCGGAGACGAGGAAGCTCCGTGTGGCGGCCGTTCCTTGCTGCGTCCAGAGATCCTGCAAGAACGACGACAGCCATGGCCGCGGGTGAGAGAGAGAAAAGAGGAAGGAAGGAGGAGGAAGAGAGAAGGAGGGAGGAAACGAGAAGAAGGAGGAAAGGGTGAAGGAGCGGGTGACCTGGCCTGGTGGATGTGGGCGGGGCCCTGGTGGTTGAGGTCGCCGGCGATGACGGGGCTGACGAGGTCGAGGGCTACGACCCTAGGGCATGGGAGGATGGTGCGAGGAGGCATGGAGGTCGGGGTAGGAGGCCTCGGGCGTGGGCTACATGAGCGAGAGGGCGTAGACGCAAGGCTGCTCGGCCTCGGGCTGATGCTCGCCGGTGGCCTGGAGGGCGGGGTTCGACGAGGCGTCAGTCGGGGAAGGAGGAAGGAGAGAAGGCGCCGGTGACGGGGAGCACGAGAAGCTGCTGCACGCTTTGGTGGCCGTGGAGGGGATCGATGGATGAACTAAATCGGGAGGTGGTGGGAGGGTGGAGCTGGACGACCTTGACGGGATCTGGGAGGTTCCCAAGATGAGTGAGGAGACCAGGTGGAGGCGATGGTTTGCCCGGTGAAGAAAATGAGGGAGGTGGGAGGCGCTGCGATCTGGTTGGGTGGAGATGGATGGGAGAGATCCCGAGGTGGAGAAGGGACACGGGTGGTGGCGGCGGACAAGGGGCTTTGGATCATCCGATCGAAATCTGACGATCGCGAATAAATAGACAGGGAAGACCAAACAAATAACCGAAGATGTTTTAGGGATGTTTGGGGATGATCCGGACCCATCGATAACGAAGCTTTGGATGCGTACTCGAGGGGAAAAAGATGGGCTGTGTAGAATGTGAGTGGGCTAAGAAGAGAGGAAGATGGTAGCCGGGCAACAGGTTTCAGAGCACTGAAATGTCCGAGGTTTGAACCGGCTATAGTGCCGCTATAAATGACGGTTGGGCTATCAAACGAACTCCGAATGCGACGAAATTTGGCAGGCGGTCTGTCTACACTATAGTAAGACCAGACGCCAAGTTCCATCCCATTCCGAGAACATTTTTCCGGCCACTCATAAAATAAATATTCGGAGGTGTCGCGGGCGCGTGCGAGTGTGTCTGGACTCAGAACCGACAACGGAGAGGACGAGGGAACTCGGACAGATGCAAGTTTTGAAAACATGAGGATGCAATGCACATGATGACATGGCAAAATGCAACACGCAAGTAGATGACAAGGCAACGTCTATGAATAACTTGCTGACACCTGGCGCATCAGTCTCGGGGTGTCACACATGCGCACTTGATCTCTTTCGACTTAGGCACTCACTTCGGTCCATATCATATAGATTCATCGAAAAGTCAAACTTCACAAAGTTTGACCATGTACGTGGAGAAAAACATTTACGTCTAGAACGGCAAACATATACCATTAGTTTCATCTTGAGATGTAGTTTCGTATGATGTATCTTTCGTACTGTGGATATAAATAATATTTGCTTAACCTGGTCAAAGTTTCCAATGTTTGACTTCTAAAAATATTATATGCACTGCATTATTGAACTGATGGAGTATCTCTTTCCCCCTCTCAGCTATCTAACACACCACTGGTCAGCCGTATCGGGGCTCCTCTATCTCTCTCAAAATTTATATCTCCCTGTTTCACACATACACATATCTCGCTCGCGCTACATAGACCCATCTAACATTCACGCACTCCCTCCCCCTCAGGAACACACATATTATCTCCATCCATCCATACGTCTATGTCGACATCTCTCGGGGTATCTTCTATCAGGCACACACCTTGTCACTCGATCTCCCACCCATATAGTCCCATCACGATCTCTAGGGGACCTCTCTGTCACAAACGTACACTTTTTGCTCCCATTGTCTCCATTTTCTCCATACGCCTCTCTTGACCTGTATCCCTTGTTTGTCAGACCTCTCTTGGTCACGTGCTAGGGGTATTTCTCTCTCGATTGCAAACAACCACACACTATCTCCTGATGACCTCGCTTCCGTTGTCGAAGATGCATGTGTGATATGCTTGCATAAGACACACACACTTTTTCTCTACTTTATCGTGTGTTGTCCATGTCTCTTTCACACACGCACACACACTTTTTTCACTCACTCTTTCTATTTCACACACACACACACTCTCTCTCTCTCTCTCTCTCTCTCTAGTTGGGTACTCTCTCACGTCCATAAACATATGGATGTTTTGAAAAGTCAAACCTCAGAAAAGTTTGACCGGGTATATGTGCAGAAAAATATTTACATCTGGAACGATCATTAGATTCATCACAACATCTACTTACTTCATACTATAATTTATCTTTGGTATTGTAGATATAAGTAAGTTCTTTATAAACTTGGCCAATGTTTCAAAACTTTGACTTTAAAAGAAATACAGGCACTACATTATCAAACAGAGGCAGTAGCTCTTTCTCTCTCTCTACTATCTCTCACGGGCCTCCCTCTCACTCGATCTCTCTACACCGATGGATTATACGGTCACTGTGTCAGTGAGAGCAGCACATAATAATTTGACCTACGGGTAGTACAGTACTACTACATTGGTACTACTACTACTAGTAGCACCACCGTCTGGATTTAGTAGTACTGCCACGTTCGTCTATTTGACTAGCAATATCTAGTAATGCATGTTACAAAAAATATACTACTCCCTCTGTAAATAAATACTACATGGATTATTGATTTATTCAGTTTTGAATGTAGTTCCAGATGATATTATACACTCTCCCTTCCGGTAGATGGCTCAAATCTGAAATCTCATCAATCATACCAGTATACTACTATTGTACTCACCGAGCGGTCAGCTTGGTAAGTTCCAAAAAAAATGCAATCAAAGACTACTACTCCGTCTGTACTCCCTCCGTACTGGTGCATTATTCACGTTACTAAAATCAAATAATCCCATAACTTTTAGGCGTGGTTCATTAACTACCCACCTCGTTCCCTGTTTTTTGCCACAAAAAAGAAATCACCCAATTGGAGACGTGGGCTGCGTATGCATTCAATCACTTGAGACTACTTAGAGCATGGTTAATTATATAGCCGACCGGTGGCTATAACATGTTGCCATGCCATCTATAGCAAACATGTAGTACATAACAATGGTTATTTCATTGCATGCAATGCTATTAATTAACAATTACTCCCGCCGTTCCCAAATATTTGTCTTTCTAGACATTTCAAATGGTTACAACATACACATGTATATAGACATACTTTAGAGTGTAGATTCATTCATTTTATTTCGTGTGTAGTCACTTGTTGAAATCTCTAACAAGATAAATAGTATTTAGAAATGGAGGGAGTACTATTCATTTCATGTATAATAGTAATCATTAAGTTCTCTCGTTTTCCACTCCGCCTTGGTTGCGGTGCACAAAATGACTATTCACCTAGAAGAAGTGACTAGTACTTTTTTACAACATGACCCATCATTCACTCTCACGTATCTTCTTGGAGCTCGTGCTACAGGTGGATGTAAATCTACAACCCGCTTATCTTCTCTCTCATCCGACTGAGCAAAGATACAGTACAATATTTAAGCCTTACAGCCCGCCTACGAGGCAGCAGCCGGCTCTACAACCATGTCCATGTCATCCACAGTCTTCATACAACCAAGACCATATAATAGGATAAATATAGGTTGGATGTTGGGTTGGATTTTACTATTAATATCTGCATGCTGGGATTGGGAGGAAAGGCAAAGCGCCAGTTTACAGCTAGCAGCTCGGGCTGCAAGCCAGCTGTTGTGCCTCGTGCCTTGCGTATAGGCGGGTGACTGCTCAAGCGCCGACTCTGCTCTCTCTCCTCATTTCACTCTCTTCCACCTAGGATTTTTATGACATGGAAGATCTTATAGCCTGCTGAGTAGGACTTATTATACTTGCTCTTATGCAATGACATTAATTACAAAATATGCACCCCATGCAGTACTCAATTCTCTTTATGCAATACTAGCATTAATTTCATAATATGCCCCCTCTCTCTGAGTTTACAAGGCGTGCGCGTACCCCTAAGCCATCAATTTGACCAACCTAATAGAAGTCATATATTACCAAAAACATAATATTGTAAACTTTAGATGTTGTACTTTCAAACGATTTCATTTAATCATCTATATAAGGCCAAATGAGCTAACCAATGCATCTCACACTTAATTCCATGCACAGACTAGTTATTAGAGCAACCACAGAGTGCACTTTTGTTGCCTCTATAGCTGCCTCTAAGCCTTTAGAGGTTGCCTCTATACATTGCATGAAGTTGCCTCTAATAAAAAAATCATTGGCATAGCCTCTAAGCTAAGGGCATCCACAGTGGTTGGAGGCAACATTGCCTCTAAGCTGGGGTCCACATTGCTGCCTCTAAGGTTAGTCAAAAATGATGTAATGTATGGCATTTGAGTGCAGCCTCTATGGAGGTCCCACAAAAACAATAACCAAGTTGATATATGATTCCCTTTTCAGTTGGGAGACTCAACAAAGTGGATGACATGTAGGGACAGATGAGTATTATAATTGAAACTAAAGCTTGGAGGCAGCCTCTTAGCTTAGGGGCGATGCCAAGGATTATTTTGATAGAGGCAACCTCATGCAATGTATAGAGGCAACCTCTAAAGGCTTAGAGGCAGCTATAAAGGCCGCAAAAGTGCACACTCTAGATTCTTAGCCATGAACACATACATGCGTGCTTCACCTCACCTCCTCGTCTTTGTTTTCCAAAGAGGTATTTCTTTTGCCAATGCATGCATGAGTGGAGGAGTTATTGTTGGGCTGCATGCAGAAAAAGGGGGAGAGGAAGTTGCATGCGAGGGAGTAATAGAGAGGGATGAGAGCAGGCTACACATCCAAGTACTATTCCCAATATTTGCTCCGCTTTTTATGCAACAGCCTTGGTACTACGAGAGGTTCAAAACTTAGGCCCTATATAGATGGAAGGAGGGAGTAGCTTCCAATGATATTGTTTTTGTTACATGCATTAACATTTTATTAGTTAAATCAAAAGTAAAAAATTGGAGCAAAATGCAAAGGGGACCAATAAACCAGTAAACATCAAAGTTCTCTCGTTTTGCCCCAACTTGGTCTCGGTGAGATGACTATACTGCACCGACACGGAGGGAGGGCGGGGAGGCCCGAGGAGTACATGGCCAACACACACGTGAATGCAACACAGTCTGCACTTCTCATATAAAGGCTCCCCCACCAGTCCAATCTACGAAATCCTACGCACCTACGCACCCTAACCAAGGGCAAGAGTGATCACTCCAATCACAAGATCAGTTGACTAGTAGAAGCTATACCCATGGAGGCGATGAGCGCAAGCATCAGCCGGCTGTGCCAGATGGTCCACGACACCGGCATGCGGCCCATCACCGAGGAATGTCTCCAGGTCGTGCTTGAGGCCGCTAGGGCGAGAGGCCTCTTGGACGACAACTTCATCTCCTTGTTCAACGAGGTTCTCGTCGGCTTCCTCGACAAGTTCACCGTCGTCAAGAAGCTCGCGGACGACCTTGACGTACGCCTCCAGCCCATGCGCCCAGGCTCTGCGATGCCCGCCACCCTAAACGGCCTCTATGGTGACAACCTCTTCGACGCACTGGTGGCCCTGTGACTGTCCGCCGTCGCGCCAGAGATTGTCCACCTCGAGGTCGTGCTCGCCGCGCAGCGCCTAGCGCAGCATGACACCATCGACACAATCACCCACGTCAACGCGCAAATCATCCACAAGGACTACTACATGCCAGAGGAGTACGATAGGATGTTGGCCTTCTTGGACCGCAGGGCAACCTTAGACGGCATTGTTCAGAAGCACGTTGAGCTCGCCGCCAACGCCGCTGCTCCTCACCCGTCGGTTGGTGACCGGGCGCACTAGGGCATGATGATGTCGTTGGTGGATCCATATGTATCTTTCCTAAAAAGACAAATATTTAGGAACAGAGGGACTTTATTGTACTAGTAATTATCTTACCTTTCGCATCAACTTCATAATTTTGGTACGTACCATGCATCAAGCGCGCCAGAACCAAACTTCTCAATTTTTGGGCATCAACTTCTCATTACTATCTATCGGTCGGGCCAAGGAGCAGAACCAAATTTTACATGTTACAAGTTCAAAAGGAAAAGCTTGCCATGTTCGCGTAGCACCTCCACACGGTTGGTCAGGCACGCCGCTCAAGGGGGTGCGTGTTGCGTTGCATTTTCACTTACAAGTGGGACCGCAGTTGAGCAACCGACTATCGGCAAACCCCCACCCCTCCCACCGCGCGATGGCTGCGTTAGAGAAAACAGGAGGGAGAAGAGATTGTTGTAGCATGGTTTCCAAGAAAATTGGTGTCAGATGGGACACGTGTGGGTGGCGTGTGTTGTACTGCTAGACGTGAATGCTAGTTATGGCCCATGCCGCCCAACTATATCGAGGTGCTGGTTATGTAGAGCGAACACATTATCTCTCCAAGAGTACGGTACACCACTAGTACTACTAACATTGTCGCAAAATTTCCTGCAGTCCGTGCTCAGCCCTCCTCTCTCTTCTCAGCCAGCCAGCAGATGTGCGGAGTTTGCCCATTGTCTGTTTGCTCACATTCGGTCCCACATGTTAGTGAAAACGCAAGACGACCCACTGAAGCCGCACATCTTTCACCTCGACATGCTGGTGATGAAAACCAAATTCAATAAAGATCTTCGGTGGCCCCTTTTTGAGTTACTCAAGAGTAAGATTCTAATTACAGTTTAACCGAAGATGCACATCATGTGCCTTCAAGTAGCACGCCATCTCCTTGCATGACACGACATGCTGGATGTTCCACGTGTCGGCAAAATGAGGAAGAACTCGACCAAATCTTCTCCACATTTAGACCGGAGGAATAGGAAACACGGCAACCCTGTGTCCACATCATATGTACGTACTGTACAAGCCCACCTCACGCTATCACCATATTTCTTGGCCTCCGTGCCACACCTAGCTCTAGTTGATGGTATACTACTACTAGGACTAACTATTGTACTAGCATACTACTACTGACTCTACGTGATGTGGCAACTTCATATAATCTGATGTTGGCTTTACTACTACGGTACTCACACTCCAAGAAGTGACTTGCAAACCATTCATAAATTGAGTTTATCACATGCTTATGCAAATGTACCATTCATTACATACAGCAAGTCATCAACACACAACGGCAACAATGATACATGTTGGAATATATATTATTTCCAAGAAAAAGTTATAGTAGTAAATACTAAAGTTTCTATCACACAACAAATAACAAGCAATGAAATGAAATTCAGCTCAACCAATCCTCAGCGTTGGAAACACTTGCTTTGAACCATAGGCAAGCTTCTGCGAAGGGCCAGCTATTGTCAATATCGAGACCAACGCAGGACTCATCATCCAAGTTGAAGCGGCCTACAGCAGGACTCATATTTTTATAGCCAGTGTATAGAACCATAGCAATGTCCGAGGTATAGATATAGACACAGTTGCTTCTCATAAATGGTAGTAACGTTGTGGCAACAACATCTGGATCGCCTTTACCATCATTGGATGGTTTTGTCCAAGGAAGAGCGAGTATCCTCCAAGACTATCAATACGGAACCAGGCAAAAGGTGTTGGCGCTAGAACCCTAGTATCGATCCCGAATACCATGCAACGGATGTTGGAATAGGGTTGAAGAGTGCGACCATGGGAGACAACACCTGGTTCTCTAGTAACATCATCAGTGCCCTGTATATAGACAAGAAGAGGTGATCCATCGGAATAAGTTGTCAGGCGCCACTGAGTATATAGGTCCCGCTCATGATCATCACCATTGTCATCTCCCCCTTGGTTATAATTTTTTTCAAGTATAGGTGGTGGAATGTTCACAGGACCTTGGAAACATAAGAAGGTTAATTAGTACGGTGATACTAACTAGCATGCATGTGGATGAAACAATTCCAATTACTGTGGAAGCCAAACATACCGAAACAATAAGGATCCCTTCCAAAAACAGTGCCATGAGTGGTGGTAGCAAACAAAAAACGCTCGTATTGAATTGCATCACAGTACTCATTCATCTACACATATTGATTTTTGAGCAATATCCATCGATCCGTGGAAGCAGAGACGGAAACAAGATTGTCGAAGATAGCAACAACATCACAGTTGGTAATCCCTAGAGTGGTTGGGAACTCGAGAAATTACTATCTTCCGTAGACGATAGTCATCATGATCGTATCTGAACGTACATAAACTATCTATGTGCTGAACCTCAAGGCAGTCTGAGATTTTTGGAAGTGGAACCCGGTGACGAGTGTACACATTCACAAATTCCCACTCGCAATTGTTCCCAATATAAACAACCCAATCTCCATTTGCGCCTGCCCAGGCCTTACCCTTAAGCGACGGCATCTTAACATCACACGTATCATTATCAAGGAGCATCAACTTACACAAGGCAAGGCTTTCGTCGTCCTCGCGACGGCGAGCAGGGTCATTGCGAAAAAGATAGGGGAGATCAAACCGCTCCTGAACCATTGGGTTGTTTGTAATGCTCCTATTTGTTGAGTTGAGAATGGTCTTGTACGAACCTGCCATGCTAGCCGAGGTGATGACATCGCACCGATCAATGAATTCCTCCACCATGTCATCTTTCAGATTGGGGCAATAATAATGGTGTCGTTTCCGGCCTGTTCCCTCCATGGAGAAGACAATCGAACAATGGAGGAAGGAAGGGTGAAGGAAAATGGAGGGAGGAACAGCGTGCGACAGCAGTTCCAAATCGAGAGGGAAAGGAGAATAGGCGGTGGATGGTTGCCACGGTACAGGAAGAGGTGCCCCGGCTTACATAGACGTCTATTCGGAAATTGCACAAAAGGAGTTGTCGTCGTCTCACTGATATGTTGGAATGGTACCACATGTCAACGAAACATGGTGTGAAATTTCTCGTGCGAAATGTGATGTGGCCGCGTTGGCCCAAGGTGCCTCATTATTTCTCGACTTTATTTTTTAATAGCATGATGTTCAGTTTTGAAGCACCACTTGGTACTGTATGCAGAGAAAATATTAAACTACTCTACCACAGTACCACTACTCCACCTCGTACTAGTATCAAAAAAGATATGCAGGCTGGAGCTTCAGCGCTTGCTTGCTAAGGGCTGCCCACTTGCTTCTCACACTATCACCCTCTCTCCAGAGCTAAAAAGGACGGTGGTGGTCCCTCTCTCTCCCTCCTCACCCTCACCGGTGGTCACAGAGCCGCCACGATCCCGTCTGCCGGGGAAGAAAAGGATGTGCAACGTTGACGCACTCGTCGTCGGCGAGCGAGGTCACACACTAACGACAAGGCCGTCCTCTCAGACCTAGCACCCGTGCGGGATGGCCTCCGTCCCCAAGCTTGTTGCCATAGTGTGTGCGGAGGACGATGACCACGAGCGAAGACACTTCCCGTCGACCCTGAGGTATGCTACCTCTTTTCGAACCGTACCCTTGTTCTATTGCCCCCATCTACCACGTCGTTGCATGTGGATCTTTTTCCACTCCACCATATCCCCAATTTGCTATCCTCTGCTCTGCTGGTCACACACACGAAAACCTTAATTTGCAAAATTATAGGAAACCCTACTTCATGCAGACTAATCCATGTCTAGGTTGAATAAGGAAAGTATGGAAGAAAGTATTGTTGAAGAGAATAGGCATCGAACCCGCATCTAGGTTAGCTAAGGAACGAGTTTCGTGTCTCTTGTTTTTTTTGACATGTTCGTGTCTCTTGGTTGAAAAAGGGTAGAAAGGCCAGGTCGATCAGTTTGTTTTCCTCACATAGGAAAAAGGTGGCTAAAGAGAACAAAAATGGGAGGTAATCCACATATGTTGCCTGGATATTTGTTGCTCTGGGCAACCATCCCTCCCTCACCACTCTATGCGCCCGTGGAGGTACATACTGATTGTGGATGGATTAAAGATTTTTCAGCTAGCATTCTAATGATGTTGCACAACCAGTATACCAATGACGAAATTTGTTACTACCTTCAGATTTTTGCACTGTTAATGCTTATAGATTACATACCTCACTTTCATGAGATAAGTCATTTTTTTGTACTCTGTCACCAGAATGCCAAGGCGCTAATGTCATTTTATTTTGGTTAAACTGCACAAAAAAATATGAATAGAAGAGGAAAGGTTAAGAGTGGGCACCTCCTTCTTTGGCTGTTTTCTTTGATTCGGTTGATCAAGTTTTATGTTTAATCGACTATCAAGATTGGGATAGAATTTTTCAGGTCCTCTCAAGTTCGAAATGATATATACCTTCAAGGTACATGGTTTGCAAAAAAATTATATTATCATTAGTTCATAATGCTACTTACCTTCAAACTTTTGTATTTGGTTAATTGCTGTTGCCAGCTAGTATACCAATGCCGAAACTTGTTACCTTTACATTTTGTATTGTTAATGCTTATAGAAATCTTCCAGTGCTAACTTATGGAGACCAGTTCAATAAAATCATTATACTATACCCCGTAACAAAAAATTACTCCACTGTTGCACTAGCCATTGGATTAGTGTATATTTGTACCACTCGAATGGTGTTGCATTAGCGTATGGACATATATAAGGTGTGGCAAGCTTTCCTAGAGCAACAAGTTTCAGCATCGGTATACTAGCCATGCAACAAGTTTCAGCATTGGTACAGAGGGTGTAGAGTGCGCTCAAATACTGCGAGTAAAGCTAGTCACACCTTTGTTAAAATTAATGTTCATTATGTTATCGGAGGAGGTATGCATGTCTGTCTCTAATGCCCGTCGATTACATACCTGACATCATGATGTAATGGTAAATCATTTCTTTTTGTACTATATTTCTGAATTGTCAATGCGTTGATGGCATTTTATTTTAGTTGAACTGCACAAAATATGCTTAAAAGAAGAGGAAAGGTCAGGAATGGTTTAGTTTTTTCAGAAAATACTATATATGCCTTCCTGACATCAGTCGATGTTGCCTTATTTATTCCTTCAGATAGGTGGTTAGAAATAGTCTTGCTACCTTTTCTCATTAAGAAATTGGAATGCTTATATTTGTTGGTCTATGCTTCAACTAGTGTCACTTTTATAGTAATCACGCTTTCAATATCCGTGCAAACAGGGATGCTCGATTTTAGTGGAACTGCACAAAAAGTCCAAATGGTTCAACATTATGAGCATGTTTTCTTCCAAACCGTTATATCCAATTGGTCGCACTATGAGCTGTTTACAAAGGTACATGATTTACTGCTAACTTGCTACTCTTTTTGTACTGTCATTAGATAGTAATATTAGTGGTTTGCATGTGAATTTATTGGCAGGGCAGACCTACATTGGAGGTGCAGGACATGATCAATGATTGGATGGTCAATTTCGGTTTTATCGATTTCACCTCTTCCATCACTGCGAACACGGATATCCTTGGTCTGATGAAGAATATGCGCTATATTTCTGCTCTGTACCAACAAATCAATTCAGTATGAAATTGTCCAGGGCAAAACATGATAATATCAAATTGTCTAGTGCAAAACATGACAGATGCTAATCGAAAACGACAAGCAGAGGTATGTTTAAACCGAAAATACAAGGTGGGATATATGTTAACTAGCTGGTGATATTTGTGCAAACAAATGTCTCCCCGTTGCTAGTTGGCGAACAAACAAAGTGAGTTCAATTTTTGTGGAATTGCACAAGAGAATAGTATAGTCACTGCATGTAGTGCCATTTGAAAATAGACACAGAAAGATTGGATAGTCACTTCATGGACTGCACAAAAGTAGTATAGTACTATTTATTGGCCAACACTAGGTGCTTCATTGCTTTGTTCTGATTGTCCAATGGCCATAATTTTGCCAACGTTAAAGTTGTAGTCGTAAAATAGTCTCGCCGTGTGATCGACAGATGACCAACTCATATTTCAGTGGATGTTCCTCCATCATGTTTGGTTCACTCTTATGGTTCCATCTGTTGGTGAAACCACTTACGTTTGCAAGTAGAAATGTAAACTTGACGATCAGATTTGTCTTTCGCTTTGTACTGAATGTTGGCCCAGAGAAGCATCCATGTTAGTAGCAAGAACAAATATGATCTGTGAATCATTGAGATGCATTAACATGTTGATCTTATGGATGGGAATGGTACTAGTTGGTTATGAATTTGGGCTATTAATGGGAACATAATACAAAGCCAGGCCTGTGAGTCTCGCGTGAACATTCGAACGGGTCGGCTCTTTTAGTGTGCACAACATGATCCTTATTTCTGTGTGCTCAGTGTTTACAAGTTACTAGTAGTTCCTTATTTATGTTCTCTCAATGTTTACAAGTTACAGATTGATCACTAGCTAGCCTACCAATACGCTGCTGGAAGTTTTAGTTGCGATGCAAGATCCATAGGTGCCAGTTTTTTGAATAAAAATGCCTACCTCTGAAGGAACTTACAAGCTGTTCTGAAGAAAATACCATGAATCTGAATATACTGCCAGCAAAAAACATTCGCAAATGCTTTATGTCCCATCGAACGCTCATCAGCTAATGCGATCTTACACGTACACTATCCGACCTACTCGATCCTACATGAATAAATAGCGGATCACACATATACTACCCCCTTTCCGGTTTGCAGGGCTCAATTCAAAAATCTCACCAACCAAGGTAGATGATGAGTGGTGGATTAATTTTTGATAGGGAGGGAATGCCTCATCTAGATTATTCGAGTGCACTCATTTGACCATCATGTCGATGTGTGACCCAACACGTATGGGACGCACCACTGACAGGACGGGACGGCACAATTTTTTAGGGGGACGGGACGACAGAGTCATAATTTCAGTTTTCCAGTTTTCCACGGTAAGCTGGCTCACTAAGCCATGCATGCTTATGCATTGAATTGCGATGACTGTCCCATTTCCCGTGACATGCTGCCTCACCTACCTTCCGCCTATAATTACCGATTCCCAGCCTTCTCCGGTAGCACCGTCACCCAACTCACCCTATCGGCTCCCCTCACAACCCCCACCGGCCCGACGTCGCTCGCCACTTGCCCTCGCTCTGGACACGTCTGTCATGCCCCCGATCGTCCGCAATAGGCGACGCCAAAGGTGCTCATTGCCGGAGCTAGTGTTCAGTTATTCAACGGAAGGAACACGGAGGGAGGAGGCATTCTATCGGTCTTTAGATGGCTATGTGGAGTACGAGGACTTGTTGGAGCGTGATCGCCTGGCGGAGGAGCAGTGTATCGCCGATTTGCGTCGCCAGCGGGGCATGAAGCAGTAGCGCACCACCGTTCTGAGTCGCGAGCAGAGCGCCCGCGACTGGGTCGATTATGTGGAGGCCGGTGCCCATCAAATAGCCTTAGAGGCTATCGGGCATGCACGGGTGCATGACGCCAAATTTTACTACCACATACGTATCGACTCGTTCAACCAACCCCACGTTCATTGTTCATCAAGAGACAGCAGGTTCGATCGTCTTAAGTAATCAGGAGCAGCGATCGATCGGGTTCAGTTAGCAGCGGTAGAGAAGGAATCGCTCGGGTTCAGTTAGTAGCCAAGGGATCGATCTCTCGGGTTCAGTAAGCGAATGCCTCGCTCGAGTTCAGTTAGAGCCCAACGCCTCGCACATACACGCGACGTGTACGAGAGAAACATGCAAATTTCCGTGCATCGCTCCGCCCCGACCACCCACCGTAACCAGGAACTCCCCGAAATTTTCCTCGCCTTGCTTCTATCACGGTTTTTTCTGTCATGGACGGCCCAAAGAATGTCATGCAGCTGCGTCTCCGGCCCGCCCAGGACGAAAAGCCCATTGTCTGTCATGATTTTTTGTCATAGAAGTAGGAGCCCACCACATCTATGATGATACAGGTTTTTGTCACAATTATCGTCATAGAAGTGTCATAAGCATGACAAAAAAATCGTTCGCCCCAAAATGTCACGGATGTGTATTTTTTTGTAGTGCCTCCACAGTTTATGCCTCCAGGTCATATTCACGTAGCGCTTAGGCGAAGCCATGCGTGGATCAGTTCACCATCACTGTCACCACGCCATCGTGCTGACGGAACTATGTTAAGCGTGTGGACCCTATGGGTTCGAGAACTATGTAGACATGACCGAGACACCGCTCCGGTTAATAACCAATAGCAGAACCTGGATACCCATATTGGTTCCTATATATTATACGAAGATCTTTATTGGTTGAACTGTTATGACAACATATGTAATTCCTTTTGTCCATCGGTATGTTACTTGCCCAAGATTCGATCATCGGTATCTCCATACCTAGTTCAATCTCGTTAACGGCAAGTCTCTTTACTCGTTCCATTGTACATCATCTCATAACTAACTCCTTAGTCATTTGGCTTGCAAGCTTCTTGTGATGTGTATTACCGAGAGGGTTCAGAGATACCTCTCCGATACACAGATTGATAAATCCTAATCTCGATCCATGCCAACTCAACAAACACCTTCGTAAATACCAGTAGAGCATCTTTATGATCACCCAGTTATGTTGTGACGTTCGATAGCACACAAGGTGTTCCTCTGGTATCCTGGAGTTGCATGATCTCATAGTCGAAGGAATATGTATTTGACATTAAGGAAGCAATAGCAATAAACTGAACGATCATTTGCTAAGCTAGAGGATGGGTCTTGTCCATCACATATTCTCCTAATGATGTGAACCTGTTATCATGACAACTCATGTCTATGGTTAGGAAGCCTTAATCATCTTCGATCGACAAGCTAGTCTTGTAGAGGCTTACTAGGGACACAATATTTGTTTATGTATTCACACATGTATTTAAGTTTCCGGTCAACGCAATCCTAGCATGAATTATAAACCTTTATCATGAATAAGGAAATATAAAATAATAATAACTTTATTATTGGCTCTAGGGCATATTTCCATCATATATGTATTATGTTCATAAATAGAAAGTAATGTACATGTTGTTATGGGACCGGTAGGGTACATATATTTCCATAAGCAGTACATGAATTAAGTATTTTAGTGAGATGGTAGCGTTGACCAAAACCATTCACTCAGTTCTTCTTCTTTCCTCCTCTCTGTTCTTAAGTAGCCTATTCTCCTATAACTCTTCTATTCGAGAAGCAATGGTGTAGAGGAAAAGGTACAAAAGCAATTCTATTCTCATCAACTGAGAGACATCAAAGATAGTAACAACAACAACAAAGGTATATCCAAAACTTTAGCGGCAGAAGTTAGCTTTTCTTGTATCTTTGATTTGTCGTGAAGATTCATGTTCGTACGATAGTTGCATATGCTTGATATGTCTTTAATCTCATTTTCCTGTTCTGTGCTTCTACTGTGTTATTCTATTCGAAGAACTCGCATCTTTGACTTATCGACTCTTTGTATTAAGGATATTTTTTATGTTGAATCATATAACAGAAATAAGAATGCAAGTACTTAGTTAAGAAATTTAAAAGGTGTTTCAAATTTCAAGAATAAAAGCATACAAAGTTTGAACGACCATGTTAGGTACATACACATAAACTTAAATTGTAAATGAGTATTTAGTTCAGTTAAAGTGCTTCTGCGGCCTTGTTCCCCTCCTAGAAGTTGCATCTTCGACTTATTCAATCTTTGTAATAGGGGAATTTTGGATGTCGATTGATATGAAGCAGATAATAATGGTTGAAAACTTTATATATCAAAAACCCTAACCTCCCAGGGATGAGACACACATGATGCCCAATAGTGACAGCCAAACCAAGCTAGTGCACCATCCAGCCAGAACAAAATAAAATAAAATAAACAGTGTTCTAAGTTCAGGAAATAGAAACTTTAACTATTTTAATGAGCACGTGAGTTACATACACTAAAACTTAATCATAAGTAAGTATTGAGTTAAGTCCGAGGGAAGGAAACTAAAAGCTTATGTTGTTATATTACTGATTTAACTTATGTGACTTAATGAATACAATATTTTTTTATAGATATAGTATGTAAGATTTTGGAGACTTCAATAAGTAATATTAAATTGCAAACTAAAATGTAGGTCGTTGTTTTAAAATTTAATCAGTTAATGAACGGGAATGTTGCATGAAAATCAAAACAATTCCTACGAACACCCAAGATCTAATCTAGGAGATGAATAGCAACGAGAGGGGAGTGTGTCTACATACCATTGTAGACCGAAAGCGTTAGCGTCGTAACGCGGTTGATGTTGTACTCTTCATGATCCAATCGCTATCATATCCGGTCTAGTGCCGAACAGACAACACCTCTGAGTTTAGCACACGTATGTCTCGGCGGCATCATCACCTTCTTGATCCAGCAAGAGAGGGAGGGGAGGTAGATGAGATCAGTACCAACACGATGGCGTGGTGGTGGTGGCAGCAGCGGAACTACAGCAGGGCTTTGCCAAGCGTCTGCGCGAGGTGGAGGAGGTGTAATGGGAGGGAGATAGGCAAGGGTGGAAGGGTTGATGCCCCAATGCCTCCCTACCTTTATATAGGCGTGGAGGAGGTCCTGTTCATCCAACCCCCACGGGGTCCTGTTCATCCAACCCCAACCACGTATGTCTTGACTCGTTCTACCAACCCCATGTTCATTGTTCATCAAGAGGCAACATGTTCGATTGGCTTGAGTAAGAAGCAACATCGATCGATCGGGTTCAGTTAGCAGTGATAGCGAAGGAATCGCTCGGGTTCAGTTAGTAGCCAAGGGGTCGATGGCTCGGGTTTAGTAACTTAGCTAGTGCAATCGCTCGGGTTTAGTAAGCGAACGCCTTGCGCGGGTTCAGTTAGAGCCCAACGCCTCGCACATACACGACGTGTACGAGAGAAACGCGCTAACCTCCATGCATCAATTTGCCCCGACCACCCACCGTAACCGGGAACTCCCCAAAATTTTCCTCGCCTCGCTTCTATCACGGTTTTTTCCATCATGGATGGCACGGGCAAGGACCCAGGTGCGCCCCGGTGTATCGTGCCCTACTTCTTCACCTTATGGTCCTTCCACGAAGCTTCGGGGCTCTCTTTTGTTCCAAAAAAATCGTCAAAAAGTTTCAGCCCATTCCGAGAACTTTTATTTCTGCACAAAAAAACACCACCACGGTAGTTCTGCTGAAAACAACGTTAGTCGAGGTTAGTTCCATGCAAATCATACCAAAACCATATAAAATTGTTATAAACATGGCATGAATACTTCATAAATTATAGATTGGAGACGTATCAGCATCCCCGAGCTTAATTCCTACTTGTCCTCGAGTAGGTAAATGATAAAAGAAATAATTTGTGAAGTGTGAATGCTAGCAAAGTGCACAAGTTTGGTCAATGATAATTTCAATCACTTTTGATATCATCATAACAACAACTCTTTCTTGTAAAACTCATCATGATAAATTAGCAATTGAAAATGGAATTTTTGATGTGGAAAGTTTCCTAACATATTCATCACATATTCTTTCCTTTATAATATGTACATTCAGACTTTTATACGATTCAAAGTAATAGTCTAATTTTGACATGAAGATTTTAATACTCAAGCATATCAACAAACAACCATGTCTTTCAAAATATCAATACTAAAGCAAGTTATCTCTAGCCCATCATGCTTAATCATTGATCCATTCATGCAACACATCCAAATATTAACTATGTCCAATGCTCAAGTGTGATAACAGTGCACCCTAGTTGGTGCTTTATAAGAGATGATGGAGACTCAAAATAAAAATAAAAATTGCATAAAGTAAAAGAAAGGCCCTTCCCAGAGGGAAGTAGGGATTTGTAGAGGTACCAAAGCTCAAAGCTTAAATTGAGAGATAAATGTATTTTGGGTGGCATGCTTTTCTCGTCAACGAGAATGACTTAGAGTTCTCAACACTTTCCATGCCAGATATATCATAGGCGGTTCGCAAACATAAAATAAATTTTATTCCTTTTTCCACCAAACTTTCACAAGCCATGGTGTCGGTGTCAAAATTGGTAGATCTCACGTATGGGTGCCCAAGCTGTGTGTCTAACGACCGATGGTAACAGGAGGGCGGGGACACAATATTTACCCAGGTTCAGGCCCTCTCGATCGCGGTAATACCCTACTTCCTGCTTGATTGATCTTGATGAATATAGGGTTACAAGAGTTGATCTACCTCGAGATCGTAATGGCTAAAACCCTAAGAGTCTAGCCTATGCAATTGTGATTCTTCTACCCTCTACGGACTAGACCCTCCAGTTTATATATCCACCGAAGGAGTCCTAGGGTTACAAAGATTACTTGGGAAGAAAGGAATCATTACATCTGAACATCTATTCTACTTTTCTACATACACAGGAGTCCTAACCGGACACGGGGACGTCGATTTATCTTCATCTTCACGGCCCATCTATTTGGCCCAGCTTCAGTAAGCCGGATCCTCACAAACCCCCAAATCCAGGTCTCCCTCAGTAGCCCCCGAACTTGCCTTCAATGAAAAGATTGTATCCGGCTTCATGTCTTCGGTCTTGCAAGGCAGGTTCTTCTTCGGAATAGATAATAGATAGGCTCCATATTTAATATTATATCATATCGATTCCTTGCCGCCATCCCCTCGGCTTCCATGTGTCAGGTGAATGTGAACCATCTGGGTATTTTTATAAATAACCCCTTGACTGTGTAAGGAAGGTGCCTATTTAAGGATACTAAATCTCAGATGCCATTCCACTCCACGCAGAAAATCCTTAGAGCTTGCCACGAAAAATTTCCAAACATGACTGGCGTTCCCAGTTCTTCCTCATGCCCTCATGGCCCTCAAGAAGGCGATTGGGAAAGTTGCTCAGTATCCCACGTGCATCTGAGTAAACTTCACGCGTAGGGGTATCACCCTACCACAGATCTAGTCCCCTTCCGGGCTGGATTAACTTCTATTGACAGCGAAGCCCTAGTGGAAAATTTCCCCAATCCTACCAAGGAAGAGCGGGTGTGCTTCGTCTCCTTCCTCTTGAGAGGCGTAGGATTTCCTATACATCCTTTCCTTAGGGGGATTCCAGGAGTTCTATGGTCTCCAGCTGCGCGATCTTACGTCGGGCTCTATCTTGCACATTTTGAGCTATGGCGAAAATTCTTTTGCCTCGTCCCTCGCTCCCAAAAGGGATCTATATTCGAGGTGGGCGGCGCTAAAGTGTTGCGTATAACAGGGACAGGCTACCTGCCCGGCACTCCGAAGAAGGCATCCGAAGAGTGGCGCTCGGAATGGTTTTATATTGAAGACGTCGTTCTTCCGGACCCTATCCGGCAGGGCCTTCCCGAATATTCGAGTGCTCCTTTAAAGAAGCGTTTCAACTGGTGTCCCCGAAGCGTCAAGGAAGAAGACAGTGCGGAGACCAAAAGGCTAGTAAGCAAGATCAGATTACTTGCCCACTCCGAGCTGACAATAATTAAAGTAATGTCAATCTCGATAACGCGATGCGTGCAGCCGCTCCAAGCCAGAGGGTTTCCTATGTGGCATTATAATGGGCAAGACGATGCCTCGCGCTGTCTACCCAAGGGTCCGGACAACCTTGCCGCCCTGGCCGCCATCCTATTTGACCTCTATAAAGGGGAGAAGGAGGACTTTCTTCGCTTGAAGTGTCGGGAAGGTTTCTCTATGTACAACCCCATCAAATGTGTAAGTCTTTCTTTGATTGCTAGTTTTGCTCAATTTTTCTCTTGAGACACACTAACCGAACTGAATTCAGTTAAATCCAATAGGAATGGAGGAAGGTGGTCGAAGGGATTCACAGCCCCATTTCGCAGCCAGAGGACCATATTCGAGACATGGATCCCGGATTTGAAGAAGATCCGGACATAGGCATAGAGCTTAGGGATGGAGTTTTCTATCAGGCTAGCCATGATGGTACTCAAGTGGCTATCGTAGCCGACTACCCTGGCCCTCTTCCTTCCTCCCGCGTAAGTACCCAGGAGACACCTCTTCAAAGAGAGTTTTCCCAGCGCGCCTCACCCATCACACTGTCTCGTGCTCAAAAGGGGCGGCTCTCGTCCCGCCGTAGTGCATCAAGGGCGCCCTCTAGGAACGTGAGGCTCGCACAGGGCGAGTCTTTGAAACAGTAGGAAACCGAAGACATCACCAAACCTCCTCCTTTACCGAAGAGGTATATCATATTTTAACATATGTTCGGCAGTAAGGCCAGATTCTAATATTTTTTGCTTTGTCTTATTTTAGGGGGAGCATACTCCGGAGTGTGTCCGGGGATCCTCATGGTCATGCCCCAACCAATCCGGCACCGGAACCATCCACAAGGACTAGGGTTGATACGGGATTAAAGTCGGATTGTCCTCTCCAAGAGGATTCAGATGAGGTATTTGTTACCAATTCTGAAGTGGAAATCGCAATGAATCATCGGCAGCAAAAAGCAGCCATGCGTGATCCAGCTTTTACTGAGGATGTGTTCAACGCCCTTAGTTATGCGGATGCGTATGTCCGAGCTGCTCGAAACTGACTTGCTGGAGCCACTCACCAACTTTCCAAGGATATGCGGGTGAGTAAGTGTAGATTCAATATTCATATGCCAGTAGCCCCCGAGACTTAAAGCAGTTGGCCCAACTGATTTAAGGATCGTTGTATCCTCAGGTACTCAAGGAAAAGAATAACATACTGTCCAAGGAGTTGGAATAATGCCGGACCAAGCTAACTGTTGTCACCACCGAATTGAAAGATTCGAAGAAGTTCAAGAAGGGCTCTGATGGTAAGAACAATGTAGTACGAAACGTATGGTCCTGCGCCAATCAATGATTTTTAAATATACACTGTTTTAACTGCAGCAGCAGGGTCAACAGGCCAATTAGGGGAGAAGCTAAGGGCTGGTCTGGCAGACAAAGGACAAGCCAAAAGGCAAACGGCCCCTGGTTAACGTGTATTAACATGGACCATAGAGGATAAAAAACAAACTGCAGGATGCGTATATAAAGCAAGCCGAAGAGCTATAGGACATACAAGCCCAACTCTCGGATGCCTTGAAAGAGAACAGGAAGCTGAAAGGCGGCATATTTAGTATG
Source organism: Secale cereale (assembly GCA_902687465.1). Classification (NCBI taxonomy): domain Eukaryota; kingdom Viridiplantae; phylum Streptophyta; class Magnoliopsida; order Poales; family Poaceae; genus Secale; species Secale cereale. Next base: position 454,604,387 of record LR738714.1, read on the forward strand.
ACCTTGAACCTAGCTTTGATTATAATCCCTTGATTCAAAGTTTTTTACAAAACTGTTCTGGTAGGCTTGTTAACTGGGCGACCCGAGGGAGAGGTATCCAGATTTCAAGGTGACTTGCTGCAAGAGCTCTCCAAGGTACACGAGCAAGCTCGGAAAGCCATGAAGAATATGGCCAAACCCTTATGGCGAGCCGATTCTCCTCCAGAAATTATGGAGGAACTGAAGAATTTATTCAAAGGGGCTCGACGCCGCTTTGAACTGTGGAAGGCATCAGCATGTCGAGAAGGTGCTCAAGAAGCCTAGGCTATGGTAAAGACACGCTACACCACACTTGATCCAAATCATATGGCCCAGGTTGGACCTCGAGGTCCTGACGGACTAGAAATCCCTATGAGCTTTGTGTATGACCAAGTAAAGACAGCCGCCAGATTTTCACTACTAGACTGTAAATTAGACAGTCTTATAGATGGTATAGATGAAGAGTAGGCGTTTGATTCCATGTAACAATGTACTTTATCATCAAACTTATCTCCTGCCGAAATTATTTGAAAGGCTGTCATGGCAGACTTTCCGCTTTGACCTCCGAAACCTAAGGGCTGAAGTGTTTCCGAATATAAAACCTATGGTAAACACGTGCTATGTTTGGGAACCAGGCAATCCGGTCATCTTTGCTTAAACAGACAAGCTGTGTTCGGGGAGTTATGTTATATTACTATTTAACATAAGAAACATCTTCCAGAGAGAATAGTTTCGTTAAGGGTTCCTTTCCCTGGGTCAACATGCATATATACGCGTGCCTAGGCTTTGATCCTTAAAAATAGGATTATAGGGAGCCTATCCTATGACTTTGAAAGATTATGCGCCAAAAAGCGATTCGTCGTTGGTCCGCCGACTAGTAATTCCATTAATAGCGCTAGCTTTCGGCTTCACACATCTGAGGTACAGGTCTGGATTACCTGGTTGTAACAATCGCAGAGGTGCTCCCTTTACACCCTAGCCGAACAATCGAGAACGTAGGGTAAAAACACAGGAGCCAGGCAACCCAGCTTGGCAAAAACTGAAGTCATAAAGGTAAGGCCTAAACTGAAAAAGAGAATAAAAGGTGCTACCAAACTATCCGTAGAATCTTCGGAGCCTGGTAGCGTTCCATGGATTCAGCTCAAGGCTATTGTCTGATGCGTTCCGAAGGCGATAGGCTCCTCCAGTGAGTACTTCATCAATAATGAAGGGGCCCTCCCATCTTGGTTTGAGCTTGTCCTTTTTCTTCTCCGGGAAGAAAAAACGAGTTCGCCAACATTGTATGTTTTGGCCCGCACTTTTATGCTTTGGTATCACCTAGCCTGTTGTTGATAGAATGTGGAACGGTCATGTGTGATATCGCGCTCCTCTTCGAGACCGTCTAGGTCGTCCTACTGATCGAGCTCGGCCTCTCGCTCTTCATACATGCGCACTCGAGGTGAGTCATGAATAATATCGCAGGGCAAAACAACCTCTGCGCCATACACCATGAAAAAAGGCGTGTATCCGGTTGTTTGGCTAGGTGTGCTCCGCAGCCCCCAGAGTACGGAGTCGAGATCCTCAACCCAGTGTTTATCTAACTCCCGTAGGGAGCGCACTAGTCATTGGATCTTTTGACTTGACCATTTGTTTGAGGATGGTACACAGAGGCGTAATCAAGTTTAATGTCTAACTTGGCACACCAAGTTTTCACCTCATCAGCTGTGAAGTTGGAGCCGTTATCTGTGGTAATATTGTGCGGGACACCATAACGGTGTACTACACTGGATATAATATCTATCTCTGGCCCTGCCTCAGGTGTTCTGACTCGCTTGGCATCTATCCATTTAGTGAATTTGTCCACCATAACGAGTAAATATTTCTTTTTATGGCTTCCCCCTTTAAAAGGTCCGACCATATCCAGTCCCCAGACCGCAAAGGGCCAAGTAATGTGGATGGTTCTCAGAGCGGTGAGAGGCATATGATTGTGATTTGTGAAAAGCTGGAATCCAACACAATGTTGGACTAGGGTCTGAGCACCTGCTCGCGCACTTGGCCAGAAGAAACCAGTTCGGAAAGCCTTGCTTACAAGAGCCCAAGCTACGGCATGATGGCCGACCATGCGAGCATGTATTTCGGCTAGAAGTTTTGGTCCCTCCTCTTCAAAGAGGCACCATTGGAGAATACCAGTAGTGCTTTTCTTGTATAGTTCACCTTCGTGAACTTTATAGGCTTTAGAGCGCCAAATTATGCGGCGGGCCTCATTTTGGTCATCGCGGAGCTCCTGCCTATTAAGGTAGGCTAGGAAAGGCTCGGTCCGGGGGGCTATGACACCCATGATATTGTGAGCTGAGGATGTTATTTCCATGTCTGATTCCCTGATGACATCTGCATTGAGTTCAGTTGGCGGGGGCATGTTCGGGTCCAGATTAGCGTCTTTGCTCTCATCCTGCTATGTCACTGATGGCTTGAACAACCATTCTACAAAGGTGTTAGGCGGGACTGGGTCACATTTAGCGCCCATACGAGCGAGTATATCCGCTGCCTAGTTATTGTCCCGAGCTACATGGTGAAATTCCAGCCCCTCAAATCGAGCCGACATTTTTAATATGGCATTTCACTAAGCTGCCATCTTTGAATACTTTGCATCAAATTCTCTGTTTACGTGAGATATGGTGAGGTTTGAGTCTCCGCGCACCTCGAGGTGTTGTATGCCCATGGATACGGCCATGCGGAGACCGTGCAGTAGTGCCTCATATTTGGCCGCATTGTTTGACTCCGTATACATGATCTGCAGTATGTAGCGGACTGTATCCCCTGTTGGAGATATCAAGATGACGCTAGCCCCCAATCCGGCTAGCATTTTGGAGCCGTCGAAATACATGGTCAGGTGGGAGTATGCTTTGTACTCTTTAGGGAGTTCGAAGTCCATTCTGTGACGAAGTCGGCCAACACCTGGGACTTAATAGTCCGGCGTGGTTTGTATGTTATTTCGAATGGTTAGAGATCGATGGCCCACTTTGCTATGCGTCATGTGGCATATTTATTGTTATGATATCGTTGAGTGGCACTTCGGATGCCACTTTGATCGAACAGTCTTGAAAGTAGTGTCGGAGCTTCTGAGATGCCATGAACACCGCATAAGAAATTTTCTGGTAATTGGGGTATCGTGATTTACATGGTGTGAGAACCTCTAATGCATAGTATATAGGTTTTTGAATGGGGAATTTATGTCCCTGTTCGTATCATTCGACGACGAGTGCCACACTCACTACCTGGTGAATGGCTGAGATATAAAGCATCATTGGTTCGCCAACACCTGGAGCGGCTAGGATTGGGTTGCCTGCTAATAGGGTTTTTATTTCCTCCAATACGGTCGTGGCCGCATCCGTCCATTCAAAGTTGTCTGTGTGCCTCAGTAGTCTTTAAAGTGGTAGTGCTTTCTCTCCTAATCTGGAGATAAAGCGACTCAAGGCCGCTACGCAACCTGCTAGCTTTTGCACTTGTTTTAGATCGGTTGGCGTAGTTAGCTGTGACAGGGCCCGGATTTTAGCTGGGTTCGCTTCAGTTCCTCCATGGGATACGATGAACCCTAACAGCTTTTTGACCGGAACGCCGAAGATGCATTTTTTCGGATTGAACCGTATGTCATATGGTCGTAGGTTATCGAACGTAAGGCGGAGATCATCCACCAATGTTTCAATGTGTTTAGTCTTGATGACTACATCGTCAACGTATGCCTCCACTGTCTTGCCAATTTGTTTCTCTAAGCATGTTTGAATCATGCGTTGATACGTGGCACCAGCGTTTTTGAGTCCAAATGGCATAGTGTTGAAACGAAAGGGGTCGTACGGAGTGATAAATGTCGTCGCGGCCTGGTCGGATTCCTTCATTTTTATCTGATGGTATCCGGAGTAAGCGTCGAGGAAACACAACGAGTCATGTCCTGCGGTTGCATCGATGATTTGGTCAATGGGGGGCAGTGGAACGGGATCCTTAGGGCAAGCCTTGTTCAAGTCCGTGAAGTAGACATAGATGCGCCATGATTTGTCTTGCTTCAGTACCATGACTAAGTTGGCTAGCCAGTCCGGGTGTTTAATTTCCCTTATGAATCCGGCTTCTAGTAATTTCGCCAGCTCTTCCCCCATCGCTTGTCTTTTGGGTTTGGAAAATTGTCGTAGTGACAGCTTGACTGGTTTGAACCCTTTGATGATGTTAAGGCTGTGTTCGGCCAGCCTGCGTGGGATTGCCGGCATGTCTGAAGGATGCCAGGCGAATATGTCCCAGTTTTCGTGGAGGAAGGCGCACAAGGGATGTCTACTGTCGGGTCCAGTTGTGCCCCCAACGGATGTTGTCTTGTTGGGCTCCGTTGGGTGCACTTGAAATTTGATAATTTCATCTGCTGGCTTGAAGGAGGTAGATTTCAACCTCTTGTCAAGGACTACGTCATCCTTGTCCACCATAGATCGTAAGGTGGTTAACTCTTCGGCCGTGAGGGCTTCGGATAGTGCCTCTAGGGTTAAGAATGCGGTTTTGTTCTCGGGACGGAGTGCTCTATCCAAATCACTTGCTACTGTGATTATTCCATTGGGCCCTGGCATTTTGAGCTTCATGTACCCCTAATGTGGTATGGCTTGAAAGCCTGAGAAAGCATCCCGCCCTAGAAGGGTGTGGTATCCGTTGTTGAATGGGACAGTGTGGAAGAGCAGTTCCTCCGACCTATAGTTCTCGGGTGTACCGAATACTACGTCGAACTTAATGCTTCTCGAACACCGAGCTTCCCGGTTGGGGATAATTCCTCTAAAGGTTGTATTACTTTGTTCAATGCGGGACTTATCGACCTGCATTTTTGCAAGCGTGTCCTCGTATATGAGGTTGAGTCTGATGCCCCCGTCCATGAGTATTTTAGTGAGGTGATAGCCGTCTACTATTGGGTTCAGTACAAGAGTGGCTATGGCTCGGACCGGCCGGACTCGTGGTCCGTCTTTGGTAGAGAAAGTGGTTGTTGTGTCACTCCATGGGCTTGCAGTGCTGATTTGATGAACCTTGACAAGTTCATGATTTGCTCTCTTGCGCCTATTGTTTGAGGAGAACGTCTCAAAGATAGTTAATACATTGAAATCTTTCTCCCCTCGCGTTGTGGTGGCGAGGACTGCTTCACCGCTTTTTGCTACCTGCCGAAGTACCCAACATGCTCTAAGGCAGTTGGTTGGGATAATGTCCGGGGCGGCATGTATTTGGTAGGGCTTATCCAATAGTTCGTCCAGAACATACCTGTGTCCTGTGAAAGGTCTGTTTTTCTTTCGAATGTGTATGTTATCGGATGCCCTGCTAGGGTATGTCCGTTTTTCTTTAGTGGCATATTGTTCGCAGATGGACTATTCCAGAGGTGTATTCTGGGCTTTCCAAGTATTTTACATAGCGCAGTACTTTCGTACTAAATGCGATAATTCTGCAAAGCTCCGTATGCGCTGGTGGTTGAGGGTGTTCAAGACTCCCTCGTCCATGCAATTGCGGTGAAATATGGGAACCGTGTCGTTGTCGCAGCAGTCCTTAATCTTGTTTTTATCAAGTAGGAATCTGGACTAGAAGTGATGAACCGTCTCTTGGGGCTGCTGATATATATACGTGAGATCACATATGTCCGGTAATCTGGAGTTACTTGGAGAGCGTCTGTTGTGGTGGGTGGGTGTGGATAAATTCGAGTCCCAACCCAACATGGTGTCCGGGGTTCGTGCAACCTCCGGTGTGGACGATCTGGGCCCTGCGGGATCTGAATGTTCTGCGGGCCCGACGTCTGTCCCTGAGCTCGAAAGACACAAAGAGCCACATGACAGAGGTGTGTTCGGCTCGAAGGGTTTGGAGATCCGAATAGCGCCGGTCAGCGTTTCAAGAAGGAAAATATCTTTGGCTTGGTTCTCGATGGCCGCCACCAGGTGAGTGATCGGGGTGGAATTGACTTCCTCCTAAATGGATTTAAGCCTGATTTGATCATTGGGTGATGAAAGCCCCAAGGTGGCAATGCGATCCAGCAGCTCGTTTAAGAACGAGGAATCCGGCGAAATCGCGTCATCAAAGTGTTCGAAGCCGATATAGGATTGGTGCTCGATGACCACGGGGAGCACGGCCGGCCTGGCGGCCACGCGGACGCGTACAACAAACCTGCCGAGCTGGAGGATCTGACCAGAAGCCAAGTGGTTTCCGAGGGTGATATCATTGTTGATGACGAGACGGGCCATTGATCACTTCTCGCGAGTGCACAACAGAGCTCTCAATGAAAGCACCATTGTCGGTGTCAAAACCGGTAGATCTCGGGTAGGGGTGCCCAAGTTGTGTGTCTAAGGACCGATGGTAACAGGAGGCTGAGGACACGATATTTACCCAGGTTCAGGCCCTCTCGATCGAGGTAATACCCTACTTCCTGCTTGATTGATCTTGATGAATATAGGGTTACAAGAGTTGATCTACCTCAAGATCGTAATGGATAAAACCCTAAGAGTCTAGCCTATGCAATTGTGATTCTACTACCCTCTGCGGACTAGACCCTCCGGTTTATATATCCAGCGGACAAGTCCTAGGGTTACAAAGATTACTTGGGAAGAAAGGAATCATTACATCCAAACATCTATTCTACCTTTCTACATACACATGAGTCCTAACCGGACATGAGGACGTCAGTTTATCTTCATCTTCACTGCACATCTATTCGGCCCAGCTTCGGTAGGACAGATCCTCACGGACCCCCAAATCTAGGACTCCCTCACATGGCTAGCCCTATCCACGGTTTCCCTCCATACCAACACTTTCCAAGGAATTTATTATTTGACAACATAAAGTAAATTTTATTTTTCATTTTGGGACTAGGAATCCCTATTACCTCTATACTCTTGTGCAATGACAAGTGAATAAACACTCATCTTGAGAATAACACATCTAGCATGAAAAATATTAGCCTTCCCTCACCGCTTCATGAGCGGTACGAGGACAGAAAAGAGAAATTTATTCTGAATTTAGAGTTGGCACATACAAACTTGCTCAGAACGGCAAGGAAATACCGCATATATGTAGGTATGGTGGACTTATTTGGCACAACTTGGGTTTTAGGATTTGGATGCACAAGTAGTATTTCTACTTAGTACAAGGAGGAGGCTAGTAAGGGATGGAGAAGCGACCAACCAAGGAACGAAAACCATCATAAGAGAGCATTAAACATAACTAACACCGAATAATGCAACACAAGTAGGATATAATTTCATTGCATAACTATTGACTTAATGTGCATGCATAGAGAATCAAAAACCTTAATACCAATACTCTTACTAAAGCATAATTACTCACTAACATGACTCACATATTATCATCTCCATATCGCAAAACTATTGCAAGGAATCAAACTTATCATATCCAATGATCTACATGATTTTTTTTACTATATCCTTCTTTAATATTCATCATATTAGGACCAATTTTATAGCCTGTGCCAATTTTTATCACTATTATCAACTCTCAAAATAATATAAGTGAAACACAAGAGTAAATGGCAAACTACTCCAAAAAGATATAAGTTAAGTTCACGTGAGTAGTTAAGTAAAAGGGTAAATATTTGAAGACTCACTCTCATTTAAAACTTTCAGATATATGTACTTTATTCTAACATAAAACAAAACAAAATAATATGACATTCCAAGAATAGCACAACTCATGTGAAGAAGCAAAAACTTAGGCTCAACCAATACTAACCCATAAGTGTTGATGAAAAAAGGAGGGATGCCTACCGGGGTATCCACAAGCTTAGATGCTTAAGACTTCTTGAAATATTATCTTGGGATGCCTTGGGCATCCCCAAGCTTGATCTTTTGTGTCTTCTTAATTCCTCTCATATCACGGTTTCCTAGATGTCAAAAACTTCATCCACACAAAACTCAACAAGAACTCATGAGATAAGTTAGTATAAATCAATGCAAAACTTTATCATTCTCTACCGTAAAAAATCACTAAAATTATAATTTGACATTGCATACTAAATGCATCTACATATTTAATACTACTATCATCAAATAGAATCATTAAATACGCAAACATGACAGTCTATAAAGAGTGCAATTTTACTCATACTTGCCTAGCTCATTTTTTTTTAAAAAAATAACAAGTTACGAAGAACTTATTAATGCCCACTCTGCAAAAATCTCAAGATTTATTCATGTTCTAACTATCCAGAAGAATTCACACAATGATAGAAAACTTTCTGTTTTCAAACAGCAACATATAGTCTTGCAAAATAAGCATGGTAAAGGCTATCCTTGACACTTTTATTGAAATAAAAGATACAAAACATTATTCCAGATACCAGAAAGAAAATCCCAGAAAGAAAATCAAAACAAAATAAAAAGACGCTCCAAGCAAAACTCATATCATGTGACAAATAAAAATATAGCTCCAAGTGAGGCTACTGATAATGTTGGAGACGAAAGAGGGGATGCCTTCCGGGGCATCCCCAAGCTTAGTTGCTTGGTTGTTCCTTGAATATTAACTTGGGGTGCCATGGGCATCCCCAAACTTAGGGTCTCGCTACTCCTTATTCTCCTCATATCGACATCTCACAAAAAAACTTGAAAACTTCAATCACACAAAACTTAACGGAACTTCGTGAGATGGGTTAGTATGATAAAACAAATCATTCACTTTGGGTACTATCAAAGACAAGATTCATAATTGTTCTCACACAATGCCCGTTGTACCATATCATTTCTACAATTTATATTGACCAATATAATCCATAGAAACTAGAAAACAAGCAAACTATGCATTGAAAACAGAATCTGCCAAAAACAGAACAGTCTGTAAAGATCTGAATTGATATCATACTTGTGCAACTCACACAATTATGAAAAATTAGGAAAACATAGATAATTTGTATATCAATCATGTGTAAAAAAAATCAGAATTTTATCATGCTCCAGTAAAGCACAGAAATTCCAGTACTAGACGCAAAAGTTTCTGTTTTTGCATAGAATCAAGTCAATTATCATCCACACTATCCCAAAGGCTTTACTTGGCACTTTATTGAAACAAAAGTTATAAAACATGTTTACTACAGTAGCATAACCATGTGAACACACAAAAACAGTAAGGGTAAATGTTGTGTTGTGTTCCAACAAGCGCTTTTCTTTAATGCCTTTTAAGCTAGGCATGTTGATTTCAATGATGCTCACATATAAATAAAGAGTTGAAACATAATGGGAGCATCATGAAGCACATGACTAACACATTTAAGCCTAACATTCTTTCTATGCATAGTGTTTTTGTGAGCAAACAATTTATCGAACAAGAATCAACTAGCATAGGAAGGCAAACCAAGCAATACTTCAAAACTTTCAACATAAAGAGAGGAAACTTGATATTATTGAGACATGTAAAAGCAAAAGTCCCTCTCTCATAATAATTTTCAGTCGCATCATGAATGAATTCAACAATATATGTATCACATAAAGCATTCTTTTCATGCTCCACAAACATAGAATTTTTATTACTCTCCACATAAGCAAATTTATTCTCATGAATAGTAGTGGGAGAAAACTCAACAAAATAACTATCATGGGATTGAAAATTAAAATCACGATGACAAATTTCATGCTTATAATTATTCTCTATAATGTATACGTCATCAACATAATCATCATAGATAGGAACTTTGTTGTCATAGTCAATTGGGTCCTCTTCCAAAATAGTGGAATCATCATTAAATAAAGTCATGACCTATCCAAATCCACTTTCATAAATATAATCATCATAAATAGGAGGCATGCTTTCATCATAAGAAAGTTTCTCATCGAAACTTGGGGGACTAAAAATATCATCTTCATCAAATATAGCATCCCCAAGCTTATGACTTTGCATATCGTTAGCATCATGGATATTCAAAGAGTTCATGCCAATAACAGTGCAATCATGCTCATCATTCAAAGATTTTTTGTCAAACATTTTATGGAACTCTTCTTCTATCAATTGAGCACAAATTTTCTTTCCATCATTTTCACGAAAGACATTATAAAAATGAATAATATGATGCATGATACGTCCATTTTGCATCATGTTTTCCTACTATTATTTATGATGTTTTTATGCATAATAATAATTTTTGGAGTAATTCTAATGACTTTTCTCTCATATTATGCAAGGTTCACACAAAGAGGGAGAATTCCGGCAGCTAGAAATCTGGACCTGAAAAAGCTACGCCAGGCGACCTATTCTGCACAACTCCAAACAAGCTGTAACTTCACAGGGATTTTTATGGAATAAATAAGAAATATTGGAGCAAATAACTACTGGAGGGGGGCCACCTGGTGAGCACAAGACACCAGGGTGCGCCAGGCCCCCGAGGCGCGCCCTAGTGGGTTGTGCTCAGCCAGCCCACCTCTGGTGCCCATCTTCTGGTATATAAGTCATTTTGACCAAGAAAAAAAATAAGAGGAGGACTTTTGGGATGGAGCGCCGCCGTCTCGAGGCGGAACTTGGGCAGGAGCACTTTTGCCCTCCGCCGAAGCGATTCCGTCGGGGGAACTTCCCTCCTGGAGGGGGAAATCATCATCATCAGCATCACCAAAAACTCTCCCATCTTGGGGAGGGAAATCTCCATCAACATCTTCACCAGCACCATCTCCACTCAAACCCTAGGAATGGAACCATCTTTGTACCGGAACCTCAGTTTGGTACCTGTGGGTGACTAGTAATGTTGATTACCTATTGTAGTTGATCACTATATGGTGTATTTGGTGGAAGATTATATGTATAGATCCATTACACTATTTCCTACCCCTCTGATCTTGAGGTCACGGGAGAAATCATGTTGCAAGTAATCATGTGAATTTGATATGTGTTCCATATTTTGATAGTATGCATGCTGTGATTCCCTTAGTGGTGTCATATGAACGTCGACTACATGACACTTTACCATATTTGGGCCTAGGGAAATACATTATGGAGTAGTTATTAAATAATGGGTTGCGAGAGTGACAGAAGCTTAAACCCTAGTTTATGCGCTACTCCGTAAGGGACCGATTGGATCCAAAAGTCTAATGCTATGATTAGAATTTATTCTTATACTTTTCTCATAGTTGCGGATGCTTGCGAGGGAGTTAATCATAAGTAGGAGGTTTGTTCAAGTAAGAACAACACCTAAGCATCGGTCCACCCACATACCAAATTATCAAAGTAGTGGACACGAATCGAATCAACATGATGAAAGTGACTAGATGAAATTCCCGTGTACCCTCAAGAACAATTTGCTTAATATAAAAGACTGTTTTGGCCTGTCCTTTGCCTCAAAAGGATTGGGCTACCTTGTTGTACTTTTGTTACTACCGTCGTTACTGGCTCGTTACAAGTTATCTTGCTATCAAACTACTTTGTTACTTACAATTTCAGCACTTGCAGATATTAACTTGTTGAAAACCACTTGTCATTTCCTTTTGCTCCTCGTTGGGTTCGACACTCTTACTTATCGAAAAGGCTACAATTGATCCCATATATTGTGGGTCATCAATGCTTCCTCAGTTCCATTCTTTTGTTTTCTTTTATAAATCAAACTAGTGATAAAACAAGAAACTAAAAGGTTCGATTGCAAGATCTGAAGATATACCTTCAAGCACTCACCTCCCTAGCAACGGCGACAGAAAAGAGCTTGATGTCTACTACACAACTTGTTCTTGTAGACTCGTGTTGGGCCTCCAAGCGCGGAGTTTTTTTAGGACAGTAGCAAATTTCCCTCAAGTGGATGGCCAAAGGTTTATCAATCTGTGGGAGGCGTAGGATGAAGACGGTCTCTCTCAAACAACCCTGCAACCAAATAATAAAAAGTCTCTTGTGTCTCCAACACACCAAATACAACGGTAAATTGTATAGGTGCACTACACTACAAAAAAAGACACATCCGTGACATTTTGGTCCGAACGAAACTTTTTTCTGTCATACTTATGACACTTCTATGATAATAATTGTGACAAAACACGGTATCATCATAGATGTGGTGGGGTCCTACTTCTATGACAAAAAATCATGACAGAAAATGGGCTTTTCGTCCTGGGCAGGCCGGAAACGCAGCTGCATGACATTCTTTGGGTCGTCCATGAAGGAAAAAACCATGGTAGAAGCGAGGGCCAGGAAAATATCGGGGTGTTCCCGGTTACGGTGGGTGGTCGGGGCCGAGCGATGCATGTTTCTCTCGTACACGCACGCGCATGGGTGCGAGGCGTTGGGCTCTAACTGAACCCGAGCGAGGCGTTGGGCTCTAACTGAACCCGAGCAATTGCACTGCAGGCTACGTGTTACTGAACCGAGCGATCGATCGATGGCTGTTAACTAAACCCAATCGAGCGATTCCTTCGCTACTGCTGCTAACTGAAGCCGATCGATGCTGCCTCTACATGAACAGTGAGCGTTGCTCGGGGGGTTGGATGAACAGTTCCCGGTGGGGGTGGCTGAATAGGTTCCCGTGGTGTTTCCTCTGCATGAACAAGACCCCGTTCGATCGAGCCGGTTGGGGCTGCATGAACAGGACCCCGTGGAGGGCTGCATCAACAGGACCACCCCGTGGATGGCTGCATGAACAGTAGACGGTGGAGGGCTGGATGAACAGTAGCCCGTGGAGGGGTGATTGAATAGGAGACCGTGGAGGCAGTAGCCGGTGGAGTAGCGCGCGGTGGAGGCTGAAAAGTGGCAGGTGGAGGCTGGAGGAGGTCGATGGTGGATGAACAGTAGCCCGTGGAGGCTGGAGGGGGTCGACGGTGGTGATGAACAGTATCCCGTGGAGTCACGTTTTGCATTACGCTACACTCCTCCTGATGAACAGGACCCCGTTTCGACCGTAGCGCTCCAACACAAGTCCGTTTCCTCCGTTTTGCGGTACGCCACACCCCTCCCGATCAATATGACCCCCGTTTTGACCGTAGGAGGTCTGTTTCCTCCGTTTTGCGGTACGGCAGACCGCTCCCGATGAACAGGATCCCGTTTCGAACGTGGCCGGTCGAACACAAGGCCGTTTCCTCCGTTCTGCGATACGCCACGGCTCGTTTCCATCGGCTGTTTTGTCCAAGCCCTCCCAATGAACACGACGACGAATTCCGTTCCGACCTATCCGGTTGGCTCCCCATGAACACGACGACGATGTTTCTCCGCTCCGACCCAGCCATTTACACGAGCCTTGGCCGTACATATGCACGAGTAGGCAGTCGAGACCCTGCCCGTATGTACGTACGTGGCCGTATTTTCTTTCTTGCACACTTGCCGCTGTACATACGTGTACATGCTATGTGTGCGCCTCTACTATGAAACGTGCGCGCCTCTACATCGACCAGCATGTACATACACGTTCGTGATCAGAATAACAACACTACGTACGCTTCGACCAGGTAGGTCCCCACTGTCAGGCACTTCCTTCGTGCGAAGATGTAGCTGGTGTGTCCCAGCAGTCAGGGGGGCGAATCGGTTTTTTTTCGGACGCATTTCCTTGCGTGCAAAGATGTAGCTGGTGGGTCCCAGCAGTCAGGGGTGCGAATCGTTTTTTTGCCCGGACACACTTCCTTGCGTGCGAAGATGTAGCTGGTGGGTCCAAGTAGTCAGGGGAAACATTTTTTTCGCGAAATACGGTGGCCCGTCCAGTGGTCCTCGCTGTTAGGTGGAGGAATAATTATTTTGCGCGTAATAAGGAGGCACTTCCTTGTTGCGGCCGTGGACCCAGCTGTCGGCCTCTCCACGTACAGTCCACGTCCGATGAAGCCGTTCCTTGACCACGTTTACCACGCCGCGCCGAGAGCACCAGGGCGGTGGACGACAGTGAGGCCTAGGAAGGGGACGATGCGGAGACAGGGAAGACGCGGCAGTGGATGCCCATGCATAAAGGAGTATGAGGGTTCACTAGTTCGCTCCGATGTGAGGCTGTCATCACCGTAGAATAATAGGGGGTGTGGGTGAATAGAGGGATGGCCTGGCCAGCGGTGGAAATAGTAGGGGGCGGTGAGGCCTCCGCGGCAGCACAACCGGCTACGGGAGGTAGGAGCAGGCGGCACGACCGACGCTGCTTTGGGCGGCTGGGGCAACAAGACCAGAGGTTGAAGAAGCATTATGGCCGTTGGATGGACATCGTACGGTCAGTGGAGCTAGAATCGTTCATATTGACTAAGTTGACAAAGCACACCGTCCCCGTCAACTTAGTAGGCCCACAAGTCAGCCTCCCACCAAGGTGGGTCCCAACCAGTAGGGGAGTATTCATTTTTTTGTGCGTAATAAGGAGGCACTTCCGGTGGGTCTGATCTGACCGCGGGGGGAACATTTTTTCGCGCAATACGGTGGCCCGTCCGGTGGGTCCCAGCAGTCAGGGGGAAACATTTTTTTGCCAAACACGGTGGCCCGTCCGGTGGGTCCCTGCTGTCTGGTGGAGGAATAATTATTTTCCGCGTAATAAGGAGGAACTTCCTTGCGGCTGCCATGGACCCAACTGTCAGCCTCTCCACATACAATACTCTTCCGATGGAAGTCGTTCCTTGACCACATTGACCACACCGCGCCGAGAGCACCAGGGCGGTGGACGACGGCGAGGCCTAGGAAGGGGACGACGCGGAGCCGGGGAAGACGCGGTAGTGGAAGACCGCGCAGAGAGGAGTACGAGGGTTCACTGGTTTGGCTGCGATGTGAGGCTGCCGTCGCTGCAGGGCCTGGCCAACGGTGGGAATAGTAGGGGGCGGCGAGGCCTCCGCAACATCGCAGCCGGCCACGGGAGGCAGGAGCACGAGGCACGACCGGCGCTGGTTAGGGCGGCTGGAGCAAGAAGACTAGAGGCTGAAGAAGCACTACGGCCGTTGGATGGACATCGTACGGCCAATGGAGCTAGAATCGTGCATATTGACTAAGTTGACAAAGCCCTCCGTCCCCGTCAACTTAGTAGGCCCACAAGTCGGCCTCCCACTATACTGGGTCCCAGCTAGCAGGGGGAGTATTCATTTTTTTTGTGTAATAAGGAGGCACTTCCACTGGGTCCGAGCTGACAGCGGGGGGAACGTTTTTTTCGCGAAATACGGTGGCCCGTCCGGTGGGTCCCAGCAGTCAGGGGGGAACTTTTTTTTGCCAAAAATGGTAGCCCGTCCAATGGGTCCCCGCTGTCAGGTGGAGGTATAATTATTTTCTGCGTAATAAGGAGGCACTTCCTTGCGGCTGCCGTGGACCCAGTTGACAACCTCTCCACGTACAGTACTCTTCCGATGGAAGTCGTTCGTTGACCAGATTGACCACGCCGCGCCGGGAGCACCAGGGCGACGGACGACGGCGAGGCCTAGGAAGGGAATGACACAGAGGCAGGGAAGACTCGGCAGTTGTTTCCCACGCGGAGGGGAGTACGACTGTACGAGGGTATACTGGTTCGTCTGCCGTCGCAGGAGAATAACAACAGGTGTGGGTGAGTAGAGGGATGGCTAGGCCATCGATGGGAGTACGGTAGGGGCGGTGAGGCCTGAGCGGTAGCACTGCCGGCTGCTGGGAGGAGGGAGCAGGCAGTCCTGCCGGCGCTTGTTTGAGCGGCTGGAGTAGGAAGAGCAGAGATTGAAGAAGCACGACGGCCATTGGATGGACATCCAACAGTCACTGCTTGTGTGTCAACCTTTTTTTAGGAAGGCCTCAAATCTGTGGAAAACATTATACAACCTATCTGCCATTATTTCTAATAATTTACAGCCGATTTGCTAATTCTTAAGGTTTTTTTGGAGCCCATATTCTTTTTGTTAGCATTATAGCCCATATTGTGGCCACGGTTAAAAAATTATACGAAATTCTGCATATTTCGGTGCGGTCTGAACTGTTTTTAATCCCGAAATTTTGAGTCACATTCAAACTGATTTTAAAAATAAATGCATATCAATATAAAATCCAACAAATTGTCCACGCATAAAAATCAATGCAATTTAAAATCTCGAAATGAAAAAAAAATATTTGAAACTAATTGTCGGTTTGATGTGTTTTAAAAATGTACAACCCATTTCTCATTACTGATAGGCCATTTTCTCGGCCAGCTGAATGAAGCTCACCTCGTCTTGAAAGATTTGCAGCTCAACAGGCCTGACAAAGCGACTTATTTGGCAAATAAAAAAAAACTGGGCTGTGGCCGTGGACCCAGCCGTCAGCCTCTCAACGTACAGTACTCTTCCGATGGAAGTTGCTCATTCACCAGATTGACCACGCCGCGCCGAGAGCACCAAGGCGGTGGACGACGGCGAGGCCTAGGAAGGGGATGGCGTGGAGCCGGGGAAGACGTGGCAGTGGATGCCCACGCGGAGAGGAGTACGAGGGTTCACTGGTTCGGATGTGGTGTGAGGCTACCATCTCCGCAGAATAACAAGGGGTGTGGGTAAGTAGAGGGATGCCCTTGCCAGCGGTGGGAGTAGTAGGGGCGGTGAGGCCTCAGCGACATCACAGCCGGCCACGGGAGGCAGGAGCACGCGGCATGACCGGCGTTGGTTTGGGCGGCTGGAGCAAGAAGACCAGAGGTTGAAGAAGCACTACTGCCGTTGGATGAACATCATACGGTAACTAGAGCTAGAATCGTTCATATTGACTAAGTTGACAAAGCGCTCCGTCTCCGTCAACTTGGTAGGCCCACAAGTTATCCTCCCACGATGCTGGTTTCTAGCTAGCAGGGGGTATTCATTTTTTTTGTGCGTAATAAGGAGGCACTTCTTTGGGTGCAAAGATAGCTGGTGGGTCCGACCTGTCAGCGAGGGGCACGTTTTTTTCGCGAAATACGGAGGCCCTTCCGGTGGGTCCCAGATGTCAGGTGGATGAATCAAAGACTTGAGAAGGCTTACAGAACAAGCTAGTGTACCAGTAAAGAGATGTTGCTGAGTTTTAGAAAAAAGAGAGACGTGCTCCTGTAGCTTGTTCAAATCCAAACCTAGACTATGACTATATATGGTGCTATGCTACTCTGCAACTAATGAAACTGACATATCCAACGTTCACTTCTCCTCTTCTCTACTTACTCTGCCTAGCATCAGAAGCTCTGGCCGCAACAACCATGTCCGCTGGCTGCTCGTCCACCTGCTCTTTAGAAGGCAACAACCAAATATGCACCGCCACCCATACCATCGCTTGTGGGTCTCATCACACCCCCGCTGGCATGCGCACCGCAACCGGTTGCTCATTGCAACCCGCTGTCGTTGGTGTGGTGCCACTGCTGCAAATCACGCAAAGTCATACGTCGCGTCTCAACCACAAGCCTCAACCCTGGCCGAGTCTTCTACAAATGCCCGAATCATGGGGTCATAATATGTTTAAGTGTTGTTCTGCTACTTTCAGTTGCTGATTTTTTTAATAGTTTGGTTGATGATCTTCCAATTTGATTCGTGCAGAAAAGGGAAGATTTGTGTGATTTGTATTTCTGGGAAGTTGCTGATGTGGGGGAGTGCAACTACGCTGATTATTTGGTTAGCCGAGGAATCCCAATACCAGCAGGTTGGGGTGTTGGAGAAGTAACTGAAGGAACGACAGAAGAGGAAGATGCAGAGAAAAAGGTTAAAGATGCAGTTCCTCTGATCATGGGCAAGCAACAGCTATTGAACGGCCTTGACAGCAATGAGGAGATGAAAGAGCTTGTGAAGATAATGGGAGAAATCGATGTGCTCTGTAGGATGATTGTCTCTTTATTTGCAGTGTATGTAGCACTCGTGATGTATTCAGTGGCTATGACATGAGCACTTTGCTGAAACTAGTAATGAATGAAACCTGTGTAGCAGGCTGGGCGTAGTGTTGTGAACATCTAATGATTTCTATTAACGGAAATCAGGGGGTATCCCCTTTTGCTCATAAATAAATAAATAGCAGAGGCCCTTTTGGTAATAAATAAATAAATTAGCAGAGGCCCTGCCAGGTCAGCTTTGTTCTCATTCGAAGACTTCGAGCAAATTGCAGTCCAACATCAAACTATGTCATCAAATTCAAGTTTCACAGCCAAATATGAGTACAATTAAACAACAATGTCATCATGTTTTAGTCATCATACAATCACCAAACACAAATCAGCATACATAACAAGTGATGTTCTCACAGGAAAATACTAAACAACATGTTCATCAGGTTTCAGTTGTCATAGCAAACACAATTTCACATAGTAGATAAAAAAACATCTTCTGACACGCAAATACGACAAAAGCAATGTAATCATCATCCACAACAGCTGCGTCAACATCTTCGCCATGTGTATCAGTCTGAATCATAAGTCCCCATGGTGTCATCTTCTTCTTCGTCCTCAACGTTCTCAAACGTTGGCTTCTTCTTGATCAACTCTTGTATGTCCACAACACGACAGGCAATCTTTTCGCCGGCGTCATTGACGTGATGGTTCTCAAAGATATTAGGAACATATGTGTTATCTTGTACATCAGGAGCAGTGTAAGCACATCTAGTTGTGCAGCTTCGTTAAATGAATTCCTCTGCTCAAACCTTGGCAATACTTTCCACTCATCGCTACGTGCAAATGTGTCTTCCAAGAAAATTATCTATGTTGCTTGATTTGCCAAAATAAAAGGCTCGTTGGTCTGGTACGCCACCTTGACATTGATGGATTTGAAATAATCATCAGCTCTGGGTTTTGTGATCCAGGAAAACAGGCTATACCAACGATAGCACAACAGAACCACACACCGATGATCCTCGAAACTGGAGATATACTGCAACTGAACAATGTCTGTTATGAGCATACATTTCAGTTGTCTCTTTGTCATACATATCCGTGCTCATGATGGCACTGTTTCGTGTCTTCCCGCCTTCGTCTCGTGCAAGGGTTTTGTAGCGCACATCTCCAACAACACAAGATTCATAATGTCTTACCCGAGTATCAGGACCCATTGCTAGTGAGTAAAGGGCATCATCAACTGCATGCCCATCCTCCCGCATCTTCTTAACCTACGGTTAGAAATATACAAGCTGATCATCTTATGTACTCAATATATTAAAAAAACTGACAGTGCAATTCAAAAGCTTACATGGCTCTTGAACCATTTCGCAAATCCTGCCATAACCAGTTCGTCAATGTTTCTTGGATTTTGCGGCAGTAACTCCTTTTTGTAGATGCTGCACAACATAGTGATCACGTCAAACATATAAATATATAAGAATGTGCTGCAAGTTTAGTAGATTACGATGTATAAGCTGCAGTACTTAGCACTTACTTGATATAAGGTAGTATCTCATGATAGTTATTCAACACATACCAAACCATTTTGTCCAAATCTTTAGGTTTTTCCTCTTGTCGACTCTTCCTTGTAACTCGAACAAAATAGTCGGAAACATTGAGCCCGGGATTATCTTCATCCACCTCTTTGCTAAGTTGATCAGCTGTTTCAATGTATTTTGAGCAGAATGTCAGCGCTTTTGTAGCAATGTAGGCCTCTGCAATGGAACCCTCGGGTCTAGCTCTGTTCCTAACATAGCCCTTGAAAGTGCGCAGCCGCCTTTCAATAGGGTACATCCAGCCAGACTGTACTGGACCTCTAAGTAGTGCCTCATCAGGTAGATGAACAGCCAAATGCACCATCACATCAAAGAAGGCTGGAGGATATATCTTCTCAAGGTCGCATAGGATAGTCGGTATCTTGTCTCTAAGACGCTCCAAAGCATCTATCCTGATATTTCTACTACAGAGATCCCTGAAGAATTGTCCCAACTCTGCAACTGCTCTGTATAAGTCAGGGCGGCCCAATCCTCCAAGGTAACAGGTAAAACCCTTTGAAGTAGGATGTGGAAGTCATGAGTTTTCAACCCTCGTACCTTGTTTCCATCTGCACTGACTCTCCTTTCAGGGTTGGAAGCAAATCCATGTGGGAATCTCACACGTGACATGACCTCGCAGAATTCTTTTCTTTTTTACCTTGTCCAAGACGTACACAGCTGGTGCCATATCTCGTGGTTTACCTTCATCTTGCACCTGCAAATCCTCTCTGATACCCAGGTGTGTCAAATCAATCCTAGATTTTATGGTATCTTTCGTCTTGCCTTCAATATTAAGAAGTGTGCCGATAATGTTGTCACATATTTTTTTCTCGATGTGCATCACATCAAGATTATGCCGCAGATACAAATCTTTCCAATACTCCAAGTCCCACAAAGTGGACTTGCAGGTAAACAATAATCTCTCTTCTGCCCTGCCACGCTTCCTTTTCCCGCTACCATTATCAGGATGGTTTCCTGGTGTAATATGCCCGACCTTCTCTAATTCCACTTGCAACTCATCGGTGGTGAGCCTCTTTGGCGCATCACGGTTTTCATGCTTTGCATTGAACACATGTCTACGGTATTTTCTAGGATGCAGCTTGTCCTTGGCAAGGAAACGGCGGTGTCCAATGTAACAGATCTTGCTAAGTATTGCGTATGACAACGGATTCTTGTCACAGCGAACACATGCATTGTAACCATGTGTCATTCGCCCTGACATAGTGCCCAAAGCCGGATAATCATGGATGCACCAAATTATAACAGCACATAGAAAGAAATCAGCCGGTGGGCTGCTATATAGGTATCGAGTGAGAACACCCCTCCAAAGCTGTTGAAGTTCCTCCACAAGAGGCTCCATGAACAAATCAAAATCCTTTCCAGGACTTTTTGGACCTGGGATGAGCAAGGTCATCATGTAGTTTGATTCTTTGGTGCAGACATTTGGAGGCATGTTGTAAGGGATAACAAGCACTGGCCACATGCTATATGTGGCGCTCTGGTGGCCAAATGGGTTAAATCCATCTGAAGCTACGCCAAGTCTAATGTTTCTCGAGTCAGCAACAAACTTTTTGTGCTTCTGATTGAATTTTTCCACTCACTACCAGGTGATGGATGGCTCATTACATTCTGATCTCTGTACTCCTGGTTCCTAGAATGCCACAGTACATCCTCTCTTGTTTCAGCATCATGAAACAACCTCTTCAATCTTGGTGTAATTGGAAAATGTCTCAGAACATTATGAGGAATCCTCTTCACAGCATCGCCATCTTTCCATCTTGATGATTTGCATTTCAGGCATTCGCTTAAGTTGGCATAATCCTTCCAGAACAGAACACAATTATTCTTACAAACATGAATCATATCATACCCAATTCCAACTGCACAAAGGAAATTCTTCATTTTACTGTAGGTGTGTGGCAGCTCAGACGCATCTGGGAAAGCTTTGCGGAAAGCAGCTAACATCGCAATGAATGATTTGTTGGTCATCCGCTCAGATGTCTTCACCTGAAGAAAGGTGACCATAGCTGAGAATACTGACAGCTTATTTACTGGGGTGACAACCACGTTGCATTGTTCCAACAAGCGGGCCCACCATTTTTCTTCTGCAGGTGAAAGTTCACGGAATGCACGAGCATTTCGTAGCATCGTTTCAATGTTGGTCAAACTCACTGGCTCTGCCACCACCTCCTCCTCCTCCTCTTCCACCTGAGCATCAGGCAGATCAAGATGGTGATCTGCTGCTTCCATGTAGTCAATAACATTGACGTTCACAGCTTCACCATGATGAACCCACCTAGTATATGTGACCGACATCCCATACAATTGTAGATGATTTTGCACAGTTGACTGGGGTCTTGTAACTGAATTCATACAGCTGCTACACGGGCAGAGCACATCTAATTTCGGACCACCGTACTCAGCTCTGATAAAGTTCATGAAGTTTTCAACCCCCTCGACATATGAAGCAGAGAATCTTCGAGCAGAAGTTATCCAAGTCATATCCATCTGTTAGACATACAAATTAGTTCTTCTACTAGATATTATTGGAAAAACATATATGCTTTTTTATGAAGTCCAGAAGAAAATACCTAGGTCGATGTCTAAAGCTATGGCAAGATATTTGGACGAGCAGATCTAAGTAACGAAATATATGTAAAGCTAATTCAGCAAACAAATTTGAGTGCTAAATTATGGCAGGCTGTTTCAGCAGTCAATGAGGTCGAGCATGATGGATTATGTATTTCCAACAGAGCACACAGCCATCGAACTATCGAAGGCCATCGCAGCAACAAAGATCGAGTATAAAACGGTGTAGAGCTATTTCACCTAACAGATTGGCTACTAGACCATGGCAATCTACGTCACCATAAATATATGGCAGGATATTTTAGCAACTAATCATCCTTGGAAACTAAGGGATATTAAGGCGTCCTTTTAATAGAGTACCGGACCGAAGCATTAACACATAGTGAATACATGAACTCCTCAAACTATGGTCATCACCGGGAGTGGTCCCGATTATTGTCACTTCGGGGTTGCCGGATCATAACACATAGTAGGTGACTATAGACTTGCAAGATAGGATAAAGAACACACATATATTCATGGAAACATAATAGGTTCAGATATGAAATCATGCCACTCGGGCCCTAGTGACAAGCATTAAGCATAGCAAAGTCATAGCAACATCAATCTCAGAACATAGTGGATACTAGGGATCAAACCCTAACAAAACTAACTCGATTACATGATAGATCCCATCCAACCCATCACCGTCCAGCAAGCCTATGATGGAATTACTCACGCACGGCGGTGAGCATCATGGAATTGGTGATGGAGGAAGGTTGATGATGACGATGTTGACGATCTCCACTCTCCGGAGCCCCGAACGGACTCCAGATCAGCCCTCGCGAGAGAGATTAGGGCTTGGCGGTGGCTCCGTCTCGTAAAACGCGATAATTCTTTCTCTCTAATTTTTTTCTCCCCGAAAGTGAACATATAGGATCTGGGGATATGTCGGTGGAGCACCAGGGGGCCCACGAGGCAGGGGGGCGCCCCCACCCTCGTGGACAAGGTGTGGGCCCCCTGGTCTGGATCTTCTTGCAGGTATTTTTTATATTTTCCGAAATAATTCTCCGTGGATTTTCAGGTCATTCCGAGAACTTTTTATTTCTGCACAAAAACAACACCATGGCAATTCTGCTGAAAACAGCGTTAATCCGGGTTAGTTCCATTCAAATCATGCAAGTTAGAGTCCAAAACAAGGGCAAAAGGGTTTGGAAAAGTAGATGCGTTGGAGACGTATCAACTCCCCAAGCTTAAACCTTTGCGTGTCCTCAAGCAATTCAGTTGATAAACTGAAAGTGATAAAGAAAAACTTTGATAAACTCTGTTTGCTCTTGTTGTTGTAAATATGTAAGCCGGCATTCAGGTTTTCAACAAGATCATGAACTGACCACATTCACAATAACTTTCAGGTCTCAAGACTACTCACATCAATGGCATAATCAACTAGCGAGCAATAATAATAAACCTCGGATGACAACACTTTCTCTAAACAATCATGATATGATATAACAAGATGGTATCTCGCTAGCCCTTTCTGAGACCGCAAAACATAAATGCAGAGCACCTTTAAAGATCAAGGACTGACTAGACATTGTAATTCATGGTAAAAGAGATCGAGTCATGATCATACTCAATGCAAATTAATAGTAATACATGCAAATGACAGAGGTGCTCTCCTACTGGTGCTCTTTGATAAGAGGATGATGACTCTGCATAAAAGTAAATAGATAGGCCCTTCGTAGAGGGAAGCAAGGATTTGTAGAGGTGCCAGAGCTCGATTTTTAAATGGAGATGAATAGCATTTTGAGCGGTATAATTTCATTGTCAACATAACAACCAAGAATCTCGATACCTCCCATGCTACGCACATTATAGGCGGTTCCCAAATAGAATGGTAAAGTTTATACTCCCACAACCACCAACAAGCACACTCCATGGCTAGCCCGAAACAACGGGTACCGTCCAAACCAGCAACAGCCCTGGGAGAGTTTTGTTTAATTATTATGATTTTGAGCATGGGACTGGGCATCCCGATTACCAACCATTTTCTCATGAATGATGAGCGGAGTCCACTCATCGTGAGAATAACCCACCTAGCATGGAAGATATAGACAACTCTAGTTGATACATGAGCTGTTCGAGCATACTAAACAGAATTTCATTTGAAGGTTTAGAGTTTGGCACATACAAATTTACTTGGAATGGCAGGTAAATACCGCATATAGGAAGGTATAGTGGACTCATGTGGAATAACTTTGGGGTTTATGGAAGTGGATGCACAAGCAGTATTCCCGCTTAGTACAGGTGAAAGCTAGAAAGAGACTGGGAATCGACCAACTAGAGAGCAACAACGGTCATGAACATGCATTAAAATTAATCAACAATGAATGCAAGCATGAGTAGGATATAAATCACCATGAACATAAATATCGTGGAGGCTATGTTGATTTGTTTCAAATACATGCGTGAACATGTGCCAAGTCAAACCACTTGAATCGTTCAAAGGAGGATACCACCCCATCATACAACATCACAACCAATTTAATATCATGTTGGCACGCAAGATAGACCATTATAAACTCTCAGCTAATTAAGCATGGCATAAGCAGCTATGATCTCTAATTGTCATTGCAAGCATGTTTCATTTATAACAAGCTGAGTCAGGAACGATGAACCATCATATTTACAAAAAACAAGAGAGGTCGAGTTCATACCAGCTTTTCTCATCTTAATTAGTTCATCATATATCATCCGTATTACCTTTCACTTGCACGACCGAACGGTGTGGATAATAATAGTGCACGTGCATTGGACTAAGCTGGAATCTGCAAGCATTTAATACAAGAGAGAAGACAAGGTAATATGGCTCAAGGTTAAATCAACAGTAAATCATATGAGAGCCACTAAGCTTTTTTTATCATGGTCTTCTACACTTAACCCCTAAAGAAAAGAAAGGAAACTATTACACGGGAAAGCTCCCAACAAGCAAAAGAAGAACGATAAATCTTTTGGGGTTTTCTTTTAATTACTACTACTACAAGCAAGGAAAGTAAACTAAGTAGAAGCTACAACTAATATATTTTTTTCTTAAGGTTTTTCTAGCACACGGGAAAAATACTAAGAAAAAGAAATTGAAACTAAACATGGATGGTACAGTGAAAGAGTGTGAGCACCGACAACTAGAATAAGTGTGAACATGAATGTAAATTCGGTGAGAAACATGTACTCCCCCAAGCTTACGCTTTTGGCCTAAGTTGGTTTCTGGCCAGTATTGGCCTGACGGATAATCAAAGTCGTAGTTGGGGTCGTACTGAGATGTAGCAGCTACTGCATGCTGAGCTGCAGCTCGAAGGCGGGCTACTTCTGTCATATTATAATAAGCATTTGCCTCTTCCATAGTTATAGTGTACCTTCCTTTTGCCTGAAAGTCAAACAAGTTAGGGGCAGGAAGAACAATAGGGATGGACTGCTGCCTGTTAAAGATTAATCGATATTTGAGGGTTTGACCATCCCTCTCTATAAACTGGTGACTAGTCATAGCATGGCAATCCAAATGAGCAGGAGGTAAAGGTTCATCATTCTCGTGCACAAGCACCCCAAGACGGCAGGCTATGCGGGTGGCATAAATCCCACCAAATAAATCTCCAATCATACCATTATGGTGTAGCCTACGTGCAACAATGGCTCCCAAGTTATATTGTCTATCACTTAATACAACACTCCTAAGGACACTAAGATCTGGCACACATTTGACAAGCTTCATCTTTACCATTTATGCATCTACCAATAAAGAGAGCAAAGTAATGAATGGCAGGAAAATGAATGCTCCCTATGGTAGCCTGTGTGATTTCTCTAGATTCTCCCACAGTGATACTAGCAAGAAACTCTCTAAATTCAGATTTACGAGGATCACCCATACTGCCCCACTGTGGGAGCTTACAAGCATCATTAAAATCCTCTAAGTCAATGGTGTAAGATTTATCATATAGGTCAAACAGGACAGTGTGAGAATTACGTGAAGATGAAAATTTAAACCTTCTCACAAAGCTATCAGTTAAGCCACGGTATTGAGGGCACTTATCTTGTATGAAGCCGTCGAGGTCAGCGTTATGCAAATATGTGTAAAATTCATCCTTGATGCCAACCTGATCCATAAAGTCATCTGACGGCCATTCACAAGGCCACACATCAGCATCCCTCGGTAGTTCATTGTCCGGCTCATGAAACGTGAGCCTCGGTTCTTGCTTCCTTGAAGAACCACCTTGGAAGTTTTTCCTATGCATTTTTCTGAAATTTTTAGTAACTCAAAATAAAAGTTAACCAAACTCAGCAAGATTGATAGCAACAACTCCTACTAGTGCCTAGAGACTATATCATGCATTAGAACTACTTGGGACCAAGAAAATTTGACATGCAAGCTCAAGAACAAGGTCACCACAGCAGCATGAATTTGTAATAAATAGAGCATTAGAACATAAACTAATTGTACCAATGGAGGAGTCACATACCAAGGAACAATCTCCCCAAACAGTTTGGTGAATGGTGCTTTGAGCAAGGAGATCGAAAATGGCAGCAAGATGAGCTAGAACTTGGGTTTGAGCTGGTTGGTGATTTTTTTGGGAGGAAGAAGAAGAGCGTGGGTGCAAAAATAAGTGGAGGGGGCCATGTGGGGCCCACGAGGCAGGGGGCGCCCTGGCAGGGGGCGCGCCGTGGACCCTCGTGGCCAGGTGCTGGCTCCCCTCGCTGTGTGTTCTATGCCATATTTTCTCAAATATTCTAGAAAAAATCATATTTCATTTTCATGGCATTTGGAGAACTTTTATTTTCGAGGTATTTTTTTATTGCACGGATAAGTTTGAAAACAGACAGAGAATGTTATTTTCATTTTATTTATCCTAATTAATAGAAAGTAAAAGGAGGGTACAGAAGGTTGTGCTATCTAGATTCACCTATCCCATGCTCATCAAAAGGAATCCATTAACAAGGTTGATCAGGTCTTGTTAATAAACTATTCCCGAATAACATGAAATCGGAGAATTTTTGAATAACACTAGGTTACCTCAATGGGGATATGTATGTCCCCGACAATAAAAATGTCATATGTCTTCTTGACAGTAGGAAGAGGAAATTCAAAACCACCAATAGTAATAGTTGAATTTTTTCCAATATAATTGATACTGTGGACCTGAGGTTGTTTCCTCGGAAAGTGT
Organism: Secale cereale; assembly: GCA_902687465.1. Taxonomy (NCBI): domain Eukaryota; kingdom Viridiplantae; phylum Streptophyta; class Magnoliopsida; order Poales; family Poaceae; genus Secale; species Secale cereale. The sequence continues at coordinate 454,631,413 of LR738714.1, forward strand.
ACCATATGCTCATTACCATTGACATGAAAAATGACATTGCCTTTGTTGCAATCAATAACAGCCCCTGCAGTATTCAAAAAGGGTCTACCAAGGATAATAGACATACTATCGTCCTCGGGAATATCAAGTATAACAAAGTCCGTTAGAATATTAACATTTGCAACTACAACATGCACATCCTCACAAATACCGACAGGTATAGCAGCTGATTTATCAGCCATTTGCAAAGATATTTTAGTAGGTGTCAACTTATTCAAATCAAGTCTACGATATAAAGACAGAGGCATAACACTAACACCGGCTCCAAGATTACATAAAGCAGTTTTAACATAGTTTATTTTAATGGAGCAAGGTATAGTTGGTACTCCTCGATCTCCTAGTTTCTTTGGTATTCCACCTTTAAAAGTATAATTGGCAAGCATGGTAGAAATTTCAACTTTAGGTATTTTTCTTTTATTTGTGATAATATCTTTCGTATACTTAGCATAAGGATTTGTTTTAAGCATATCAGTCAAACACATATGCAAAAAATAGGTCTAATCATTTCAGCAAAGGGCTCAAAATCCTCATAATCCTTTTTCTTGAATGGTTTTGGAGGAAAAGGCATGGGTTTCTGAACCCATGGTTCTCTTTCTCTACCGTGCTTCCTAGCAACAAATTATGTCTTATCATAACGTTGATTCTTTGATTGTGGGTTATCAAGATCAACAGCAGGTTCAATCTCTACATCATTATCATTGCTAGGTTGAGCATCATAATGAACATCATCATTAATATTATCACTAGGTTCATGTTCATTACCAGATTGTGTCTCAGCATCATAAACAGATATATCATTGGGATTCTCAGGTGTGTCAGTTACAGGTTCACTAGAAGCATGCAAAGTTCTATCATTTTTCTTTTTATTCTTCTTAGAAGAACTAGGTGCATCTAAATTAGCTCTTTGAGAATCTTGCTCAATTCTCTTAGGGTGGCCTTCAGGGTACAGAGGTTCCTGAGTCATTTTACCTCCTCTAGTTGCTACTCTAACATCATAGTCATTATTCTTACTATTTTTCATTGAGCAAATCATTTTGAGCCTTAAGTACTTGTTCTACTTGAGTGGTGACCATAGAAGCATGTATACTAATGAGTTTCAGTTCACCTTTAGCTCTAGACAGATAATCACTCAAGCGTTCAATCATATAAGCATTGTGTTGTAATTGTCTACCAACATAAGCATTGACATTTTATTGTTTCATAATGAAATTGTCAAACTCATCTTAACATTGGCTAGCAGACTTATAACGAGGAATATCACCTTCATCAAATCTATAAAGAGAATTTACCTTTACTACCTGTGTCGGGTTATCAAGACCATGTATTTCTTCAATAGGTGGTAAATTCTTAACATCTTCAGCTTTAATACCTTTTTCTGTCATAGATTTCTTTGCCTCTTGCATATCTTCAGGACTAAGAAATAGAACACCTTTTTTCTTCGGAGTTGGCTTAGGGGCTGGTTCAGGAAGTGTCCAATTATTTTTATTGGTCAGCATATTATTCAATAGTAGTTCAGCTTGTTCAACTGTTCTTTACCTGAAAACACAACCAGCACAACTATCCATGTGGTCTCTCGAAGCATCGGTTAGTCCATTATAAAAGACATCAAGTATATCATGCATCTCAAGAGGATGATCAGGCAAAGCATTAAGTAATTGGAGAAGCCTCCCCCAAGCTTGTGGGAGACTCTCTTCTTCAATTTGCACAAAGTTATATATTTCCCATAAGGCAGCTTGTTTCTTATGAGCGGGAAAATATTTAGCATAGAAGTAATACATCATATCCTGGGGACTACGCACACAACCAGGATCAAGAGAATTAAACCAAGTCTTAGCATCACACTTTAACGAGAAAGGAAATAGCTTAAGGATATAATAATAACAAATCTTTTCATCGTTGGTAACAGGGTGGCTATATCATTCAACTTAGTAAGATGTGCCATAACAGTTTCAGATTCATAGCCATGGAAAGGATCAGATTCAACCAAAGTAATTAACTCAGGATCAACAGAGAATTCATAATCCTTATCCGTAGCACGGATAGGTGAAGTAGCGAAAGCAGGGTCATGTTTCATTCTAGCATTCAAGGACTTTTCTTTCAGCTTAGCTAATAATTTCTTAAGATCATATCTATCGTTGCAAGCAAGAAAGTCTCTAGCAGTTTCTTCATCCATAACATAACCCTCAGGAACAACATGCAATTCATGTCTATTAGGAGAAGCTTCATCATCACTTTCATAAATATTATTAGTTTCAATATTTGCATTCTCCCTAACCTTAGCAATTTGTTCATCTAGAAATTCACCTAGTGGAACAGTATTATCAAGCATAGAATTAGTTTCATCATACATAGCAAAAGTGGCATCATCAAGAACATACGACATGTCAGATTCAATAGCATGAGTAGGTGTCGCAAATTTGCCCATAACAGAAGGAGAATCAAGTGCAGAGCTAGATGGCAGTTCCTTACCTCCCCTCGTAGTTGAGAGTAAGATCTTGGTTTTAGAGTCCTTCAAATTCTTCATAGTGATCAATAGATATAAATCCCAAGTGACTTAAAGAATAGAGCTATGCTCCCCGGAGCCCCGAACGGACTCCAGATCAGCCCTCCCGAGAGAGATTAGGGCCTGGCGGCGGCTCCGTCTTGTAAAACGCAATAATTCTTTCTCTCTGATTTTTTCTCCCCGAAAGTGAACATATAGGATCTAGGGATAGGTCGGTGGAGCAATAGGGGGCTCACGAGGCAGGGGGCGCGCCCTAGGGGGGGCACCTCCCACCCTCGTGGACACGGTGTGGGCCCCCTGGTCTGGATCTTCTTGCATGTATTTTTTATATTTTCCGAAATAATTCTCCGTGCATTTTTAGGTCATTCTGAGAATTTTTATTTCTGCACAAAAACAACACCATGGCAATTCTGCTGAAAACAGCGTCAGTCCGGGTTAGTTCCATTCAAATCATGCAAGTCAGAGTCCAAAACAAGGGCAAAAGGGTTTGGAAAAGTAGATACGTTGGAGACGTATCAACGGCGCGGCTGGGTCTTTTCCCGCGCGATATGCTTGGAGGTTGGCTTAGTTGGGTTTTTTAGAAAGAGTAATGCTACACCTACGTAGTCCCAGTTACGTAATTAACATAATGTGAAACATGTGAGCTGTTGATTGTAGATTGGGAGGAGGGAGGGGCCCACCACCATGAAAATCAGGGGAGGAGAGAGAGAGGCAATTTACGTTAACCCTTTCATAGGTTCCCGTAGATGTGAAATGCGTGAATGTGCAATTGTAGATAAGGCCTTCCCTCATTCATCCTTTTCTCCCACAAGATCTTGATCTTTCGTGCAACGCACGGGCATCTTGCTAGTACTCCTACAATATACTATATTATTGTGAAAGTTCATATACATCGGCCAAGATTAATGCAAACACGGCAGATTTTCATAACATTTCGAACTTTTATAGGACAGAAAAATAAAAGAAACCTGACACTAAACCTATTCTACGGCGGCGACCGACGTCCTCCATCTGTGATCTCCATGTACATGGGCGGGGTTCAAGACCCGTGAAGTGAAGGTGCGGTCTCCGGCGAGGAAAAGTTGAACACGGGAGACGGCCCGGCCAGTTGGCACACCATGCCATGCCGCCTCCCATGCCCTACTCATCCTCGGAGGAGTCCCCGACCTCGGCGATACCGGACGTTGGACGGCGGCAAGTAGGACGCGTGGCTGACGGTGCTCCCGTCGTCGGACGCTAGCGTGGCCACCGCTTGTGCGGCGACTTGAGCGAGGGCGGCGACCTCGAGCTCCATCCCCGAAGACAAGCTCTCCTGCAAAGCGTTCGCGCTTGCGGTCATGGCGGATGTGGTGTCAGGTAGGAGGACGATGCGCTATGGTGTGGAGGTTAGCTGGGCGTTGCCGCTTTAAGTAGCGCATTCCGGTGAGGCCAAGCGTCCTGGTGGGTCATTAAGTCACCGGAGTTGGTTCCTCGGGCACCAAGTCTCTTAACAACGGCATACGGACGGACGGCATGAATGCGGGCAGCTGGCGCCGGTTGGGAACGCACCGCGCGACAGCGCGAGGGATGAGGGTTTTTGGTGTGCCAGGGTAGTCAGCTGTGGTCGTGGCAACGTTGGAGATGCTGTTTGCTCACATGCGATCGACGCATGTCATTGAAAAAGCAAGACGACCCGACATGGTCTCAGGTCCTGAGGATGCAGTTTGCCGTGCTACACCACTCCGCAGATGCATCCCGACGCCCCGTGCATCCTCGACGAGCCGGGTGTTGGCGTGTGTTTGGATTGTGGCCAAAGTGCACCTTACCAAAATTTTGGTCATGACCCAAAGATTGGTCTTTGTTTGGATGCTTTCCATTTTTTTGGCTGCCAATGAACTCAAGCCAAATCTAGTTCATTTTTCTTGCCGATGTTGCCAAATCATGGGCAGCCAAAACCACAACCACCAATGCTTTGATGGGGCAACCTTGGGCACAAGCAAAACATACTATTGGTAGTGCCACAACACTAACGCCACCCTCGACACACTGAAACCGACCGTGTCTAGCGACGATGAGCATGTCGCTCAGCGTGGTCGTCGTGTCCAGAGGCGGTGCTGGAGCTGCAACACGTTGTTAGCCCCCACGACCCACATGAATGGTTGCAGGTGGCGAAGAGGTCGAGGGCCAGCTCCTCCATTGGACTAGTTTGCGCTACATCGTCCCGACAGGTGTGCCCCACATGTCGGTTTCCCTGTTTTCCCGGCCATATTCGAGCGACAGTGCTCCGCATTGCAAATTAGGCCTTTCACTATGTAGGCCAAGCGAGACAACTTATTGTTTATTTGAGCCGTTCAAGTATAATCATGTGGCGTTTGCTTATTTCTCATTCCTTTGCATCGATCATGTTGCCCTCCGGTCGAGTCCATCCTCCCGCATGCCTCATTTGAACATTTCGCCGAGTATCATTCGCATGTGGGCCTAGACCATGCTTGTATTTCCAATGTTTATTTGTAATTTGTCCGACATGCATACAAACAAACGGTTCGTTTGAAGTTTCACTTTGCCTCCACTACGTGTCGCTTAGCGTCTTTGTTTTGACATCCCATTCGGTTCATATTGACGAGATCGATAGATGACATGGCAGTTCCTTATAGCCGTCGACTGGCTATATTATTAACCATGCTCTAATGCGTTTTTCAAAATCGCATTTGACTATGGACAAGATTAATAGTACATAAGATGTATAATGTGAAAATTATATCATTGGAAGCTCCTTTCACATATGTATCCCTGCCTTACCCTCTACTTACTAGCGGACCCCATGCTTGCTAGGCCCCGCATGTTAGTTACTCAATGGGTTCGGCCATGTCAGGGGATCCTCATCCATAGTATACCCCCTCTGCTTTTATTTACTCCGCATAAAATGACGCGGGTGGGGAGGGGGAGGGACGTCGGTTTGCTCTCAACTGCGATCCCACAAGCGAGCGAAAACGCAAGACGAAGCGTGTTCCATTCGGTGAGCGGCGTGGAGGGTCCAGCGTGCCGGGCTGCAACGCGAACGTGACAAGAGCGATGTACAGTCCAAACTGATTGACCGGTCGTCACTGGAACCACTATTCACACAAGAACCTTCGCTGCTCGGCCTACTCCAGCCCCTTCCCCCACCTTTCGATCCCCTAGCCTGCATCAAGCGTCCCCTAGTTCGCCGGAAAGCCATGGTGCGCCGCAAGATCACGCACAACAAGATGCTGACGCCAGAGCGCCGTGTAGAAATCGCGGCGGCGGTCGGTGCAAGAGACCTCCGTTCCCAAGCTCGCTTTGCGACGGGCCAATCCCTGAATTCTCTGGAGCCAAGCTACAAGGAGGAGGAAGCTGATCCAATATTCATGGCGGAGGTCACGGCGCAGAAGGCCCCCGATGGGTATGGGACGATGGACGTAGACTTCGTGCCGGTGTTCGAATCCCCCATGGTGCAGGCGGACCTGCGGTTCAACCTACTGATACTAAAGGAGGACCGGGAGGCAGAGGCTCAACTCGACGTGGAGCACGCGCATGCCACTGCCATCGAGGCTCTCCTGCAGGCGGAACCGGATGTCATGGATGTGAACCGGGCGGCGGAGGCTCAACTTGAGGCGGAGCGCGCGGATGTCGCTGCCATCGAGGCCCTCCTGCAGGCGGAACCGAACGTCCTGGACTTGAATTGGGCGGCAGAGGCTCAACTCGACGCGGAGCGCGCGGATGCCGCTCTCATCGAGGCCGTCCTGCAGGCGGAACCGGATGTCCTGGACTTGAACCGGGCGGCGGAGGCTCGACTCGACGCGGAGCGCGCGGATGCCGTGGCCATCGAGGCCCTCCTGCAGGCGGAACCGGACATCCTCGACTTGAACCGGGCGGTGCTCTCGTCCGTGCAGAGCACCCGCACGCTCCGCATGAACGAGTAGCTGGAGGCCGAGGACAACCACGGTGCGGAGAGACACGTCGGCAGCTACGGCTGGTTCGCACCGGTAGCCAAAGATGACGAGGCTGTCTCGTTCCACGAGCAGTGATAGTTTTTCTTTATGTTGTTGTTTTATGGATCTTTTGTTGTGTAAAAACATATATTGTTATGCACGTCGTCTGACTTGGGTCAGTCTTCCATTTCAGGCGGTTGGATGAATATCCTACATCTCCTAACCCTTCTTCCTCACCTCTTCTTCTTCCCCAACAGTCCATTGCACGGGCCGTACGGATACTCCCCAACATGCGGTTGGAGAAACATACTCTATGAACGAAAATTATGTGTCAGCGGTAGGATGGCTGAGTTTGGTTTGTTCACATGTGACAGCACGTGTTAGTGAGCATGCGTTCCCTTGGTTGGGTTTCCGGCGTGCAGGAGCGATTGTGCATGTGAGCGTGCGATGCGACCGCGGCGTGCAGGAGCGACCGTGTGAGGGTGCGGTGCGACCGCGACAGCCATGCGCAAGTATACCTCATTTTCATTTTCAAAACTTTAGGCAAGCTTGGCAAAAATGTGTGGCAAAGTATGGCAATGCAAGGCCTAGACCCAAATAGGATAAGTACGTAGTAGTATTACGTACTAGGAGTACTAGTGTTAAAAAAGAAACGCGGGGTTTTCCTTCGCGGGATTAATCGATACAAATCCTCGTTTCACGTGTCAATTAATGCGTACTTTATTTCTCCAAAGCCCAAAGAGCTAACCATCTCACTCCTCATCGCTTGATTAATGCAGCGCCATGCAAACCAACATTCTCACTTCCGCATGCATGCAGGGGATATTAATGTCCTTGGTTGATAGTACGAGGCAAACCCCATCAATTTTGCCTCGATTAGTGTTAGTGGCCTTTTGCAAATTGTAAATTTGATATACTAGCCTTGTGTACAAAAAAATGGAGGTAGTAACTATATTGGACTTCCTTCCCCATTGCGGTGACGTCGACGATATCTCGAACGTTGTGGTTTGGCGAAGTGCGTTCGACGGAGAACACAATTGAGGGAGACCACGGTAAGTCATTCGCAAGTGCCACCAGCCAGCCCAGACAACCGCCTTATTTGCATCCAGGAAGTCCGTTGAACCAAAGGACGCGTAAATGTACTAGTACTACTCGTACACAATAGCGTCATCCGTCCAGCTTAGTGCGGTGAGATGGTCTCTCGAAGAAGACGATGGAGAAGCGGAGTCAGCGAAGAGTGAAATGATGGTTGCTTCGTCCGTGCTTTGTGATTTGACGCCTCACTGCTTTGTGATTTGTGATAGAGGGGACGGGGGAGTAGACTCTGTCCTCTACACTGTACATGCGTCCAAGCACGGCAGAAAGAGGAGAGACATTGCATTTTTCTATTCCTTCAATCAATCAATCAGGGAGCTTCGGTTCCATCCTTTTGGCTTTGGAAACACCATCCATAATGGTTCCCACGATGCCAAAAGCTATTTTCACATTTGGCTACACATTGTGGATGCCCTTAACCGTACCACTTGGTTTTGCTCATGTGTGCTATCTATACAAATCTCAATTATATTGATCTAAAAAATTATAGAATCAAGATTAGTAAAAAGGAGGTGATTTTGCCGCGCGGATGGCGGGGGAGGTTTCTTATTTTTAGAGGATGTTGTCCTGGCGGTTTGCTAACATGCGGTCCCACGTGTCAGTGCTTCACCAAGTCGATCCGCTTCCCACATGAGGCAAAACAACGACAGAAGCAACAAGTGGTTAACTTGAAGAAGATGAGGGAGAAGCGGATTCAGCAACGAGTGAAATGATGGCTGCTTCATCCCTCCAACTTCTTCATTTTTAGCATTATTACTTCCGTCCCTCCAACTTCTTCTTTTTTAGCATTATTACTTCTGTCCCTTCAACTTAACTACGGGAAAGGTGCAGCTTTGTGATTTAACGCCTCATTGCTCATTACTATGCCGGCACCATGACTGGGTGCTTCACCCCGGTTGCTCTGCACTGTATTCCTGTATGGCACGTGGACCCGGTAGCTTGATGCCCCACATGTCGGCGAAAGGGACTAGAAGATTTATGAAAGCGAGCGCTCCACTCTTACGACGGAGGAGTACACGACACGACGGCCCAGTGAACTGTCACTTGCACTGTATATAGTACTATAGTTTTGTTGTTTCGCACGATCCATCGATACAAACCCGATTAAACAGGAAAGGGCGGGATTTTTCCTGCGCGGTATATGATACTGGCCATACATTTCAAAGGAAATTTTAATGTATGCAAACTGAATAATTAAGTAACAATATGATATCTAGTAAACCTAAAAACACATATGATTTATTGTGTTAGAGTGTAGTAGTGGTGTTGTATTGCATAGTTGTTAGATGTAACATGCGAGAACGTGTAGAGATGTAGTTTTGGAGGGCCTACAGAGAGAAAAGTGTAATACGTTCACCGAACTTCAGAATAAGCTGATTACGGTCACTATATACGTTTTGCGGTCTTGCTCACGGTTCGGCATCGGATTGCACTCTGTTAACCGGCCAAATAGTCTGTGTGGCACCATGTTGTGGGTCCCACCTATCAGTTCGCATAGGGAAAAGGTCGGATAAACACAAATTTACGCAGGTGCGACAAGACTCCACCCCGTCTGCGGGAATCACCTGGTTGTGTATGTGTCTGTCACGGCCTGGTGTGTGCGGATGCACGTGCAGGTTGAGCACTTGAGCTTGAGAGTGTGTGTTGGTCGTGTGGTGTACTGGTGTGTGCATGCATGCGTGCGTGTCTGCGTGTGAGTGTTGCGTGCGTGCGTGGCTGCGTGTGTACGTGTGAGTGTTGCGTGCGTGCGTGGGTGCATGTGTTCGTGTGAGTGTTGCGTGCATGCAGTTCGTGTGCATGCGTGCGTGTGTGTATAATCACCACACCAGCTCATGTGTGTTAAAATAGACGGCTCAGCATACCAATACAAGGCCACCTTGTCTGTTGTGCCCGCGGTCATGACTTCGAACCACCGTCCAATATTTCTTGTCATTTGTTTTCATTCTTACTAGCAAGATGCCCGTGCGTTGCACGTAACATCAAGATGCTATTGTATGACTAGTTTATCTTGTGAGAGAAAAGGATGAATGAGGGAAGGCCTTATTTGCAAATGTGGAGAGGTGTGTGGGTACCTTTTTGCAAAATTGGCATAGTTTCTTTCCTATCCGTCAGATATACATCGGACGGCATATATTGCAGGATGGCAGCCACACCATCATCACCAACTCTGTTTTATAAGAGTGTATTTTATTCCTACTCTTATAAAAAGCATAGTCGGTGATGATCGTGTGCCTGCCATCCTACAATATAGGTCGTCCGTTCTATATCTGACGGATAGGAAGGAAACTATGACAATTTTGCAAAAAGGTACCCACACCCCTCTCCACACTTGCAAATAAGGCCTTCCCTTGTTCATCCTTTTCACCCACAAGATAAACTACTCATACAAATGCATCTTGATGTTCCGTGCAACGCATGGGCATCTTGCTAGTATTTTATAAGAGTGTAGATGTAGAGTAGATACAAGCCGACAGGTGGGCCCGATGGTAGTGAGATAATGTGATGCAACACTAGAGGTGCCACGTGGAGCATTTAACTGGTCAACTAGTCGTGTCTTGAGCAAATACATAGTTGTACGATGAGCCCGTGACTGTATAATAACCACAAAACATAAATGGTGCCCGTAATGAGTGGATTCTGAGGTCCAATGTATGTATCGTGCTTTCGCTTCAAATACAATGATCGTCATTGTATATATCGCGAGAGAAAGATGAAACATGTGTGAATGTGTTGGGGGCTTACTTTTAGAGGACCTGGAGATAGTTTGTGTGCGTATGTGAAAGGGGCGTAGAGGGGGGGTATGCAATGGAGAGAGAGATGCTCTTCGTTTCTCTTTACTATGACTAACTTTATATGTAGTATAAAAATATACAAATTCACAGTGCGGAATAAATATCATTGTGGGCACCATGCAATGCAAGCATTCATACTCCGCCATACAACTTTGTAATGTTGTATATATGTAGAAATTCTAAAATATTTTTTGGCCACACTTTATTCAAAAGGAATGTTGTATGCGAAATAGACGTGAAGAGAGGGCTTTTTAGATCAATGGGGTACGTGATGTAACATGTGTGAATGTGTAGTTGATGCATTTGGCAGGGCCTAGAGAGGTATGTGTGTGTATTACGTATTCGAGAGAGGCATGGATAGAGGGGCCGGCAGGGGGGCATGGGAGAGATAGCACGAGAAATGAGAGTGGTCTAGAGAGAGAGATGAATATGACGTCACGGTGAGAGATTCCCTTGAGTGTGTATATGCAAGGGGGAATGGATAGAGGTACCATGAGCAGATTTTTTGTGTGGTGTCTCTGTTGGTATGTGTGGGTGTGAGAAGATAACGAGACGTGGGGGCAGAGGGTGTGTCACCGCGTGAGGTCCGGTGGGTCGAGGTGAGGCCCTTCGTTTGGTTCCGTCCCGCGCCACATTGGTCGGTCCGTGACGCATTTAGGGAGACCCATGGATGAGTAGTCGTACAAGACAGACATAGCATAATTGTGAAGGACTCTGTGTCCACTGAAAAAGCCGGCTAGGTTTTGTAACCCTAGGTTCTCGGACTAAGGTAACCCCTTTATCTCTGATATTACTATTCATCCAACCTAACTTTAAGGGGCATCCTACAGAATGCTCTGCTAGAATCATACTCGTCGATTAGGAAGAGAGGTGTGAGACAATGAGTGAGAGACAGGCCTAAAGAAAATGTGCGTACAGGAGACACGTAGGCAGGTCTATGTATATAGAAAGGGTCGATAGGTATTGTGCATGTGTATGCTTGCGAGAGGGCGAGTGCTTGTGATAAAGGTTAGTGAAAACAACCGTAAATGGTTACGAGAGGGAGGGAGGGTTATATCCAGAGCATGTGTGCGAGAAAGACACCTCGGGAGAGAGTGTGTGAGCATGTGTGAGAGATCACCGAAGGAGAATGAAACTACACGTATAAGACTGATGTACACATTGATTAAAGATATAAATTGTATCCAAATATTAGGATGGGATCATGATATTTGCAATTCGCGTAAGGAACAGTCATTGATCAATCAGACATCTAGATTCTATCAAATTTGAGCATGTCTATGTTATTATTTGACACAATTGATCCACATAGTTAGTATTTTGAACTCCAGACAATGCATCGCTTTAGCAATCGAATATAAACGTGAGTATAGTTCATGTTGTGTGTGTAAAGCACATTATACATACGAAAGTTACACAATGAACATTATAAATAGCTACCTATGGACTAGCATACATTTGAATTCAACTTAAGGTGGTTTAAAAAATCGAATTCAACATGAAGTCCATTCAATTATTTGAATTTGATATCATGGCATTTGTAAATCATACCTAAATTATGGGGGCACCAATCCTTGCTCTGATTTTGTACATAATAGCATATGTAGGCGTGTACAAAATAGATTCTAATTTAGCTCTTCCATTCCAAAATAATTGTAGTTATTGGATTTTCAAGTGTCAAAATTTTAAAAAGAAGTGGATAATTTAATGAGGTTTTCAAACATACAAGGTAAAATTTAACGTTGTCTATTTAGGTCAATCCTCAAAGTTCAAGAGTACTCTAAACGTGAATGCTTGTGTTTCAAATTTTCGATCGAAGCGCCAAAAGAGCCTCTACTCGCCCAAAACCGCGTGAGACCAATGTTTGGTAGTACAAGGAAATTACTTTTCTAATAACTCCGACCCGTGAAACCTACCGGCCCGACGTCCAAAGGTCTAAACCGGGGTAGGTTCGTAGCTTCATCTAGACGCCACGCAACCGCCTCCGAAAAACATTCATACACAATGGCCGCCTAAGCACACATGCGCGCGACCGAAATCGCTCCCGCCCACTATTTGGGACACATGGGATTACCATCCTACCCCCGACCTGCAGTAGGTCCGAAATTTAAGAGGAGGGAAAAGTTTGTACTTTCCCCAAATTTCAAACAAGCGCGTCCCATCTTCTGTTCAAAAAATCCAAAAACAAGCACGTCCCAAACCCGAAACATGCGTCTCCCCTCCCCCCCTCCGCCCCGCCCACCCGTCTGATTTCCCATTCGTACTCCGTGGGCGCGAAAACTACCTCTCCACCAGCCGCGAAACCCCGGCGTCCTTCGTCCGCCACCCCATTCCACCCATCAACCGCCGCCCTCCTCCATCACGCTGGAGCCGATACCCCGACATCGTCGTCCACCGCAACCTCAACCGCAACGCCCTCCACGGCTAGTAGTTGAAGCCGAGGCCGAGCCGTCCGTACCCGAGCCAGTTCAACCACGCCGTACTGCGCCTCACCGCTGCCGCTCCAACTTCGCCACCCTCCACCGCACCAGAGCTGTTCCTGCTACGCCGTCCTTCGCCGCCTTGGATCTGCTTCCCCTCCGCCGACATACGGCCACAGCAACACAGTCAACAATATGGCCAAGGGTTCGTCCAAGCCTGCAACCTCCTCCAGAACATCGGTTTCCTTGGTAGAAAGAAGAAGATCAGCGCGACATGTGGAGGCGACCACACCGGCAACCGAAAATGGTACTCCTCTTCCCTTATTCGTGCAAATCTTACGTGTCTGCTTGCACGGTATTCATCCCACAGAAGACACTAGTTGTCCGCTTCTTTTTGATACTAGATGTTCCTAGTAACTCGTGATGCACAAGGTTTCTCCTCATATACTATTTCACCTTAGCTAGAGGCCCGTCGCCCCCATAAATTTCAACTCCTGGTCAGTTGATTCCCAATTAACGGAAGCATTCCCAAGCGTAACAGGCACTAGTCCGCCTATTACGCCGGGGAAGCAGCGTCTCGGTGTTTATCTTAGGGGCGTGTGGGGCCTACAGCTACTGGCGCCCGATTTGGAGGTCGGTCGGGATTAAAGGGATGGCCTGGGGGCGCTGCCAAGCACGACGATGGTGTGAGGTCGAGGGGAGGGCGAGGCGGCGGAGGCAGGGGTCTGGGCCGGTGGTCGCTGGCGGTTCGAGAAAGATCATCAACAGTGATTGGCGGGAGGTAGACGAAGGCCATCTGCCCGTTCCTTATAGATCAGATGTTTCATTAAAAAAATTGACTAACCTATTTATTTTCAGTCGGCCGTTATCTTGATATGACCACATGTGGTGGTGTGCTGGAGGAGTACCTGCATTTCCTGTGCTCATATATTACAAAATCATACGGAGTATAATCTAAATTTGTTTGCCATGTGATGTTATAGAGCGATCATATGTCTCCTGTCATTTATTTTTCAGCCACCTGCTATCTGCTACTTTTACAGTGCACTAGTTCTGCACACACTTCACCCATACGCTCACTATTGTGTTTTTATGCAAGGGTATTTCAGACTCTGCTACTATGAGAGAAGCAAAAAAGAAAAGAGAGAAGTCGCTCCAGCATGGTAGGCGGATAGACGAAACACGTTTCAAACTTATAAAATGTGCAGTGTCAGCAGATGGAGACGGTAAACGTAGCTCTGAAGTTGATGACCTCACTCGCAATGAACCACCATCCCAGGTTCTTGCTTTAACTTCGCGGTGTCATATGTGGTTGCATGTTCCATATGGTGTCTAGCTTGTATTCGAAAGGCCGAAGTCGGTCTTTATTAAGATAAGGAAAGATATTTTTTACATGAACCACCATCCCGTGAGCACCAAAAGACAAATAGCTAGTCAGGGCACTGGCCGAGCCAGTGACAAGCCAGCAAAGAGAGGCATCACCTGGAAGCCAACTAAAAAGCCGCGATGGTGGCGAAGCAGCCCGCCTCCCACCAGGCTCTCAGGTCCTAGATGATCATGCTCACCACTCTAGCCGGATGTCTAGCTTGTATTGCTTCCAATTTGGTTAAATTGCATCTGCTTAGCTTACACATTATACCTTTAAATATGACATGCCTTTCTGTTTTTGGTACATACTAGTACATCTGTGTATTAACCATGTTATTACATCAAACTAATGTTCTTGTGTATCCCTCATCAATCACTTATGATGAGGCAGTCAGGCAAGTCGATTACTCCTCATTTTAAGAATGCAGCGTCAGCCTCCCGACATGATTCTCAAGAAACAGCAAGGCTAGATGAAGATAGTGAACGTAGCTCTGTAGTTGATTACCGCATTTCCCCTACACTAGCATCGCAGGTGCTTGCTCTAAATTGGCAGCGTGATATGTGGTTGCATGTTGCATATGGTGTCTAGATTGTAATTTTTTCAATCTAGTTAAACTGCATGTGCTATTCTACTTAGCTTATACATTATACCTGTTAATGTGACATGCCTTCCTGTATTTAGTACATAGTATATCTGTCTATTAAGCATGTCCTCACATAAAACTATTTTTTTTTTGTATCCCGCATAAATCAATATGACGAGACACCTTCAGTATATGCAGTGTGATATTAGTTGCATCTTTGATATGATTTGTAGCATGCGCTGCTTCTAATTTGTTGAAATGCCATTTAGGATGGGACACTTTTTACTTGGCAGAGTCATATTGGTTGCATATTTCACGTGGTGTCTAGCTTGCATTGCTTCTTATTTGGTGAAATGGTTTCTGCTTAGTTTACACAAACAATTGTGAATATGCCATGTCATCCTATTTTTTGTACTATTCCATCCTGGAATCATGTGTTTGCCTTACATCAAAGTAGTGATTGCCAGTATCATGCACGAATGAGTTCTGAAGAGTGAATTTTATTGCTTTTTCTTGTCGGTTTTACTTGACAATTCAAAATCAATAAAGCGGAAGGAAGTTAGCAAGGCAGCGGATGAAGGTGCTCCTTCCAAATGGAGGGCCTCTATAGATTCTACTCCTCCATCCCCCAAGATGATTTCCAAGAAAACACATGCATAGACACTCAACGTAGTTGTGTTGGTGATGAGCACGTCTCCCCTAGTGCACCATCACAGGTGCTCCCTCTAACTTGGCACTGTTATATGTGGTTGCATGTTATGTATGATGTCTAGCTTGTATTGCTTCTAATTTTATTGAATTTCATCTTCTTACTTTACACATTATACTTGTGACTAAGACACGTGTTCCTGTTTCTAGAACATAAAATATCTGTCTATCACCATGTTCTTACATCAAAGTACATTTGTTCTAAAGAACTAAATTGATATTCGTTTTTCTTGTCGGCTTGACTTAACATGGCACAGAGCAAGAGGAAGCAAGACAGAACGACAGGGAAACGGAAGCGGAACAATCCTGCAGATTCTGCTGGTACTGATGGTGCAATAGAAGGTCAAAGTCCAGCGGAAAATTGTACCGACAGGGTATCCTGTGCTACACGAGCTGCAGAACAAGCCAAACAGAAACAAATAGCTGCCACCAAACAAGCAGAGACAATCCTAGTTGTTGCAACACCTTCTACAGTACCACCAGCTGCATGATTTACTCGTCGGTCAACTCAGCTCGCAGCACGTTCCCAAGCTCCCTTGCCACCTGACACTACTTCCTAAGCACTCTTGACACAAGATAAAATGAACTTTGTGAGCTTCAACATCAAGAAGGTAGTTGTTGGAGTCAAGTTACAGTTGCATGCTTCTTTATATGTAGTCTCACAGTCTGATGTACACTAACACTTCCTATGTTTGTTGTTGGACTAGCACCTAGGCGCAACAGGAAACAAACATCAGGGATAATGCTCGATAGGTTAACTAAACCTAGAGGAGGAAGAATGGATATCCATTTTGAGGCAGGTTTAAAAAGGCCACGTGATGCTACAGAGTCAGCCAAGTTAGTATCAGAGGCAGCGGTTGCTGTTAGGTGTCATGTACGTATCCTCCTGTAATGCCCAGGATAGGACTATACCTCTTACGTGTCGAGGCACGACTTAAAGGTAGAAGCCCATTCTGGAATGATCTCAAGTTTGGTATCTTTGCACGACTCATGTAAAAGAGGGATGAAATTGCAAAAGATATAGTTGGCTTACACTCGCCATGTCAGACAATACATTACATAAGCAAATCATCATCCAAAACATCACAACCCGACTACGGGCGAAGATCCAAAAGAAAGATACCAAAAACATAAAGCCACAGGTCCGAATCGCCCCTAGTAGAAACCACTACTGATCGTCGAAAACGTCACAAGCATACGACCACTCTCTTCATCGAGCTCCCAGTGAAGTACTTGAACCAACTCCTGCATCATTCTCGGCTGAACCTGCATCTGGTGTTGTAGTATCTGTGAGCCACGAGGACTCAGCAATCCCATAACCATGGGTATCAAGACTAGCAAAGCTTTATGGGTAGGAAGAGGTAAAGTGGTGAGGTTGCAGCAGCGACTAAGCATAATATGGTGGCTAACTTACGAGTACAAGAATAAGATGAGCATCTACGCAAACGGTCACAAACTAATAGTGATCGCTAAAGATCCTGACCTACCTACGAGTCAAACATAACCCCACCGTGTTCTCTTCTCAAAGTGAAAAGAGACAGTCACGGTTACTCACACAGTTGTGTGTTTTACTTCGGATCCTCTGTCAAGTTTTCTACAACCGGACATTAACAAATTCCAAACTGCCACATAACCGCGGGCACGGCTTTCGAAAGATCATAACCCTGCAGGGGTGTCCCAACTTAGCCCATCACAAGCTCTCACGATTAGCTGAATTGATAAATATAATATCATCACCCCTTATCTTAGGGAAATCCGATCAGGCTCGGCATCCCGGTGCACAAGACATTTCGACAGTGGTAAAACAAGTCCAGCAAGACCTCCCGGCGTGACGACACCCTGATAGTAGCCGCGCGTATCTCGTCTCAGGCCATGTCCGGATGGGTGAAGCTACAGGTAAAACCAAACCTCGAGTTTCCCCGTGGTGGCCCTGCAGGCTCCCCGTTTGGGACCAACACCATCAGCACTGGCCCCCCTGCTATGTAGAAAAGAATACCCGAGGGCGCGACCCCCTATGCAAATTTAATTATTTAATTAAGTTGTTATTATGAGGCAAATTAAAACCAATGTTGGGCCTTGCTGGAGGAGTTTTATTCAAAGTCGAAGTGTCAAGGGGTCCCCATATACCCATCGTGTAAGGAACGCAAAATCAAGGAACATAATGCCGGTTTATCGGCGCCTAAGGTGGCATGAGTGGAACAAAACACCAAGCAAAAGGCCAAGCCTTCCACCCATGCCCAGTATATAGGTGTGTTATTAATAATAATAGATATTGTGATATTCCAACAACAAGTTCCCTCCTGGAACGATCTTCATCTTCACCTGCAACTAACAACGCTATAAGAGGGGCTGAGCAAGCGGGTAACATAGCCAAACAATGGTTTTGCGAGGAAGGTTTCAAAGGTTAGAGGTTTCATGGCAACAAGGAGAGGCTGACATAAAAGATGGGTAGCGCGACATGTAACGATAGCATCGAGACAACTAAGCATGGCAATGGTAGTAAAGGTATCCAAGGGTATGGTCATCTTGCCTGGGATTCCGCAAGGGAGAAGAATGGGTCCATGAAGTAGTCGAACAGAACCTCACAACTCCGGAACGAACCCGAAGCTAACGAGGGAAGCAAACCGGAAAGAAACAAGCAACACGGTAAACACACAATACGAGACACGACGATATGCTCAAACAAGTATGATGCAAGACAGTTCTATATAGGATGCACTACAAGTCTATACCGGAAGCAAAACATGGCAAGGCAGGAAGCACAGAAAAATTACACAAGCAACATGTCAATATGCAATACATGGCAAGGTATGATGCATAATAAAACTACACTATTTGGGCATTTTAAATGAGGCCGAAAATAACAACAACAATTCCGGGAAAATCCACATATGCATGTTTAGCAATTTTAAGCAAACAACAATCACACATTTTAATGTTGTTAACATGATGCGGATGACATGATCAAGTTTTATGCAAGTTTATTAAAGGTTGACATAAGGGATATGAAGCATTTGTCCCCGTGGTGGAAAGAAAGGGGCCACGGCGACGAATCCGAAAATGATGTCACGCAACATATCGGTTCCGGTAACTCGTTGAGAGTCCGGTGCAAAAGAAAGGTGGCGTGAGCGAGTCGAACAGGATGAAAAGGTGGGGTGATCCCGTCACCGGGTTCCACGGGTTGGCGACGAGGCAACCGAGGAGCATGACAAAAGACGAACCGGGCACGGTGCACACAAGGGAAACATCTCATACAACACATGCATTCCACGGGTCATCGTCTCGGGGTTATACCTTCAGAACGTTCGTTTCGAGGAGGATCAAGATCGTAGGGGAAGTAGTGGTACTCGCGGGTCGTGGTACACGTTCGTAGAGGGAAGTAGTCGTTCCGTAGAGGTACACGTTATGTAGCCGTTCACGCGGCGGTAGAAGTACTTGTCGCGGCATCGGACGTCTTCGGGGTGACGGTAGTGGTACACGGTTCTTCGGCGACGGTCGTCGTACCCGTACCGTAGATGAACTTGAGGGTTCCGAGTGATCTGGGCGTAGTGGTACTCGCGCAAAGGTCGTCGTGGTACTTGGGGTCTCAGACTTGCCGGACTCGGGACTTGCGACGGTAGTGGAACTTGGCGTATCTCCATGTGTAGTCGTACTCGGTCCTCGGGGCACCAGTGAGGAACTTGACGCATCGTGTAGTCGTTCGTTCGTAGCGGTCTGCCGGCGGGGTACTTGTCGCGTCGAGGCTTCGGCGTCGAGGGCGGCACGGGAACAGGAGGTCGAGGCCGTGTCTTGGAGACTTGGCGATGAGGTCCACGCAGGACATTGACGCGGCTGATTGGTGGTGGGACGCCACGTAGCTGCGGCTGCTCCCACCGAAGCTCGAGCCTCCATGTGGTCGGGGCACGGCACAGAGAGATGGAAGGGTAGATGGGCGCGACGGAGGCAACAATCCGGCGATGGAGCAGAGGCGTCCATGGCCATCAACCCAAGGCATCGAAGAG
Source organism: Secale cereale (assembly GCA_902687465.1). Classification (NCBI taxonomy): domain Eukaryota; kingdom Viridiplantae; phylum Streptophyta; class Magnoliopsida; order Poales; family Poaceae; genus Secale; species Secale cereale. The sequence goes on from LR738714.1 coordinate 454,650,852, forward strand.
GGCCGGATCCGGGCTAGTTTGGGTCGGGGAGGCAAGGTAGAAACCGATGGCGGGGACGGCGAAGCGGCGACGAAGATGCCCAGGATGTGGAAGACGGCGTGGAGGCGCGACTCTGGTCGCGGTCGCCGGCAGCGACCGAACACGGTGGCGGGATGCGAGGCGTGGCGCGGCTCGAGGAAAGTGAACACCGTTGCGGGGAGGAGGCGATGAACGGGCGCCGCGCCCCGGGGACGGGGAAGGAGAGGTGTGTGCGAGGAAGAAGTGCGGTCGTAGAGGAGGAGAAGGGGGGCGCTGCCTTGACTCGTCGGTCGGAGCGGCGGCGGGGTCGCCGGGTGGCACGGGGACGAAGCATCAGGGCTCGGGCTCCTGGCGTCGGAGATGAGCGGGGGGAGGATCAGAGGGAGCGCTCGAGGGAGAGAGCGAGAGGAGGGAGTGGGGATTGGGCGCTGCGCGGGTGCGCGTGTGTTCTGTGTGTGGCGGCGGAGGTGAACGAGGAGAGGGATCGAGGAAGATGTCGCTGGGAGGCTAGGGTTAGGAGGGGCCAGATGGGCCTAGGCCTACATATGGGCCGGCCTGAGAAGAGGGCTTGACTCTCTGCCCCCCTCTCTCTCAAATAAAGAAAAAACAAAACAGAGAAATAAAGAGAGAGGAAAAGAAAAGGGCACCTAGGAAAGGAATTAACACATGAGGTAATTTTCTCGGGACTCGCAAAAATGAGTCTGGTCCCAGAAAATAAGAAGTGGCATGAACAAAGATATAAACTCAAACCCATTTGAATATGGTTCAAATGGATTTGAATATGAATGGGGTATCTGAAGAGTCCAAAAATGTTGAGGTTTTTGGAGTAACCTCGATAAACAGGAAAAGAATTTTGAGGAAGGTTAGAGAGTCAAAACTTGAAGTAGAAAAGTCATGGGAATTTGGCAATTGTGTTTTAGTGATTCCAAACTAATGGAATATTTTATAATATAGCTCCCTAAATATTGGGAGGATATGTTTTAAAGAGAAATCACACTTCCCTCGATTTAATTGGATCGAAGATCCACACGATTTATTTAAGTTGAGATGCAAAAGATTAAAGACATGATGGCATGATGACATGATGCAAAGAAAAATAAATAACGCAAGCACAAATGAAACACACGGGAGAACCCGGAACATCTGGAATCTTCTGGGACGTCGGTCTTCGGGCGTCACAACTCTCCCACACTAACAGAGGATCTCGACCCGAGATCCTAGAGATGGCACCGGATAAAAACGGAAGAGGAAGAGGTAAAACAAAGTTGCTTCTTTGACAAACGAGTGAAACCACAAGCCTTGAGAGGTTGACCAAAATGAAAGAAGAATACAACGGAGATGAACGAATATGAAAACTCCGTTAGGAAAGAGGAACAAGGAACATTATGAGAACCTTGAAGGTTGAAAGACATGAACAAGAGTTTACGAACCAAAAGAATATGAAACTGTAATGGTATAGCCAAGGAATAAGAATGACAGAATTTGGACAGCACTCCGACTGAAAATGTAAGGAATTGAACATGAACTTGCCAAATTGGGAAGATACTTGATGAAAACAGCAACACACAGCCTCCGGAACAATTGAAAGAATGGCACGAGGTAAGAATGATTTCATACAACACTCCGGTTGAAAACAGAGGAAAACTAGATAAGATGACGGAACTAGAATGGAGGTCACGACACTCCTGTTAAATGATAAGCAAGGGAAAGAACATGATCTCGATAAAACAAGATGATGGTTTGGAGAGAGCAACATCACAAAGCCTCCGGAACAAAGAATAGATGCTAGATCGTTGGGAAGAAAAGAACGGAGAAGAAAATGACAGCTTCTCCCATGAATGAATTTGAAAGAGCATCTTTACCAAGATGGGTTGAACAGAGTTGTTGGAATTCAACAACGAAAGAATAAGCTTGTTGTGGCCTTATGGAAAACATCTCAAGATTAAGATGTGACAACCAGCCACTTACGAAAACATTTGATTGGATTGAGATCAACAAGGAGACGATAAACTTATTTCACCGGAATGATTAATGAAGAACTTGGGTCATTTATAAGCACCATAATAGCAACAATTCTCAGGGAAAGCTTTAGGTGAATTATAACCCAAGATAACTCCAACGAATAATTGAAGGGTTGAAAGATCTCCTAAACAATGAAAATGATGGTTTTAAAAATCTCATTCTTGATAACTCGTGAATCATAATTCATGAAAGAATTGTCAAGAATGACATAACACCATCTGAAAAGATAAGGTAGAAAGGATTGCAATTGGAAAGTATGATGAAGAATGCTTGAGCTCCAACAAGAAACTTGATGAAAACTTCGAGGATGAATTAAAACATGATGAACCACCAAGAGAATTCCGGTAATGAAAGCATGAGAAGTGAAAGATGAAAAGAATAAGATTGAAGGCCTGCGATGAACTCAGATAGAGCTCCGTGACAAGATAATTGAGAGAGCTTAGAATACCGAGGAACAAGACGAACAACTTAGAACCAAGGATATGCTCCTTCTGAACAAACTCCGAAGGAAGGGATTAACCTCTTGGAAGAAACTAGAATAAGATTTATGTTATGCATATCCTTCACCAATTTAAGTTGATGACAACCAAAGGATTTGGCATACTACTTATTCTCGTTGCAAAGAATTAAAGAGAGATCTAGTACAACCTTGGATAAATCTTCAACAAACCACCGGTAGGATTATGAAAAGAACGAGTGAATTAATATGATAACAAAAGAAGAGAAACCTTGAATGAACCGCCGTAAGAATATGGAGACGAACGAAGAAACATCGATGAAAAATATTTGGAGGGCAAAGTTGAAAACTGAGAACGAAGAAATCTTCTGAAATGATGGCCTTCGGAGGATCACAATGGAAAGAATTTATGAAATGCTTCGGACGGGTATAAAAAGAATTCTCGTGATCGAAACACTTATGAGGATGGTATGAAGCTAGAACCACGAATCTTCAAAAGAACGGACCAAGATTTAAGAGAAACACTTCTCCGGTCTTCAAATGCTGAAAAATGACAACGAGAACCACCTTGAAGAATTGCGAGATGCTCCGGAAGAATAAAAAAGATGGAAGGTTTAACCAACCATGAAAAGAATTTGAAAACGATCTTGGAGAAGGCCTGTGACTGATGGAAATCATTCTTACGTCACACTTTGAAAAGAATTCTCCGGAAAAAGAAGAGTCAGGTAAGATCCTGGGAAAAGACCTGTGGGTTAGGGCCCACTAAAGAAATCACCATTGAAAAAGATTGCTTAAGAGGTATTTTACCGGTTGAATTAAATGGCTTGAATAAGATGATAATCCTCAAAATAGCTTGAACGGATTAAGAATCTTCTGAGATACCTTCAGCTCTCCGGATGTGAATAACAAGAGAAGAATGATTAATTGGAGCACCTGAATAAGAAAGCATTGTGAAATGAGGAAAATGATAAGATCAACACCGAAATGTTGAATCACATCCACCAGCAGAATTTGAGAACAAAAGAATGATGAACTTGGAGCTCTCGAGCATCTTCACGATAAATCACCGGATAAGAACATTGAAGGAAAAGAATGAAGAGATATCACATGAATAAAATGGATACTTCATCTGAGAATTTCTTGCTCCGAGAAGAAGAAGGGTGGGAGGGTGGGGAAACAAAGACAACTTGGAATGAATGAAAACAGACAAATCGTCAGATTTCTCAACGGCGTCCGTATGGAGTAACTTGAAGAGAAGGCACACCGGTTGAAAAAGGATTAACATGAAAATCTCGATGGTCAAGAAGAATTAGCACTCCCATAGAAATATGAGAAAACCGATTAGGAAAGGTATGGAATCAACATTTGACATCGAAGCAACTCGAATACCAGAATCAAAACGGAAACAACGGATCGATAAGTTGCAACATGATCTTCACAATATCATTCGAACAGAGAATAGAATGAATGAATTCCGCAGGTACATCAGCTTGTCGAGAAGCCACTTGGGAGAACAAAAGGTAAATAAAAGCAACAAGGAGCAGATAGAACAAATACAAGATAGAAGCTTCATTCGACATATTCATGCTTAAAGCTCATGGAACGTGTTACAAAAGGGTTTTGCAATCCCCGGATCAGCATAGCCAAGGACCCTTTAAGATGCAACTCCCGATCGGAACAAGCCCATAAAACTACTTCACTCAATGTAGAACCCCGAACTTCATGTCATGCATTCGTTGGAAGAATGCCTACGAACTACTAGATGAACCCACCTATTAATTTCCGAAAGTTTCCAGTTATGCAATCAGGTGTTGGGGATACAGGGGAAGCACCGCGCACTCAACTCTAATCCTACATCCAGCTGTATCCATCCTTCAACACATAACCAGTTGTTTCCGGAAACCGTTTACCTCGGACCTTCGAAATGCATCTGCTATACAAGCTATGGCAATACTCCCGAACTACCTCCCCAGTACTGGGTGATGTCGGGGTTATCTTGCCACTAACCGCATAGGAGAGTTTTCGATGTCGGCCATCTTAAGTATTCTAGAACTGCCGCGATATATTTGTGACGACAACACCTCAGAGCTCAACTCCCCGGGACACTGCCACAACCCCTAATGACAGGAGGCATCGAGAACAATGTTCTCGTCACAAAGACATCGGAACAATCCAAACAATACTCGCGTGATCCTAAAAAAAATTGGTGAAATTTTGAGAGTATAAGAGATAAAAGTAATCGTCAGGAGTCCTCACCAGAGTGATAAGAGATGAGGAGCAAAAGAAATGCAACTCTCCGATATATATATAGGACTCAAAACATTTTTCATGTGTGTGCCTAGACTCAACCGTCAACGATTCGATCAATCAGTGGGGGCTCCTAGGTCGGAGAAGCTCTGAATACCAACTTGTAATGCCCAGGATGGGACTATACCTCCTACGTGTCGAGGCACGACTTAAAGGTATAAGCCCATTCTGGAATGATCTCAACTTTGGTATCTTTGCACGACTCATGTAAAAGAGGGATGAAATTGCAAAAGAGATAGTTGGCTTACACTCGCCGCGTCACACAATACATTACATAAGCAAATCATCATCCAAAACATCACCACCCGACTACGGGCGAAGATCCAAAAGAAAGATACCAAAAACATAAAGCCACAGGTCCGAATCGCCCCTAGTAGAAACCACTACTGATCGTCAAAAATGTCACAAGCATACGACCACTCTCTTCATCGAGCTCCCAGTGAAGTACTTGAACCAGCTCCTGCATCATTCTCGGCTGAACCTGCATCTGGTGTTGTAGTATCTGTGAGCCACGAGGACTCAGCAATCCCATAACCATGGGTATCAAGACTAGCAAAGCTTTATGGGTAGGAAGAGGTAAAGTGGTGAGGTTGCAGCAGCGACTAAGCATAATATGGTGGCTAACTTACGAGTACAAGAATAAGATGAGCATCTACGCAAACGGTCGCAAACTAATAGTGATCGCTAAAGATCCTGACCTACCTACGAGTCAAACATAACCCCACCGTGTTCTCTTCTCAAAGTGAAAAGAGACAGTCACGGTTACTCACACAGTTGTGTGTTTTACTTCGGATCCTCTGTCAAGTTTTCTACAACTGGACATTAACAAATTCCAAACTGCCACATAACCGCGGGCACGGCTTTCGAAAGATCATAACCCTGCAGGGGTGTCCCAACTTAGCCCATCACAAGCTCTCACGATTAGCTGAAGTGATAAATATAATATCATCACCCCTTATCTTAGGGAAATCCGATCAGGCTCGGCATCCCGGTGCACAAGACATTTCGACAGTGGTAAAACAAGTCCAGCAAGACCTCCCGGCGTGACGACACCCTGATAGTAGCCGCGCGTATCTCGTCTCAGGCCATGTCCGGATGGGTGAAGCTACAGGTAAAACCAAACCTCGAGTTTCCCCGTGGTGGCCCTGCAGGCTCCCCGTTTGGGACCAACACCATCAGCACTGGCCCCCCTGCTATGTAGAAAAGAATACCCGAGGGCACGACCCCCTATGAAAATTTAATTATTTAATTAAGTTGTTATTATGAGGCAAATTAAAACCAATGTTGGGCCTTGCTGGAGGAGTTTTATTCAAAGTCGAAGTGTCAAGGGGTCCCCATATACCCATCGTGTAAGGAACGCAAAATCAAGGAACATAATGTCGGTTTATCGGCGCCTAAGGTGGCATGAGTGGAACAAAACACCGAGCAAAAGGCCAAGCCCTCCACCCATGCCCTGTATATAGGTGTGTTATTAATAATAATAGATATTGTGATATTCCAACAACAAGTTCCCTCCTGGAAGGATCTTCATCTTCACCTGCAACTAACAACGCTATAAGAGGGGCTGAGCAAGCGGGTAACAGAGGGGCTGAGCACGGTGCACACAAGGGAAACATCTCATACAACACATGCATTCCACATGTCATCGTCTCAGGGTTATACCTTCAGAACGTTCGTTTCGAGGAGGATCAAGATCGTAGGGGAAGTAGTGGTACTCGTGGGTCGTGTGTAGGATCGAAGAAGTATGTCTAGAGGGGGGGTGATTAGACTACTTGACAATATAAAAATCTGCCTTTTTTTATCATGCAATGTTTTTGGCAGTTTCACAATTAAGATCAATTCAAGTAACACACTACACATGCAATTCTAGAGTATGGGCAGCGGAAAGTAAATTGCACATGTAGTAAAGAGAGGTGGAGAAGATCAAACGCAGTTTGGAGACACGGAGATTTTTGTCGTGGTTCCGATAGGTGGTGCTATCGTACATCCACGTTGATGGAGACTTCAACCCACGGAGGGTAACGGCTGCGCGAGTCCACGGAGGGCTCCACCCACGAAGGGTCCACGAAGAAGCAACCTTGTCTATTCCATCATGGCCTACGCCCACGGAGGACTAGCCTTACTCGGGGTAGATCTTCACGAAGTAGGCGATCTCCTTGCCCTTACAAACTTCTTGGTTCAACTCCACATCTCAAAGACGGAGGCTCCCAAGCGACACCTAACCAATCTAGGAGGCACCACCCTCCAAAAGGTAATAGATGTTGTCGATGGTGATGAACTCCTTGCTCTTGTGCTTCAAATGATAATCTCCCCAACACTCAACTCTCCTCACTGATATGGCTGTGGTGGAAGAAAGGATTGAGTGGAAAGCAACTTGGGAAGGCTAGAAATCAAGCTTCATATGGTAGGAATGGAATGGCTTGATCTCAACACAAGGGTAGGTGGTTCTCTTCTCAGAAAGTGTATGGTAGGAGTGGTAGACTTTCTGATGGCTCTCTTCACGAATGAAGAGGGGGTGGAGGGGTATATATAGCCTCCACACAAAATCCAACCGTTACACACATATTTGAGCAATCTCGGTGAGACCGAAGTGGAAACTCGGTCAGACCGAAAGTTCAAATATAGTGAACGTTGGGGTTTTCGGTGGGACCGAAAATACCATCTCGGTGAGACCGAAAGTGCAATAGATATGAACGTTCGAGTTTTCGATGGGACCGGGAAAGAAAACTCGGTTAGACCGATTTGAGAAAAGACAGGAACATGCCAGTATCGGTGTGACCGGAAGTGCAATATCGGTGAGACCGATTTGAGCCAAGACAGAAGCTTGCCAATCTCGGTAAGACCGGTAATGCAAACTCGGTTATTCCGATATGATGTCAGATGGTTACAGAAGGTTGGCAGTCCACATTTCGGTGAGACCGATCTCAAAATCGGAATGACCGATTTTTCTAGGGTTTGGAATATGGCTGAAGTGGTTCATCTCGGTGGGACTGAGTTGGAAGAATCGGTTTGTCCGAGATTACTTATGAGTGTGTAGAGTAGTGAAAGGTGCTGATAGTTGAAGGAGCTAAATCACTAAGCACTTGAGCAACCAGATCATCAACACAACCTCATCCCCTTTTAATAGTATTGGCTTTTCCTATGGACTCAATGTGATCTTTGATCACTTAACCAAAAATGGAGTCTTGAGCTTTTGCCAATGCTTGCCTTAGCATTTGAGGGGTCCACTTCTTCAGTCCTTTTGCCATAGCCAATGTGATTGAATTTCCTGAAACATACTTGATAAAAGCATTAGTCCAACCACAAAGTATGTTGTCATTAATTACCAAAACCACCCAGGGAGCAAATGTGCTTTCAATCTCCCCCTTTTTGGTAATTGATGGCAACACACTAAAATCACACTAAACAATACATCAAAGCTTATTGAAAGAAAGACAGAATTATCATGAAAGCTTTGACAAGCATGTAGTACATAGGCTCCCCCTACAAGTGTGCAAGATGTTCGTAAATTTTGGTTTTGGACTACCACAAGCACACAAGAGAGATAAGCAAGATGTGCTACATGCAGCTTGGCTATATGCATCAGAGCAGAAGAAAAGGAAGTGAGTGATAATGCATATGTGCATGGTGATTTCTTGCAAACAAGTATTTACAAGCAAGTCACCATCATGCACATTCTGCAAGATGCATATACTTACCTTGAGGTTCCTTGGCATTGTACCTGAAAGAATAAACTTGGGAAAACAAGGTTAGATAACACAAGAGTATTCCTTCAACCAACTGCAAGAACATCAAGAGTACCAAGCCAGGGAGGACATGTATAAAGAGTGTCTCATATTGAGCACAGGCTTGAATCAGCAAACATGTCTCCGAAACTAAAAGATTTTCAATGAACTCTGAGAGATTTTGCTTTCCATAAGATATCAATTGTGGAGATTCCTCTAAGTCTTCTCCCCCTAAACTAAAAGATTCCATAAGATATCAGGACAAGGGGTTTTGATGGAAATGGCAAAATCAAAAGAATGATGCCAATTGAGAATGAATCCAATGTAAAATACGGCAAAGCTTTGATGTGATTCTCTCCCCCTTAAGATAAGATTGCTTTTCTTCTCCCCCTAAGTCTCTACTCCCCCTACTCCCCCTAAGTCTTCTCCCCCTTTGACATCAAGTGCCGAAAAGGACAGCAAACTAGGTAGGGCAGGAAAGATGGAAAGAAAGAGAGAAATAAGTGGGATCCTGAAGAATCACAACAGGGCAAATAAGAACATCCAAGGAGAAAGAATTTGAATTTAAATTTGAGTCTTCTCCCCCTTAAGAAAATACAGAAATATTTCAGCTCACTTTGCGAGGGATGTTTCAAAAAGATTTGCAATGAATTTGTAAAATATTTTCGGGGAATTGATCAGAGCCAGAAGGATATTCACAGAAACAAAAAAGAAATGAAAAAGATTCCTAGATGAAGTTTTTTTTTTGTTTAAAGAAAACTCAATGAGAGAACATAAGAGAAAACAGAAAAACTCCAAAACCATATGTACTTCATCTAGATAAAGGTCGGCGACAAAGTCACCTATGTTTGAGTATATTGACTTAGGAGTCAAATGAGGACATTTGATCATAGGTCATACTCATCGTTTAAGCTCAAAATGGGGTTGCCATTTTTCGATTAAGCATTCGATGTGATCACATCTTATGAAGCTGCTTGTACTCATGACTTTGAGCAAAGCTCCTCAAAGATGTGAAGAACATACCTTGGGTTTGTTGTTGCTTTACTCATGTAGGTAAGCTTGATGTAGGTGCTCATTGAATGTGAAGTTGGAGCGCCATTTCTACTTGTGTAGTTCATCTTCCTACATGGGTTAGGCAAGCAAGGAAATACTCAAGAATATCCAAGATGACAAGAGTGGAATACTAGATGTATAAGGTGTCAAAAAGGATATGTGGAATTTTGTTCCTTGAACTCAACATCCCAAAGGGCTAGATACTTGGTCAATGACAAGATTACTCATGAATTGAGTGTGTGGTAATCTTGTGGAATGAAGATCATCCAAGTACCTGCAAAGAGATAGATGCAATACAAGGAGGCAAATGTGTCCAAGACATATGATCACGAATAAAATGGTGACGAACTTCAATATGCTTTGTTCGAGAGTGTTGAACTGGATTGTGTCCAATTTTAATTGCACTCTCATTGTCACAAAGCAAGGGAACACGTCTCACATGTATCCCATAATCTTTAAGCGTTTGTGTCATCCATAGTAATTGAGCACAACACAAACCAGCAGCAATATATTCTGCTTCGGCAGTGGATAATGATACCGAATTTTGTTTCTTGGAGGACCAAGATACAAGGGATCGACCAAGGAATTGACATGTACCCGAAGTTGACTTTCTATCAACCTTGTCACCGGCATAGTCCGAGTCGGAATAGCCAACAAGATCGAAAGAAGCTCTCTTAGGATACCAAATGCCAAAGTTTGGTGTGTGTATCAAGTATATCACTATCCTTTTAACAGCTTTAAGATGACATTCTTTAGGGGCTGCTTGATATCGCGCACACATGCATACACTCAACATTATGTCAGGGCGAGAAGCACAAAGATATAGTAGAGAACCAATCATAGAACGGTAAACCCTTTGATCAACGGGTTCTCCATCTTTTGTCAAGTCATTATGTCCACTAGTAGGCATGGGGGTACTCATACCTTTGCTTTCTTGCATGTTGAACTTCTTGAAGAGATCCTTGGTGTACTTTGTTTGTGAGACAAAAGTACCCTCCTTAGATTGCTTGATTTGCAACCCAAGGAAGAATTTGAGTTCACACATCATGGACATCTCATACTTCTCCGACATGAGCTGTCCAAACTTCTTGCTAAAATGGGGGTTAGTTGAACCAAAGATAATATCATCAACATATATTTGGCACACAAATAGTTCACCATTAACCCTTTTTGTGAACATCGTTGAGTCTATCTTTCCAATCTCAAAGCCTTTTTCAAGAAGAAAGCTAGTTAAGCATTTGTACCAAGCTCTAGGAGCTTGTTTAAGACCATAAAGAGCTTTATGCAACTTGTAAACATGATTAGGCTTTTTGGGATTCACAAAACCGGGAGGTTGTTTCACAAATACTTCCTCCTCAATTTCACCATTTAGGAAAGCACTTTTGATATCCATTTGATAGAGAGTAATATCATGGTGATTGGCATAAGCAAGAAGAATGCGAATGGACTCAAGTCTAGCAACGGGGGCATAGGTCTCACCATAGTCCATACCTTCGACTTGTGTGTAACCTTGAGCTACGAGACGAGCCTTGTTGCGGATGACTTGTCCATCTTCATCTTGCTTGTTCCGAAACACCCATTTGGTTCCAATGATGTTTTGATCATCGTTGGGCTTCTCTACCAAAGTCCATACCTTGTTCCTCTCGAAGTTGTGTAGTTCTTCGTGCATAGCGTTCACCCAATCCGGGTCTTCAAGTGCTTCTTCTACCTTCATAGGTTCAATACTAGAGATTAATGAGTAATGCTCACAAAAGTTAGCTAAGCGAGTTTTAGAGCGAGTAATTCTCCCGGAGTTGATGTCGTTCATCATTTGTTCCACGGGATGATTCTTCTTGACTCTTGCTCGAACTCGGGATAGCTTTTGTTGATGTTGTAGCTGAGCTTCCTCATCATCTTCATCTTCCTCTTCTTCTTCTTCTTCTTCATTGTTGTTGGTGTTGTCTTGAGGTGGTGGAGAAGGAGGTTGTGGTGGATCTTCTTGATGCATTTCCTCATCTTGGTGAGTTCCACTTGTGGAGGCCTCCATGTTGCCTTGAGGTTCACCTTGCTGTGAGGTAGGTGGCTCCACATATGTAGATGAGGTACTCTCCTTCACTTCCATGGGACGGATCTTTCCAATAGATAAATCTTGGATTGCTTCCGATGGGTCCTTGTCTCCTACATCAATAGGCATTTGCTCTACTTGCGAGCCATTAGATTCATCAAACTTCACATCTACCGTCTCTTCAACCTTTCGGGTGAAATTATTGTAGACACGGTAGGTGTGGGAGTTTGATCCATAACCAAGAAGAAAACCTTCATGAGATTTAGGAGCAAATTTAGACCGACGATGCTTATCAAGGATATAGCATTTAGAACCAAAGACACGAAAGTATCCCACTTGGGGTTTGTTACCGGTGAGAAGCTCGTATGATGTCTTGCCGAGAAGCTTATGAAGATAAAGTCTGTTGATAGCATGACAAGCTGTCTCGACCGCTTCTCCCCAAAAATGCTTCGGTGTCTTGTATTCATCAAGCATCGTTCTTGCCATCTCTATGAGCGTTCGGTTCTTCCTCTCAACAACTCCATTTTGTTGAGGAGTGTACGTAGCCGAGAACTCATGTAGAATCCCTTCCTCATCGAGAAAGGATTCTACATTGGCGTTCTTGAACTCCGTTCCATTGTCACTTCGAACTTTCTTGATCTTCACCTCAAATTGATTTTGGGCCTTTTTGGCAAAGGTCTTGAAGATCCTCTGAACCTGCGATTTATCATCAAGGAAAAATACCCACGTAAATCTAGAATAATCATCAACTATAACTAGACCAAAGGAGTTACCACCAAGGCTTTTGTAAGCATTGGGACCGAAGAGATCCATATGAAGAAGCTCAAGCGGTCTCCTTGTGGTCATGATGTTTTTCACGGGATGACTTCCACCAACTTGTTTTCCTGCTTGACAAGCACTACAAAGTCTATCTTTGTCAAAGAGAACATCTTTAACACCAAGAATATGATCACCTTTGATTAGCTTGTCTAAATTACGCATACCAACATGTCCTAGCCTTCTATGCCATAACCAACCTTTAGAGGATTTAGCAATGAAACAAGCTCTAGGTTGGGCTTTCTTAGTGAAATCAACAATATATAGATCACCTCTACGGATACCGGTAAATGCCATGTTTTGATTGTCACGACGAAAGACTTGGCAATCTACTTTGGTGAATAGCACATTGAATCCAAAGTCAGCTAATCTAGACACGGAAAGTAAATTGTATCCAAGAGATTCTACAAGCATGACATTTTGAATAGAGCTATCATGAGATATGGCCACCTTACCAAGGCCAAGTACCTTACCCTTGGAGTTGTCTCCAAAAGTCACATACTTGCGTGGACCATTGTTCTTTGCGAGCTCTCGAAACATGTCTTTGTCTCCGGTCATGTGATCGGTGCATCCACTATCAAGAATCCACTCTTTTCCGCCGGACATGTAGTCTCTCATATTTGCCATAAGATTGAGACTCTTCATGACCTTGTCTAGCTCGGTGTCCGAATCGGAGTAATCATCATCTTGCTCATGCTCATCATCATATTGACCCATAGATTGTTCATCATCAACACCTAGGTCAATTTGATAAGTACTTGCATTAGTTTGGTCAATGTGACAATAGTCTTCGGAATGCAATGCAATAGCATTTCTAATGATAACATTGATAAGACCGGGATCACCCTTCTTTTTCATAAGATCACGAAGCTCAAAAAAGCATTTATCAAAGTTGGGATCATTGGGGTGCAACTTATCAAATTCAATAGTCTTGTGTAGAATTTCATCAAGACTTCTCAAAGAGTAGTCCGGATAAAGTTCTTCCAAGAATTTCCACATAGCATAGGCACACTCAAAGTTTGTAACAAGATTAAGCAAGTCATCAGGTAACCCTTTAATGATAAGATTTACAGTTCTAAGGTTACGAAGCAAATCAAGCTCTTTATCCATGGTAGGGTGCAAGGGATCAAAAGGAGGCACATAGGGGGTCTCAACATATTTGCACAAATTGTACATTTTAAAGATACTAAGCATTTCAGACCTCCAAGAGTTATAGAACCTTCCATTAAGAACAGGCACTCTATGGCTAACACTCCCATCCGTAGACACGTCCATCTTCCTCCAATGGTGTGTAAACCAAAGCAATGGAGACCAAAGCTCTGATACCAATTGTAGGATCGAAGAAGTATGTCTAGAGGGGGGTGATTAGACTACTTGACAATATAAAAATCTGCCTTTTTTTATCATGCAATGTTTTTGGCAGTTTCACAATTAAGATCAATTCAAGTAACACACTACACATGCAATTCTAGAGTATGGGCAGCGGAAAGTAAATTGCACATGTAGTAAAGAGAGGTGGAGAAGATCAAACGCAGTTTGGAGACACGGAGATTTTTGTCGTGGTTCCGATAGGTGGTGCTATCGTACATCCACGTTGATGGAGACTTCAACCCACGGAGGGTAACGGCTGCGCGAGTCCACGGAGGGCTCCACCCACAAAGGGTCCACGAAGAAGCAACCTTGTCTATTCCATCATGGCCTACGCCCACGGAGGACTAGCCTTACTCGGGGTAGATCTTCACGAAGTAGGCGATCTCCTTGCCCTTACAAACTTCTTGGTTCAACTCCACATCTCAAAGACGGAGGCTCCCAAGCGACACCTAACCAATCTAGGAGGCACCACCCTCCAAAAGGTAATAGATGTTGTTGATGGTGATGAACTCCTTGCTCTTGTGCTTCAAATGATAATCTCCCCAACACTCAACTCTCCTCACTGATATGGCTGTGGTGGAAGAAAGGATTGAGTGGAAAGCAACTTGGGAAGGCTAGAAATCAAGCTTCATATGGTAGGAATGGAATGGCTTGATCTCAACACAAGGGTAGGTGGTTCTCTTCTCAGAAAGTGTATGGTAGGAGTGGTAGACTTTATGATGGCTCTCTTCACGAATGAAGAGGGGGTGGAGGGGTATATATAGCCTCCACACAAAATCCAACCGTTACACACATATTTGAGCAATCTCGGTGAGACCGAAGTGGAAACTCGGTCAGACCGAAAGTTCAAATATAGTGAACGTTGGGGTTTTCGGTGGGACCGAAAATACCATCTCGGTGAGACCGAAAGTGCAATAGATATGAACATTGGAGTTTTCGGTGGGACCGAGAAAGAAAACTCGGTTAGACCGATTTGAGAAAAGACAGGAACATGCCAGTATCGGTGTGACCGGAAGTGCAATATCGGTGAGACCGATTTGAGCCAAGACAGAAGCTTGCCAATCTCGGTAAGACCGATAATGCAAACTCGGTTATTCCGATATGATGTCAGATGGTTACAGAAGGTTGGCAGTCCACATTTCGGTGAGACCGATCTCAAAATCGGAATGACCGATTTTTCTAGGGTTTGGAATATGGCTGAAGTGGTTCATCTCGGTGGGACTGAGTTGGAAGAATCGGTTTGTCCGAGATTACTTATGAGTGTGTAGAGTAGTGAAAGGTGCTGATAGTTGAAGGAGCTAAATCACTAAGCACTTGAGCAACCAGATCATCAACACAACCTCATCCCCTTTTAATAGTATTGGCTTTTCCTATGGACTCAATGTGATCTTTGATCACTAAACCAAAAATGGAGTCTTGAGCTTTTGCCAATGCTTGCCTTAGCATTTGAGGGGTCCACTTCTTCAGTCCTTTTGCCATAGCCAATGTGATTGAATTTCCTGAAACATACTTGATAAAAGCATTAGTCCAACCACAAAGTATGTTGTCATTAATTACCAAAACCACCCAGGGAGCAAATGTGCTTTCATCGTGGTACACGTTCGTAGAGGGAAGTAGTCGTTCCGTAGAGGTACACGTTATGTAGCCGTTCACGCGGGGGTAGAGGTACTTGTCGCGGCATCGGACGTCTTCGGGGCGACGGTAGTGGTACACGGTTCTTTGGCGACGGTCGTCGTACCCGTTCCGTAGATGAACTTGAGGGTTCCGAGTGATCCGGGCGTAGTGGTACTCGCGCAAAGCTCGTCATGGTACTTGGGGTCTCGGACTTGCCGGACTCGGGACTTGCGACGGTAGTGGAACTTGGTGTATCTCCATGTGTAGTCGTACTCGGTCCTCGGGGCACCGGAGAGGAACTTGACGCATCGTGTAGGCGTTCGTTCGTAGCGGTCTGCCGGCGGGGTACTTGTCGCGTCGAGGCTTCGGCGTCGAGGGCGGCACGAGAACAGGAGGTCGAGGCCGTGTCTTGGAGACTTGGCGATGAGGTCCACGCAGGCCATCGACGCAGCTGATTGGTGGTGGGACGCCACGTAGCTGCGGCTGCTCCCACCGAAGCTCGAGCCTCCATGTGGTCGAGGCACGGCACAGAGAGATGGAAGGGTGGATGGGCGCGACGAAGGCAACAATCCGGCGATGGAGCAGAGGCGTCCATGGCCATCAACCAAAGGCTTCGAAGAGGGCCGGATCCGGGCTAGTTCGGGTCGGGGAGGCAAGGTAGAAACCGATGGCGGGGACGGCGAAGCGGCGACGAAGATGCCCAGGATGTGGAAGACAGCGTGGAGGCGCGACTTTGGTCGCGGTCGCCGGCAGCGACCGAACACGGTGGCGGGATGCGAGGCGTGGCGCGGCTCGAGGCAAGTGAACACCTTTGCGGGGAGGAGGCGACGAACGGGCGCCGCGCCCCGGGGACGGGGAAGGAGAGGTGTGCGCGAGGAAGAGGTGCGGTCGTAGAGGAGGAGAAGGGGGGCGCTGCCTTGACTCGCCGGTCGGAGCGGCGGCGGGGTCGCCGGGTGGCACGGGGACGAAGCATCAGGGCTCGGGCTCCTGGCGTCGGAGATGAGCGGGGGGAGGGTCGGAGGGAGCGCTCGAGGGAGAGAGCGAGAGTAGGGAGTGGGGATCGGGCGCTGCGCGGGTGCGCGTGTGTTCTGTGTGTGGCGGCGGAGGTGAACGAGGAGAGGGATCGAGGAAGATGTCGCTGGGAGGCTAGGGTTAGGAGGGGCCATATGGGCCTAGGCCTACAGATGGGCCGGCCTGAGAAGAGGGCCTGACTCTCTGCCCCTCTCTCTCTCAAATAAAAATAAATAAAACAAAACAGAGAAATAAAGAGAGAGGAAAAGAAAAGGGCACCTAGGGAAGGAATTAACACATGAGGTAATTTTCTCGGGACTCGCAAAAATGAGTCTGATCCCAGAAAATAAGAAGTGGCATGAACAAAGATATAAACTCAAACCCATTTGAATATGGTTCAAGTGGATTTGAATATGAATGGGGTATTTGAAGAGTCCAAAAATGTTGAGGTTTTTGGAGTAACCTCGATAAACAGGAAAAGAATTTTGAGGAAGGTTAGAGAGTCAAAACTTGAAGTAGAAAAGTCATGGGAATTTTGCAAGTGTGTTTTAGTGATTCCAAACTAATGGAATATTTTATAATATAGGTCCCTAAATATTGGGAGGATATGTTTTAAAGAGAAATCACACTTCCCTCGATTTAAATGGATCGAAGATCCACACGATTTATTTAAGTTGAGATGCAAAAGATTAAAGACATGATGGCATGATGACATGATGCAAAGCAAAATAAATAACGCAAGCACAAATGAAACACACGGGAGAACCCGGAACATATGGAATCTTCTGGGATGTCGGTCTTCGGGCGTCACACCTCCCAACATGGATTCAGTACAGGAATGACAAAGACGAAACCCAGTTCAACACCTTCCTCGACCATTTATCGTTAAGTATGGTTATGTATGGAAACTAGTAATATCGTCTTGCTCTATCCAATACTTTCTAGGTTGCTGATAATGAGACTCCCATAATTTTCAACATATGAGGTTCAAGTTGGATAGCCAAGATGATGCAACCAGACAAGCTTGCACACATGTTTTCAAGTCTGCTCTGCGACAATATCGGTATAACTTGAGGAAAACTCACTTTGAAGGCAAGGCTAACAGTGAACTTGCCCAAACATCTCTAGTGGAAAATATATCTGATGAAGACTGGAGAGGCCTTGTTAAACACTGGTCCGATCCGAAGTATCAGGTACATTATATATATATATGTGATCAGATCACATTTTTAAGTCATATTTACGCATGTGCCACACAAATCTATCTTCTTGTAGGTGAACTGTTCAAAGAACAAGGCCAACCGTACGAAAGTGAAATTCCAACAAACGACAGGATTGTTGGAAATATGCCCTAGAGGCAATAATAAAAGTATTATTATATTTCCTTGTTCATGATAATCGTCTGTTATTCATGCTTGAATTGTATTGTACGGAAACAACGATACATGTGTGAATACATAGACCACAATGAGTCCCTGGTAAGCCTCTAGTTACCAGTTCGTTAATCAACAGATGGTCACGGTTTCCTGACCATGGACATAGGATGTCAGTGATAACGGGATCTCATCATTAGGAGAATGATGTGATGGACAAGACCCAATCCTGAGCAAAGCACGAGATCGTATAGTTCGTAATGCATAAGCTTTTCGGTGTCAAGTATTTATTCCTTAGACCATGAGGTTGTACAACTCCCGGATGCCGTAGGAATACTTTGGGTGTGCCAAACGTCACAACGTAACTGGGTGGCTATAAAGGTACGCATCGGGTATCTCCGAAAGTGTCTGTTGAGTTGGTACGAACCGAGACTGGGATGTTGTTACTCCGTATGACGGAGAGGTTCCTCTGGGCCCACTCGGTAAGACATCATCATAATGAGCTCAAAGTGACTAAGGAGTTAGTCACGGGATGATGGATTACGGATCGAGTAAAGAGACTTGCCATGACGAGATTGAACAAGGTATCGGTAATACCGACGATCGAATCTCGGGCAAGTACCGTACCGATGGACAAAGGGAATAACATACGGGATTGAGTGAATCCTTGACACGGTGGTTCATCCGATGAAGATCTTCGAGGAACACGTGGGAACCAACATGGGTATCCAGATCCCGCTGTTGGTTATTGACCGGAGAGTGGTCTCGGTCATGTCTACGTGTCTCCCGAACCCGTAGGGTCTACACACTTAAGGTTCGGTAACGCTACGGTCGTAGAGATACATGCACGTGGAAACCCGAAAGTTGTTCGGAGTCCCGGATGAGATCCCGGACGTCACGAGGAGTTCCGGAATGGTCCGGAGGTAATGAATGATATATAGGAAGTCCAGTTTCGGCCATCGGGTGATCTCTGGGGGTCACCGGGAGTGTCTCGGGACCACCGGAGGGGTCCGGGGGGTCCACCGGGTGGGGCCACCCATCCCGGTGGGGGCCCTAGGCCGCAAAGGGGAAGTGTCCAGCCCTAGTGGGCTGGCGCACCACATGGGCCCTCCTCCCCATGCGCCTAGGGTTGAAACCCTAGGGGGGAGGGGGCGCCACCTTGCCATGGGGGGCAAGAATCCCCCCTGGCCGCCGCCCCACCCTGCAGATCCCATCTGCAGGGCCGGCGCACCCCCTGGCCCCCTATATATATGTGGTGGGGAGAGGGCAGCCGCACCCTTGCCCCTGGCGCCTCTCCCCCTCCCGTCACACCTCCATCTCCTTACGCAGGGCGCCCGGCGAAGCCCTGCAGGATTCTCCACTGCATCCACCACCACGCCGTCGTGCTGCTGGATCTCCGACGACCTCTCCTCCCCCCTTGCTGGATCAAGAAGGAGGTGACGTTGCTGTACCGGACGTGTGTTGAACGCGGAGGTGCCGTCCGTTCGGCGCTAGATCATCGGTGACGAAGAACGAGAAGAGTACGACTACTTCATCCACGCTTCTTCGAAAGCTTCCGCTCGCGATCTACATAACGGTATGTAGATGTACTCTTATTTTCTCGTTGCTAGATGTCTCCTTAGTTGGATCTTGGTGAAAGCATAGAAATTTTTTGAATTCTGCTACGTTCTCAACAAGGATCTCGTAGCTATATTGCACACTGCGAGGCTCTTGTAATTAGTTGCTGTTTCACTCTTTTCGTTGTACCATATTATCAGATCTATATTGACTTGTTCCAAATGCAGAGGAAAGCCCTCAAGGACCAAAAAGTACCTGAACCAAATGATGTGGAAATCTTCAAGGACTGTCACACCAGCAAGAAGAAGGGCATGACTACACCAGTCAAAGCCGATGTTGTAAGTCCTTAATCCTCATGCCTTTTAACTACTACTAACTGCTGGACTTGCCCACACAACATTACAATTGCATGTTTGTCTGTTCTCAATTGTTTTGTGATATGAATGATGTCATACTATGCTTACTGTATTATAAACTTCATCTCTTTATCCTTAGCCCTCAATACAATGTGAAGAACTAGACAATACATTAGCGATGGTACATGGTCATATGTTTGGAACCTGGTCTTATTATGTAATTTGCAATAAAATACAACTATTATTTTACATGGGTTCACCAGAATAAGTTCTGTATATAGACCAAAGCTATTTTGTTTGGTTTTGCTGCCTCCTCGATATCTTCTGTTCTGGTACTACTAATGTAAAACCTCAACTTTTTAGCGAGCTATGGAAAAATGGTGGAACCGCCACCTTCTGAAGGTGGCGAGGCAACTATAACGGCAATGTCAGCTCTTGCTGCAGTGGGTCAGTCGTGTCCACTAACAATGCCAAAAGCACGTTCCTGCGTAATACTGGCTTGGTTATTCAGGCAATCTCGTCCAAACTGCCTCATGATCAAGATATGCAAGCTCAAAACAATGTTGTATCTGCGCTCCAGACACAAGTCCATTCCCTAACAGAGACCCTTTGTGAAACAAGGAGAGACATTGTTCGATGTTGTCAAGATATGCATGGTTTTGAAACTAGACTATCAGACATTTGCTATGTAGTTCAGGAGCCTAAGAGAACTGAAGGTGAAGGTTATGGTGCTCCATCGGACAATACAGCATGAAAACGTAACAGTCATGTCAAATGAACTAAGCTTCTGAACTTCTGGGGGTGCATTTATCTGCTAGACTGATAACTTTTATGCCAAGCTTCCTTTTGTTTTATAGTTGTAATTTGTTTTTGTGTGATACAAAATTTGTTCTTAACGTGCAGCCACCGGCTGAAGAAAACAACAAGCCAATTTTGTATAGTGTAGGGTGTTCCCTATATTTGCACTGGTGGCGAACTTTGATGCCCACCGGTTGTAGTCAACATGGGCCTCCTACGGGCCATAGAAACAATGGGCCTTCTTTCTTTCAAAAAAAACAATGGGCCTTCTACGTGGCGTAGAAAAAATGGGCCTTATACGGGATGTAGACATAATGGGCCTTCTATGGGCCGTATCATCAATGGGCCTTCTATGGGCCGTATGATCGGTTGGCCAAACATGGTCACAGACCACATTATGGCTGTAAATGGGCTAGAGTTGAAATCGTCCGTTCATGGGCCGACCATAACGGGCCGTCGTTAATCGGCCATATTTTGATGACGCTATGAAAATGGCCCAACGTACTAACGGGCCACAAACGGGCCGACTGTAACCATGGGCTGAATTTGGCCCACAAGCAGAAAATGACATTAACGGACCGTAAGTAAACGAATGTGGAAATGATCCCAAGAATAAATGGGCCTTGAGAAGGCCGAAAGATAACATGGGCTGGAATCGGCCCAACGGAATAATGGGCCGTTAATGGGTATAAAGTGATACATTATTCATTACGGGCCAGTTTCACCACGTGCCGTTAATGGGTATAAAGTGATACACTGTTCATTACGGGCCAGTTTTACCACGAGCCGTTAATGGGCTGAGAGTAATAAGGGCCTCATATGGGCTGAAAGACGTCATGGGCCATACATGGGCCGGAAGTTAAAACGAGTTGGATTTATATTGGATGGCCCAGATGACGTTACTGGGCCTAATTCGGATAGGCCGTAAATGGGCCCTGGGTTAGCGGGTTGTACATGGGCTATATGCGAACATGCCGTTAACAGGCTTGCCGTAGGCCGGCCCGCCACCTTTTGGCCAAGTCAAACGGGCCAGCCTTTTCACAGGAATGGGCCTCTGTTGGGCCGTGCCACGTGTCGGCGTATCATAGGCGCTTTGGGTCCAATGTGTGGATGACATATATTCCAATGGCGAGCTGACACGTGTTTCCTCCAGCCAATGATGACTTTACACATGGAAAATCCCCGTTGGTCGGGGCTGTTAACGGGTTATCGGATCCAAAACCGGACCCGATAGCTTAACGGCGTTCCGTTACGATGGATGCCACGTGTCGGTCACCCTTGACGAAAGCACTTTTGTGACACGCGATTTATCGTCATGGAAGTGGACATTTCTGTGATGATAATTTTGGTAATGTCATGGAACACTTCTACGACAGCACGGGTATGACTATCTTGATTCTGTCATAAAATCGTCATGGATGTACATGCATGACAGAAAACGTGACCTACTGTGACAAACACGTATCATCACGGAAGTGTATTTTTTTGTAGTGCTAGTTCAGCAGCGAAGAGATGGTGATACAAGTGCTATATGGATAGTAGATATTGATTTTTGTAATAGTAACAATAAAAAACAGCTAGGTGGCGAGTAATAAAAGTGAGCACAAACAGTATTGCAATGCTTGAAAATGAGGCCTAGGGTTCGTACTTTTGCTTGTGCAATCTATCAACAATGCTAATATAATTGGATCACATAACCATCCCTCAACGTGCGATGAAGAATCACTCCAAAGTCCCTATCTAGCGGAGAACATAATAAGAAATTGTTTGTAGGGTACGAAACCACCTCAAAGTTTTTCTTTCCGATCGATCTATCAAGAGTTCATACTAAAATAACATCAATTTATCCTTTCCGATCGATCTATCAAGAGTCCGTACTAAAATAACACCATATGATACACATCAACCAACTCTAATGTCACCTAGATACTCCAATGTCACCGCGAGTATCTCTGAGTTAATTATACGATATGCACCAAACAATTTCAAATTCATAATACTCAATTTAACACAACTAACCTCAAAGAGTGCCCCAAGATTTCTACCAGAGAAACAAAGACAAGAACGTGCATCAACCCCTATGCATAGATTAACCCAATGTCACTTCTGGAATCCGCAAGTTGACTGCGAAAACACATATCAAGTGAATCAATATGATACCCCATTGTCACCACGGGAATTAATAGCAAGACATGCATCAAGTGTTCTCAAATCCATGAAAGTACTCAATCCAAAGAAATCTCAAAGGAAAAACTCAATTCATCACAACAAGATAGAGAGGGGGAAATACCATATGATCCGACTATATTAACAACGCCCACGATACATCAAGATCGTGACATCTCAAGAACACGAGAGGGAGAGAGAGAGAAAGAGAGATTAAACACATAGCTACTAGTACAAACCCTTAGCCCCGAGGGTGGACAACTCCCTCCTCATCATGGTGGCCGCCAGGATGATGAAGATGGCCACTGGTGATGATTTCCCCTTCTGACGGAGTGCCGGAACAGGTCTAGATTGGTTTTTCATGGACCATAGAGGCTTGCGGCGGCAGAACTACTGATCTACGGTTATTTCTGATGGTTTCTCTATTTATAGGATTTTTTGCATTGGATTCACGCGAAGATGGGCCTCGACGTAGGCACGATACACCTGGGCACGGGCAAGGGCCCAGGCGTGCCCCGGTGTATCGTGCCCTACTCCTTCACCTTATGGTTCTTCGACGAAGCTTTGGGGGTCTCTTTTGTTTTAAAAAAATTGTCCAAAAGTTTCAGCCCATTCCGGGAACTTTTATTTTTGCACAAAAAATAACAACACAGTAGTTGTGCTAAAAACAGCATCAATCCAGGTTAGTTCCATGCAAATCATAGCAAAACCATATAAAATTGTTATAAACATGGCATGAATACTTCATAAATTATAGATACGTTGGAGATGTATCTCTTGCATACCAACACATCCCACGTAATTTATTATAGTATTTTTTTTCATTCGGGACTGGGCATCCCTATCACCTGCCACATTCTCGTGCAATGACAAGTGAATAAACACTCATCATGGGAATAAAATATCTAGCATGGAAAATATTGGCCACCATTTCCACTTCATGAGTTGTACGGGCACACAAAAAGGAAAGTCATTTTGAAAATTAGAGTTGGCACATACAAATTTACTTGTAACGACATGGAAATACGACATATAGGTAGGTATGGTGGACTCATTTGGCACAACTTTGGGTTTAAGGAATTGGACGCACAAGTAGTATTCCCGCTAGTACAAATGAAGGCCAGCAAATAGATTGAGAAGCGACCAACCAAGACACGAAAACGGTCATAAACGAACATTGAACATAATTAGCACCGAATAATGCACCACAAGTAGGATATAATTTTATTGCATAACAATTGACTCTACATGTATGCATTAGGAATCACAACCATTAACACCAATATTCTTACTAAAGCATAATTACTCATCAATATGACTCACATATCACTATCTCCATATTGCAAAACTATTTCAAGGAATCAAGTTCAAAATTACGAATGATCTTCATGTAAGTTTTTATTATATATATCCTCCTAGGATATCAATCATTTTGGCACAAAATTCATATCTCGTGCAAATTACCATTACTATTCTTTAACTCTCAAAATGATATAAGTGAAGCACGGGAGCATAAGTATTTCTTCAAAATTTTCATCTCTCAAAATAATATAAGTGAAGCATGAGAGGATATTTCTTTAAAATTTACTAAATCTCCAAATAATGTAAGTGAAGCATGAGAGTTTATTTCTTGAAAATATAACCACTGCCGTTCTCAAAAATATATAAGTGAAGTATTAGAGCAACTGCCTAGCTCAAAAGATTTAAGTGAAGCACATAGAGTACTCTAACGAATCATGATATGCGTGTGGCTCTCTTAAACAAGTGTGTTCAGAAAGGATTATTGTGACAAGCTAAAAATCAAAACAAGCAAATACTCATATAAAACAAGATGCTCCAAGCAAAACTCATGATATGTGATGAATAAATATATAGCTCCAAGTAAAACTACCGATATTCGTTAGAAGAAAGAGGGGGTGCCTTCCGGGGCATCCCCAAGCTTAGTTGCTTGGTAGTCCTTGAATATTACCTTGGGGTGCCTCGGGCATCCCCAAGCTTAGGCTCTTAACGCTCCTTATTCCTTCATCCATTGTGATCTCACCCAAAAGTTGAAAACTTCAATCACACAAAACTCAACAAAACCTAATCAGATCTTTTAGCATAACAAAACCAATCCTTACTTAAAGTACTATTACAGACCCATTCATATTTTATTATTACAATATATCTGCTGTATTCTAACTTTACCATGGCTTATACCCCTCGAGACAATCCATAGATTCATCAAAATAAGCACATAATGCAAAGAAAACATAATCTGTCAAAAACAAAATAGTTTGTAAAGACGTATTGTTTAGTCATACTTCTGTAACTCTCAAAACTCTGAAAAATTAGGACAACATGTGAAATTTGTATATCAATCATGTGTAAAAAAATCAGAAATTGTTCACGCTCTAGCAATTGCAAAGAGTTCTGCTACTAGGCCCAAAAGTTTCTGTTAATGCACATAATCAAATCAACTATCACCCAAATCATCCCAAAGGCTTTGCTTGGCTCAAACACCAACTAAAACACTAAAACACAATCACAATAGTAGCATAATTATGTGTTTACTGAAAAATGGAAAGAAGAAAAAAAGATAACTATTGGGTTGCCTCCCAACTAGCGCTACTGTTTTACGCCCCTAGCTAGGCATATTTCACGGTTTCAAGTGTTGTCATCTTTGGCATTTATCTGTTCAATTACATACCCATGCTTCCTAGGGATTTTATTAGTGTTACTAATGAGCATGTCGGCGTCTTGGGAACCAGGGTACCACGACTTGCCTGTCTGCGGGCCGCGACGTGCTCGTACAAGCGGCCTGGTACGGCCCAGCTGATCGACCAGCTGTCCAAGACGCTCGCGAGGGGGCTAAGCCTCATGAGGAGAACAACGTCAAGACCTCCTCGGGAGCGGCCTTGGTAAGGTGCTCCGGAGGGGCGCAGAATCCAAGGCCAAGCCTGCCTCAGGAGGAGGCGGTGATGTCAGCAGTGACGCACCACGCCAGCGGGTGCCACTGTCCGCCAGCGGCGCAGTTGCCATTTTGGTGCAAAGGGGACAGTGCAGTCGCTGGTTCCCAAGGAGCAGGGCAAAGGTTTCCCCTTTGGTGCAACAAGACCGAAGACCGCAAGGACGACAAGGAGGATGTCACCGTCGATCCCACCACCGTGTCACCTCCTGATCCTTTTGCAGGCTAATACCGCTTTTGTCAGGATAGGAACGTCCTTGTGTTCCCGCTCAAAAATGCCCGTTGTGGGATCCCTTCCCGCCTAAACATTTTGGGGGAAGAGGATCCTGGCCACCTATATAAGGAGCTAGAACCCACACTAGCGGTCGGACAGGTCAAGACAAGTCGAACCAAGTCTAGCCAAGTAGATCAGATCCATACAATCTGCCACCACATAAGGAGCAAGAACACTTGCCTCCTAAACCTCCTGAGATCACCTCTCGAGCTCAGGAACCACTGTACTAGCTCATATTCCAACCCTCCCGAGGCTAATCCACCAAAGAAGGAAGTAGGGTCTTACACCACACGGTGGCCCGAACCTGGGTAAACTCTTGTGTGTTCTATCTGTTGTTTGCTTGAATCCCTCCACCGAGACGACAGCGAGACGCTAGGTAGACGTGAGTGGGAGAGATCTTTGTTCACGCCCCTGTGTTCGAACTTCTTGGGTTTTGCGGAGCCCTAAATCCGACAATTGGTGCGCCAGGTAGGGGGGCGTGTCGAAATCTCGCCTCGTCGACAACCTCGTCGCCTTCTCATCGTCGACTCCGCTCCACAACCATGGTGGACACACACCGAGCTCGCGCCGCCCGCTGCGCCGCGAACGTCGCTCAAACGGCACCCGCGGGCAACGGTGCACCGCTCCGCCCCAACTCTCCGATCGCCAACGCCGCCACCGACCCGGCCGTCCACGAGCAGCAGGAATCGTCGCTGCCACCGTCCGTGCGGCGAGATGGCCGCACGACAACGCCTTCACCCTCGCCAGCCACGGCGTCGTCCTCACTGGTCCGTCGCGGGCCGGTCTACTACCAGCCTGCGCTGCTGATGGCGTGGGAGCTCCTGCGCTACCGCCCGGCAGATGACCTCTATGACGAGTGGCTCCACCGCATCACCGAGCTCGTCCACGCCGCTGGAGAAGCACCTGGACCAACGCACTCCTCCCGTCCTCCGTTGCCCCCGGCGGGGAACGAAGGCCACGGGATCCCGGCCCCGCCTCCACTCCACCACGCCGGCCAGGAGGTCCGGCGTGAGGCCCCTCGACGTGAGCAACCCCGCAGAGCGCATGCGCACGACGAGGAGAGCTGCCAGGTGATTCTGCATCCCCATGCAGGGGCTCGTGGGCCCCCTGGCCCGCAGCGCCAAGACCGTGCGCCACAGGAGGTGGGGGCGCCAGCACCCCAAGAACCAGCACCACAGGCGCACGGGGCGCCTGTGATCATGAGCGTGGCTGGGTGTCGCACCCTAGCCCCTGAGCTATGGCACCATGTCTGGCCCGGCAAGTTCAAGCCGGACCTGCCTCCGCGCTACGACGGCACCACCGACCCCACGGAGTTCCTCCAACTCTACGAGCTGAGCATCGAGGCATCCAACAGCACCGAGCAGGTCATGGCGAACTAGTTCCCCATGGCTCTCAAAGATGGCGCACGCTCCTGGCTCCTGAACCTCCCCGTGGGATCCATCTCCTCCTGGGAAGAGCTTCGCGAGCACTTCGTCGCCAACTTCCAAGGCACCCGCGACCGAGCCCTGGTAGCCGCTGATCTGCGCCGCGTGAAGCAGCAGCTGGGAGAGACCCTACAAAAGTACATCCAACGCTTCAACACCATGCGCCTCCGGATCCCTAGGGTCTCGGACGAGCCCATCATCTCGGCGTTCTTCGATGGCGTCCGCGATGTCAGGATGAGGGAGGAGCTCGCCATTCACGAGGACCTATGCACAACCCTCGAGATGTTCAAGCTCGCGGCAAAGTGCGCCAGGGTGGAGGAAGGATGCCCCTCGCCCCCTCCCTCCAGGAGCTGCCTGAGGCGGAGGCGGACGACAAGAAGACCAAGGCCAAAGAATCAAAGCGCAAGGGACCCACCGTGCTGGCTGCGGAGCCAGAAGTGAAGCGTGGTTGCAGCTACGATGACCTCCCCAGAGACAACCGATCATACTGCGTCTTCCACAACGTCCACAACCACAACACCAATGACTGCCAGGAGCTCAAGGCGAAGCGCGGCGCGCGCGGCGGGTAGCGCCCTGAGCGCGACAACCGCGGCTACGGCCGTGGAGGAGGCCGAGGAGGAGGACGTTGGGATGGCAGGAACTCGCGCCAAGGGTGGCGTGAGCAGCCTCGTGACGCCCCCTGGTGCGGCCAGCCACGTGAGGGTCGCCCTCAGGGCAATGGAGGCCTGCCCCCGATTCCACCACCGCCAAGAAGGAACGACTATGACCGCCAGGGAGACGGGGCAGGGGGCTTCCAGAAGCCGCGTGCAGTTGCATGCATCTTGGGAGGAGCCCATGCCCCAGCTTCCCATCGCATCTTAAAACAGTTTGCCCGTGAGGTGAACACGGCGCTTCCCAGGCCTGACACCATGCGCAACCTCAGGTGGACCAAGCAAGTCATCGCCTTCGACCCCAAGGACCAGCTCAAGTGCACTGCGGCTCCAGGTGCCCTCCCGATGCTCTGCACCCCGACCATCAGCAATGTCCTCGTGACCAAGACCCTCATCGACGGCGGTGCAGGACTCAACGTCCTCTCCGTCCAGACCTTCGAGACGCTCCAGGTTCCCTACGATCATCTCCACCCGACCAAGCCATTCTACGGAGTCACGGATGGCTCCACACTCCCGATGGGGCAGGTCCGCCTCCCCGTCACCTTTGGTGATCGCCACAACTACCACACCGAGCTCATCGACTTCGACGTCGCCAACATCCAGCTCCCGTACAACGCCATCCTTGGGTATCCTGCCCCCGCCAAGTTGATGGCGGCGACCCATCACGGCTACAACGTCCTCAAGATGCCTGGGAGTGGCGGAGTCATAACGATCGCCTTCGACGAGAAGGAAGCGGTGCATTCCCTGGAGCGTGCCTACCAGACCGCAGCGGTCGAATGCTCCGATGAGGATGGAGCTGTCCTCGCCCTGCAGACCGCCCCCAAGAAGAAGAAGAACCTACCCGTCAGCGGACCTCGGGACGCAGGGGCTCCTGATGGCCTGGCCTCAGGACTTACACCTGTTGATGAGGCGCCCTCCACCCTCGCATAGGGGGGCGCGCCCGACGCCCCTCTCGTCCTCGGCTCGGGAGCTCTCCTCTGGAGTGTCTCCGGACTGACCAGCATCTCGAGGGAGGTGTTCGGGCACCACCTGCAAGCGTGTCTTGACGCGCATTTTTGTGAGCCCAGCGTGAACCGTTCAGCGCTGGGGGCTCAGGACTTCATCAACCAAGTTACCGAGGAACTTCAGTATGCAAGACTCATCCGCGGTGGGCGTAACCGCACAACCCCAAGTTCACCTGCTCGCAGCCCGAGCGACCGCTTCTGCGTCTGCGTCGACATCGCGAGTCTCAACCGAGCCGCCTCTCGGAGACCTTCTGGCCGACGGTGGTCGGTCGGAGGAGGGCCCTCCCCTGCAGCTACGTCCGCACACTCTTCGGCTTCCGCAACGCAGCTGGCATGTTCTAGCATCTCGTGGAGCAGGCATTGGGGGCTCGGGAGGCTCAGTGGCAGGCGGTTCGGACGGAGCAAGGACCGGACCCGCACGACCACTGAGGGCCTTCAGAGCCCCTCGGCCTCAGGAGCCCGACGATCCTTAGGAGTGACCCGCATGGCTCGCGTCTTCGGCTACCCCAACTCTTCTCCGTCAAGTATCAGGTGACGCTTCAGGTATCGAATCGAGGGCGCCTCTCGGGCTGCATCATCCTCGGACTGCTGGGGGCTGTTCCCCCGCAGTTGTCTCCCTTTTTGCATGATCAAGGCTAGGTGTTTCTTTCCATTCGCATTATCTACATGCTTGGCGTCCTCAGCGCCACTAAGGTCATGGGCCCTTGTGAGCCCACTCGCGACCGCCCCATGATTAAGGACTGGCACGGCATCTGTGCTCGGGTCCGTCCCTGCAGTGTTGCTAAACCCAAGGTCTGAGCTCTGTCTCGCGAGCCATTCCCGTGACATCACCTCACATGGTCCTTGGTGCCTTGTTCTCACATGGGCTAATCGTGGATGGGTAAGTAGGGGCCCGTGGCAGGTGCCTCGCTCATGCGGAAACCGCGCGCCGGTGGTTTTCTTTTGGATCGTTGCATGAAAAGACTGGGCACGACGTTTGTGCTTGGGTCCGTCCCTGCAGCGTCAACAAATCCAGTGGCTGAGCTCTGTCTCGTGAGCCATTCCCGTGACGTCACCTCCTGGGGTCGCTGGTGCTGCGGCCTTCTCATGCGATACCCTCTAGAGATGCACTCGGCGCAGGTCGACACAACACCTCTCTTTTCACATTTTGCAGAAGAAGACTCAGGCGCAACCCGCCTGAGGGTAGGGTCTCGTGAGTGATGCGTAAGCTCACGAGAACTTCCTCAGAGTCGTTCTGCTCGTCCTGAGGAGGGCCCATATACACCTTGACTGTCCTATCGTGCAAGCCACGTGTCAGGACGGGGCTGTACACGCCTCGGAGTCTCTCCCGATGAGAGGCTCCCTCCCACGGTCCGGTGGAAGTACCAAGCTCCGCGCTGGCAGATCCAATCGAGGAGCGGTTATGCCCACGAACCAGTGGAAGCACCAAGCTCCGCGCTGGCCGCTACGACCGAGGCGTGGTTATGCCCACACTCCGCGCAAGTGTGGTAGCTCTATGCTCCGCGCTAGTTATAAACAATTGAGAGTGGCCCCCAGTGGTCGCACCAACCTCAGGGAGCTTTTCAACTCACGACGCTCACAGCTTCTCCTTGGATGGGTGTCGCGAGGGGGGCTAGGCACGGGGCTATGCTCAGGTCACGCCTGGCAGACGCCACCCTACCAGGTGCCCAGACACATGGCCTTCTCGCGCCCCCACCCCAGGCGAAGGCTCGTGGGCAAGATATGGTGCTCGTTCTCCTTCATGAGAGCCGTTCGTACGTCAAAGGGGACCCCTGGGCATCGCGACCCAGGGGCCTAACTGGCCACGTAGCCCCTCATCCCTTGAGTCTAGTTATGACGATAACCCCGGTCATCCGGAGGACTCAAGGGCGATCGAGGTATGCGCGGGGTTGGGCCTTGCCGACGCAGAACAAAAACGGGATTGCTTGAACGTCAAGGGGGACCCTTGGGCATCGCGACCCAAGGGCCTCACTAGCCACATAGCCCCTCATCCCTTGAGTCTAGTTACTACGGTAACCCCGATCATCCGGAGGGCTCAATGGCGATCGAGGTATGCGCGGGGTTGGGCCCTGCCGACGCAGAGCACCCAAGCAAACATGAAAGGAAGCAAGCATGGAAATCATCTAGCTATTACAATAATACCAAGTTTTTCAAATTCAAGCAAAGTTCTTACGCCTCCCTGCGGCACTCGCACTTCTCTCTGTGAATAGGAACGGATCAGGCATTGCCAAGCGCATCATCACCGGTCTCCACCTCCTCGGCTGCGGTAGCTGTGGCCTGGAGGAATGCCTCCACCAGTTCCGTGACCCTTGCCCCCAGGGCCTCGGGAGCGACCATCGTCACCTCCTCGTGAAGACACCTGGACATAGAACCTCGCCTCAAAGGAAGGGCAATATAAAATCAAGTACCACCACCACCTGACCATAGGGATTGCTAAGATAAGTTTTCAACGCCACACCTACTCGTGTACCTACACCGCCATCTACTATAATCGCGAATCCGCTGAGGCATGAAAACCCTTCCCGATGGACCGGTGGGCGGTTTCCTGCATGCCAAGAGGGACCTCCTGATCATCGCGCCTCGGGGGCTCCTACCGGACCCTGGATCACTCACCTCCTGGCCTTGACCACGGCATCACGACCTGGCATACCAGCGCAGGCAGAGGCTTGTCTGGGGAACGGGTCTCGCAAGCGTAGGGCCCTAAACTACCACGGGGACAGAAGGAGAGGAAATTCATGCTCTAACAAGGGTCTCATGAAGGGCATAAGTTGTAACGCCAGACAATAGCAAAAGTATTACAAGAATTTACATGACCTCATGGAGCCCTCCATGATGTCCCGCAGGAACTAAGCTAAGAAGGACACTCTCGAGGAACGCGGCTTGAACTCCTTCAACAACAACGACGCCGGGAGGACACTGTTTCCCTCCGGCGATAGGGGCGGCGACTTGGTGGCTCGTAGCTCTCATCGGAGCTCGAGGCCGTCTCAGGGGTAGCGTAACTGCTACCAGGAGAGTCGGAGGCACAGCCAATGGCGAGCGCCTCGCTGCCCTGACCGCATGGGGAATGGTCGGCGGCGAGCCCATTCCCCGCGCCACACGGCAGCCGGCGGCCGTCCGCCCCGAAGACTTTGAAGGTCATCTTGCCCGTCATATCCAGCACGAAATGAAGAATGTGCCTCCCGGTGGGGGCGCAGGCGTGGCGCACCATACCCCAGCCCCAGGTCATGAAGACCTGGCCAGAAGAGATCACCTTCATGTCGGCATACGAAGAAGGAAGGCGACACCCCTCGTGCCTGAGCTTCATCGTCACCCAGCCACGAGCCGGGAGCACCTCCCTCAGGAATGGAGGAAGAAGGATCCAAGAATGCGGAGGGCCCCCCGCCCACACGATGAATTCGCGGGCATCATCCTCTGAATGGGACGGCAGCAAGGCGCGAGGAGACGCCCGTCTCTCCGGGCGACTGATGGCGCCACCCCTGTCGTCGCCCCCGCTCCGTCTGCCTGCTGCTGGAGCATACAAGGGAAGCAGAAATCCTAGCGGTGCCCGCATGCACCATGTGCGGGTGTCTGACGGTCTTAGGGACGCACTCGGAGAACTATGTCGCCTCTTCTTTCGGGGGAGCCGCTCAGGCTCTACCATCGGGCTCTTCCCCTTCTCCGCGGCCAAGAACGTGTGAATCGGCGCCATGGAAGCCCTTGGAGTAATGGAAGCAGCAGGGATCGGCCTGCGACAGTCGAGTGAGAGGCGTGGTGCCTCTCCCCCTATTTATAGGCCTAGAAGATCAACCGGCGGCCACTCGCGTACAGCCGTAATGGCCCCGCCACCCGCGCCAAGGAGTTGTCAAGTCGCACGATTGCCAAGACTGCGTGGGAAGCGGAGTCTCCCACGTCCCATCCAATCGTCACGCGCCAGCCTGGCCCGCAGCCTTTTGGGGGCCGCAGCGCCTCGCCCCAAAGCCAACTCCGCGCGCGCCTTGGGCCAGGGGGCTACTATCGGCGTCCTGGGAACCAGGGTACCTAGACTAGCCTGTCTGCGGGCCGCGACGTGCTCCTACAAGCGGCCTGGTACGGCCCAGCTGATCGACCAGTTGTCCAAGACCCTTGCGAGGGGGCTAATACTCACGAGGAGAACGACGTCAAGACCTCCTCGGGAGCGGCCTCGGCAAGGTGCTCCGGAGGGGCGTAGAATCCAAGGCCAAGCCTGCCTCGGGAGGAGGCAGTGCTGTCAGCAGTGATGCACCACGCCAGCGGGTGCCAGTCTCCGCCAGCGGCGCAGTTGCCATTTTGGTGCAAAGGGGACAGCGCAGCCGCGGGTTCCCAAGGAGCGGGGCATAGGTTTCCCCTTTGGTGCAACAAGACCGAAGACCGCAAGGACGACAAGGAGGATGTCACCGTCGAGCCCACCACCGTGTCACCGCCTGATCCTTTGGCAGGCGAAGACCGCTTTTGTCAGGATAGGAACGTCCTTGTGTTCCCGCTCAAAAATGGCCGTTGTGGGATCCCTTCCCGCCTAAACATTTCAGGGGAAGAGGATCCTGGCCGCCTATATAAGTAGCTAGAACCCCCACTAGGGGTCGAACAGGTCAAGACAAGTCGAACTAAGTCTAGCGAAGTAGAGCAGATCCATACACTCTGCCACCACATAAGGAGCAAGAACACTTGCCTCCTAACCCTCCTGAGCTCACTTCCCGAGCTCAGGAACCACTGTACTAGCTCATATTCCAGCCCTCCCGAGGCTAATCCACCAAAGAAGGAAGTAGGGTCTTACACCACACGGTGGCCCGAACCTGGGTAAACTCTTGTGTGTTCTATCTGTTGTTTGCTTGAATCCCTCCTCTGAGATGAGAGCGAGACGCTAGGTAGACATGAGTGGGAGAGATCTTCGTTCACGCCCCTGTGTTCGAACTTCTTGGGTTTTGCGGAGCCCTAAATCCGACAGATCACACTCCTAGGTATAAAATCAAGAACTTTGTTGGTGACAGTGGGTTCCTTAATCATATCGACGAATGTAGGGAAAATACTTATCATCTTAATATCTTTGTTTACTTTACTAGATGATCCACCCTTATTTTTAGGAACGTAAATAAACTTGGTAGTTTTATTTGGAGGAATTTTAGAGTGGTTTTGACAGAAGCAAAAGCAGAACCCAAATTGGTAATAATCTACTCCAACTTACCGATTCTAACGGGGCTTTTCTCTATCCTTCCACTAATTATAGGCTCCTTCTCTTTTAGAGTTTTTAAAGTAATTCCTACCTTTGATCCAAATTGAGTGACATGAATATGAATTTTTTTATCCAAATTATCAATATGATCTATGGTAGGCATCTTCTTTTCAATAGCATCTAACATTTGCATAACATGCTCCAAACTTAAAATTGGTTCGTTAACAATAATAGGCGGCGATCGTACTAAATCTCCCAATGAATTGAATGCATCCATAGAGGGACACATCAATAAATTTCCTCCGGTAATAGTGTCAAGCACAAATCTATAACAACTAGTAATTCCCACAAAAAATATGAAGAAGAACAATAGTAGATTGCTTTCGAGTTGATCTATTATGAGCATTGCAAATCCTATACCAAGCATCTTTTAAATTATCTCCTCCCTTTGCTTAAAATTTAGAACTTCATTCTTAGGTGTGCACGTAGTAAGGGGAAGACTAGCCATAACGATAATGTGGGCAAGCAAACAAAGAACCACGCGAAAAAGGCAAACAGAAAATATTTTTGTATTTTATGTAAAATACGTTTTAGAAGAGGGGGATATAAAATGAGAGGAAAATGGCAAATAAAGTAATTGCAAGGAGATGAAAGTTTATGCGTATGTACTTGATAGATGTTGATACGTCCAAAATGCATCACTATTTTGTATCATAATTCATCTTTATTCATTGATATATTTCACGTTATGATGATGTTCTTATCTTGTTTTGGTCTATTTTACACAGTTTTCAACTTTCCGATACCGGAACAGCAGACGCAGGATTCAGCAGGAAAAAGTGGATGCTGAGTTGCTGAAGAAGAACACCTCCAAATTACCTAAAAATTGACGGGAGGTATTTTTCAGACGAATAACGAAGACATGCAAAAGGGGAGTCAGAGGGGGGCCATAGGGT
Source organism: Secale cereale (assembly GCA_902687465.1). Taxonomy (NCBI): domain Eukaryota; kingdom Viridiplantae; phylum Streptophyta; class Magnoliopsida; order Poales; family Poaceae; genus Secale; species Secale cereale. The sequence goes on from LR738714.1 coordinate 454,685,959, forward strand.
GCCCAGGCGGCCTGGGGGCGCCCCCCCTGGCCGCGCCGGGGGGGCGCCTGGAGCCCCTGGCCCACCTCTGGTCGCCCCCTTTTGCATATATGTTCTCCGTCCCCCGAAAACCCTAGGCACGGGACTCTTTACGGAGTTCCGCCGCCGCTTCGAGGTGGAAACCTACAGAGAAGAAAAGGGCATCTCCAGCGGGCAGATTCCGCTGGGGAGATCACCTCCCGGAAGGGGAGATCGTCGCCATCGTCATCACCATCGTCACGGGCATCATCGAGATCATCATCAACATCATCCCCAACACCAGCACCATCTCCATCTTCATCCAAATCTCATCTTACCATCGCAACTCGTGTTGTAACTCGTACTACCTATCCTCTCTACTCCACTGGTGTTGATTACTACTTTGTGGTGAATGCTATTGAGTTTTGTTGGAGAAATATTATTATGTCCAGATTGTTTATCACATATTTATCCCCACTGATCATGATCTCTTTTATGTCTTGTGAGTAGTTACCTTAGTTCTTGAGGACATGGGGGAAGTCTTGTTGTTAGTAGTCATATGCTGTTGAAGTAATATGTGTTGTTTGGTACTTAAGTTGCGTTGTCATTCTACTAGTGGTGTTGTGTGAGTCGAACACCCAACACTTCGCCTTATTAAGGACCTAGGAGAATACATTGTGTATAAAGAATGCTTATGGTGGGTTGCCGGAGTGACAGAAACCTGAACCCCAGTTCGCACGCTTTTGCATAAGGGAATAATGGATCCTCGATCGTACTGCTATGGTTAGGCTTTTGCCTTAAATTCTATCTTGTATTTGCGTATGCTTGCAAGGTGTTTAATCATAAGAGTGCATTCATCTTAGTTTAGAGAGTGCACTAGCATAGATCCACCCACTCAACACTTATCAACACATAACATAGTATCGATACGGAATATGGCGAAAGCACATGACTACCTCTCTCGTGTGTCCTCAAGAACGATTTAGTCTTTATAAGTTCAGTTGCTAGGCCTCTCCTTTGCTGAGAAAGGATTGGGCCACTTGTTACTCTCAGTACCTTTTACATTACTTGCCTTTACATTCATGTTGCTTATATCGAGAAAACCCCTAAAAGTTATCTTTCAGTGCTTGCAGTAATTTCTTGCTCAGAATCGCTTATCAATACCTTCTGCTCCTCGTTGGGTTCGACACTCTTACTTATCAAAAACGCTGCAACAGATCCCTTACGGTTGAGGGTCATCAAGTAACATTTTCTGGCGCCGTTGCCAGGGAGCGTAGCGCTATTGGTAATGTGAAACTGGTAAGGAAGTTTTCTTTTTATAATTCTGTTTTTATTTTTACTATTACTGCTCTTTGTCTTTATGGACAACCCTATTATTGGAGCGTTGCTTGCGGGAAGACGCCCCACACCTGTGGTGGTTGATCCTCCCCCTACTGAAATTGTGCCTTATAAAATACCAGCTGGCATTATCAATTATGTTTTGGCTAATCGTTATGAAGGAGACAGACATCCCGGTGAACACTTGCTATATTTGTCACGACTATGTTCATTATTTAAGCTTGCAGGTGTATCGAGGGAGTTTGTCATGAGGAAATTGTTTGTTGTATCACTTATAGATAAAGCTTCAGATTGGTATGGGCTTCTCGATAACTCACATTTGCTGGACTGGCAGGAGCTTATGTCTCTCTTTTATACTAAATTTTATCCGCTTCATGAAATTCATCGATACAGGAATTATATCTATAACTTTAGGTCTCGTGACGGAGAAAGCATTGCTCAAGCTTGGGGGAGATTGAAGTCCCTAATGCTCAAATGCCCTATTCATAAGCTTCCCAAGGAAATTATACTTACAAATTTTTATGCCAGGCTTCCTCGTCGGGATAAGGAGATGCTGGATGCCTCCTCTAGTGGGGTATTTCAGAAGAAGAGTGTTGAAGAAAGGTGGGATCTCCTTGAAAGAATCCAGAGGAATACTGAAGATTGGGAAATTGATAAAGGTATTGAACCCACTATAAATTATGAACATGATTATATTGAGAGCTATGTGGAAACTGATTACTTCAATACTTTTTGCTCTAAGATTGGTCTTGATTCCCATCTAGTGATTGATTTATGTAAGAATTTTGCCTCTCATGTTGATTCTTTTAAAAAGAATAGAGACCAGCACCATGCACCTTTTAAAGAACCACCTATTGATATTTATGTTGCTGAGCCTATTTTGCCTGCAGTCATATATGAAAAGCCTCCTTTTCCCACGAGGATAAAGGAACACTCTCTTGTGACAGGCATAATAAATAAAAGTGAGAGAAGAGTTGATGAACCTGAGGACCAGATCAAGGTCGATCCTCAAGTTGCATTGATTAAAGACCTTGCTACTGATGATGTTTTGGATTCCAATATAACTTTTTGTGTTGTTTCCACTAACCTTGTCACATCCAAGAACAAAGGCCCAATTTCAGGTACTCCGGTGGTATCTGTTAAAATAGGAGATCACAATTATTATGGGCTATGCGATTTGGGATCGAGTGCAAGTGCTATTCCTTATTCACTCTATGAGGAAATCATTGGTGAGATTTCCCCTTGTGAACTTGAAGAAGTTGATGTTACTATTCATCTTGCAAATAGATCAACTATCTCTCCTATCGGAATTGTGAGGGACGTTGAAGTCCTATGTGGAAAGGTAAAATACCCTACCGACTTTCTGGTACTTGGTTCAGCCAGGGACAATTTGTGTCCCATCATTTTTGGTAGACCTTTTCTTAGAACTTGTGGAGCTATAATAGATTGCAAGAAAGGTAAAGTTTCTATTGAATTCGATGGTGAGCCATATGAATTTAATTTTTCTAAGTTCTCTAAGCAGCCTCGTGGTACTGATTCACCTAGTGATGATAAAATTATTGAAAGTATTGCCTCTATTGCTATTCCCCCTGATGATCCTTTGCAGCAATACATGGAGGACCACGAGAATGATTTGCATATGCAGGAAAGAAATGAACTAGATGAAATATTCTTGAGGCAGCCTGCTATCTTGAAGAACAACCTTCCGGTTGAACCTTTGGGAATTTTGTCAAAACCGAAAGAAGACCCGGTGTTCGATCTTAAACCTCTTCCCCATACGCTCAAGTATGCTTATTTAGATGAAAAGAAAGTATATCTTGTTATTATCAATTCTAACCTTTCAGGATATGAAGAAGAGCGATTATTGGAAGTACTTCGTAAACACCGAGGCGCAATTGGCTACACCCTTGATGACCTTAAGGGGATTAGTCCATCTATCTGTCAACATACTATCAACCTTGAGCCTGATGCTAAACCAGTTGTTGATCATCAACGACGGTTGAACCCGAAGATGATGGATGTCGTTAGAACTGAGATTCTCAAGCTTCTAGCCGCAGGTATTATCTACCCTATAGCTGACAGTAAGTGGGTAAGTCCGGTACATTGTGTTCCTAAGAAAGGAGGTACAACTGTGGTTCCTAATGATAAAAATGAACTAATACCTCAGAGAATTATTATTGGATATAGAATGTGTATTGATTACAGGAAGTTGAACAAGGCCACCAGGAAGGATCACTACCCGTTGCCGTTCATCGACCAAGTGCTTGAAATGTTATCCAAAAATACCCACTTTTGTTATCTCGATGGTTATTCTGGCTTCTCTCAAATTCATGTTAACACTTCCGATCAAGAGAAGACCACTTTTACTTGTCCTTTTGGTACTTATGCTTACAGACGTATGCCTTTTGGTTTATGTAATGCCCCTGCTACTTTTCAAAGGTGTATGTCTGCTATCTTTCATGGTTTCTGCGGGGATATTATGGAAGTCTTCATGGACGATTTCTCCGTCTATGGAACTTCATTTGACCATTGTCTTCACAACCTTAATAAAGTTTTGCAGAGATGCGAGGAGACAAATTTGGTACTCAACTGGGAGAAGTGCCACTTTATGGTTAATGAAGGAATTGTTCTTGGTCACAAGATTTCCGAAAGGGGAATTGAAGTGGACAAAGCCAAGATCGAAGCTATTGAGAGGATGCCCTATCCAAGGGACATCAAAGGTATTCGCAGTTTTCTCGGTCATGCAGGTTTTTATAGAAGATTTATTAAAGACTTTTCTAAAACCTCAAGACCCCTCACTAATCTTCTCCAGAAGGATGTTCCTTTTGCGTTTGATGAAAATTGTAAGGAAGCTTTTGAAATCCTTAAGAAAGCTTTAATAACTGCTCCTATAGTACAACCACCTGACTGTAACTTACCTTTTGAAATTATGTGTGATGCAAGTGATTTTGCTGTTGCAGCTGTCTTAGGACAAAGAGTTGATAAGAAATTGAATGTTATACATTATGCTAGTAAGACCCTTGATAGTGCCCAAAGAAATTATGCTACTACTGAGAAGGAATTCTTAGCTGTAGTTTTTTCTTGTGATAAGTTTAGGCAGTATATTGTTGATTCCAAAGTTATTATTCATACTGATCATGCTGCCATTAAATATCTTATGACAGAGAAGGATGCCAAGCCAAGGCTTATCAGATGGGTACTCCTTCTCCAAGAATTTGATTTGTAGATTGTTGATAGGAAAGGGGAAGACAATCCAGTAGCGGACAATCTTTCAAGAATGGAAGATATACCGCATGACCCCATCCCAATTAACGATAGTTTTCCAGACGAGCAACTTGCCGTTGTAAAAATACAACCTCTTTCCGACCCTTGGTATGCAGATTATGCTAATTTTATTGTTGCGAAGTATTTGCCTCCAGGTCTAACATTTCAGCAGAGGAAGAAGTTCTTTCATGATTTGAGGCACTACTTTTGGGATGACCCACATCTTTTCAAAGAAGGTCCCGACGGGATCGTGAGAAGATGCATTCCGGAACATGAGCAGAAGGACATTCTCAGACGGTGCCATGATAGTCCCTATGGAGGACATCATGCCGGCGAAAGGACTGCACATAAGGTTCTTCAATCAGGTTTTTATTGGCCTACTCTCTTTAAAGATGCTAGAAATTATGTTTTAGCCTGTGATAAATGTCAGAGAGTTGGTAACATTAGTAGAAGGAATGAGATGCCTATGAATTACTCACTAGTGATTGAACCTTTCGATTGTTGGGGTTTTGATTTTATGGGTCCTTTTCCTTCTTCGCACAAGTACACTCACATTTTAGTAGCTGTTGATTATGTGACCAAGTGGGTTGAAGCAATCCCCACTGAAAGTGCTGATCACAAAACATCCTTGAAAATGCTTAAGGATGTAATATTTCCTAGGTTTGGTGTACCAAGGTACCTCATGACCGATGGAGGATCACACTTCACGCACGGAGCTTTTAGAAAAGCTTTGGCTAAATACGATGTTAATCATAGAATTGCTTCACCTTATCATCCTCAAACTAGTGGGCAAGTTGAGCTCACCAATAAAGAGATTAAGTTGATCTTGCAGAAAACAGTAAACAGAAATAGGAAGGATTGGTCAAATAAATTGGGAGATGCTTTGTGGGCATATAGAACTGCTTACAAAAACCCCATGGGCATGTCCCCCTATAAGATGGTGTATGGCAAGGCTTGCCATTTGCCATTAGAGCTAGAGCACAAAGCTTTCTGGGCTGTTAGAGAGCTTAACGCTGACCCAAAACTAGCTGGTGAGAAGCGTCTCATGAACTTGACTTCTCTAGATGAATGGAGGAGTGAAGCTTACGAGAGCGCTAAAATGTTCAAAGAAAAGGTAAAAAGGTGGCATGATAGGAAGATTCTGAAACGTGAATTTAATGTTGGTGATAAAGTTTTGTTGTTTAGATCCCGTTTCATGTTTTCTCCAGGTAAACTACTTTCCAGGTGGGAAGGACCATTTCATATTGAAGAAGTTTATCGATCTGGTGCAATTAAGATTAATAATTTTGAAGGCACCAAACCTCAAGTTGTGAATGGGCAAAGACTTAAACATTACATAGCAGGAGACCCTGTCGATGTTGATGTGAATATAATATACACAACAACTCATGAAGAACATGTTGCAGCCCTGTTTCAGACGACAGCAGAAGCAGAATAAAGAAAAGGTATGTAGTACGGTAAGAAAACACCGCAAAAGATCATAAAAGTTCCGTATTACGAGTTTTTGTAAAATTAGTAAAATTCCGAGTCGAAGTGGAGCCGGAGACGACCTCCAGGGAGTCCAGGCACCCCCCTGGCGCGCCCCCCCCCTGGGCCGCACCGGCAGGCCGCCTGGACACCCTGGAGCCCGTCTCCGACCCCGCTTTGGTCCGTTACCTTCCCTTCTGTGCATAAATTTTTCCTATTTATTTGCCCCGGTTGTTCCGGCAACGTATCTTGCGATTTCGCGTGTTTTCTCTTCGATCTGTTTCTGCCAGGAAATCTTTCAGCTAAATTTAGGTGCCATGGCTTCTCCAAGTTCCCCCAAGGACACGTTCGTCGTCAACGTCATCAACCCTTACCTCGCCGAGGTGAAGAAGCACCCTCAGGTTGTTCAGATGAAGGAAGGCGTCCTTCACCAAGAAGATCTGAAGGGACCTATAAGGAGGGGAGCGTCCAGGCCAGGCTGGAAGAAGTGGAGCAAGAAGTCTTCAAGTACAAGAAGATGACCGAGCGTGGTGTCGAAGCTAACTTTGACATCACCAACGAGCTGAAGAACTACTTCCTGAAGGAGATGAAGGAGATGTGGGAAAGAATCACCGCATCTGAAGACAGAATTATAGAGCTATAAGGGCAAATTAATGATCTACATAACCAGAACTGTGAGTATGAACTAAGGTTTCTACGCATGGGTTTGGGTGCTGAATGCAGGATCCAGGAGACGAGCTTCTCATATGAGACTGGAGAACCCCTTCCATGGAATAGTTTCGCCAAGAACTACTTGATCAACGCCAACAAGGATGATGAGTGAAATCTCCGTGGTAATGGCATTCCCTTGGCTTGTTCCAAGCTTGGGGGAGTGCCCGGTATCTTTATCTTTTACCTTTTGTCTTTTAGAGTCAAGTAGAGTCGTATCATGTCTAGGGAGGTTATTATATGAGATAAGTATGTGCATTGAGGTCTATCGCCCCTTTGGTGAAGAATTGTATCCGTGTGTGTGGAGTCGTTTATGATGGAATATTAATGCGAAGTTTATCGGTTCCTTTTTGCTGCACTCGGTATTCTCTTCACGCAATCGACCTTATATGACGATTCTTATGGGGAGTATTGACCTTATGTCAGGTATGGCTATGAAACTTTATTTAATCTTGGCAAACATAGCTTTGGTCATAACAACAAGCATGATTTTCTTAAAGTATCAACATAGCCAAAACCTTTATGTTATTATGCTTGAAGTGTTATGTTGACAAGGAAGACAACTTGATGTGTTATGCTTATTTCAATGTTCATGCTTTATATTGCTTTGCATCTTAGTCATCATCAATTGTCTGCTCTCTCAAAACCTTTGCTAGCCTAACTCTGTACTAAGCGGAATTCTGCTTGTGCGTCCATACCCTTAAGCCAATACCTTCCATATGAGTCCACCATACCTACCTACTCGTGGTACTCCACTACCACCTCCTAAAGTATATAATTTATGTGTTATCCTTAAATGTTCAAAATCTTTTATTTTGTGCCTCTGCTTTAGCTCATGAGGAAGTAGTAGCTAATTCATGACCTTTTTGAGTTGGACAAGCTTCACCCCGGGATTGCATGTATAATGTTCAAACCCATAATACGAAAAGGAACTGGCATTGAGTGCGCCCGGCTTAAAAATAATATAACAAACAAACCCTCCTTCACGCTTTGTTCATGAGAAATCAGAAAACTTTGGCAGTGATAAACAAAGGAGAATAAGAGGATGATATCGTCCTCATACGGGAGCCGTTCCTCGAAACTTGTCCAGTTCAAGAAGTAATTGAGTTATCTATTAGCATTCGTTGACGAATCATGCACCTCTCAAAAAACTTGTTTTCATTCTGTTTGATTTGAGGATACCACATGAGTTTTCCCTACTACCCTAGAGCAGGGCATATCTTTTAATTTTAAGATGAGTCAGTTATTCCTACTTCCCTCTATTTCCCAAAGAGAGCAGACGTTTGATGTTGATAAGGATTCATTCATATAAAGCTGCATTAATATTTGTCATATCATATCCTTGTTGACATTATCATCTGATAAGTAAGTTGTTTGTCATACCCAGCTAAGGCAAATATCTTCCTTTGTGTTAACACTTTCACTTCTTGCTTATTAACATGTTATTTCAAAAAGCTTCAATTAATCCCATCAAATATAAGAGCAAAAGCTAAAATTATTTGTTGTTCTTTGACCAAAGGACATGTTTGTCATGATATAATGAGCTTCCTTAGTCCTACTTTCGAATATAAGTGGTAACACTCTTTCATAAGAGCCTTATGAGTTGAAGATTGCTGCTGAGGATATTTGAGTTGGTGAAGAGACTATGATGCTTCTTGTCCGTATTCTATTTATCGACACTTCACTCTCTAAACTTGTGGACAGGTTTACCGAGTTCATATTCGCTTGGGGACAAGCGAGGTCTAAGCTTGGGGGTGTTGATACGTCCAAAATGCATCACTATTTTGTATCATAATTCATCTTTATTCCTTGATATATTTCACGTTATGATGATGTTCTTATGTTGTTTTGGTCTATTTTACACAGTTTTCAACTTTCTGATACCGGAATAGCAGACGCAGGATTCAGCAGGAAAAAGTGGATGCTGAGTTGCTGAAGAAGAACACCTCCAAATTACCTGAAAATTGACGGGAGGTATTTTTCAGACGAATAACGAAGACACGCAAAAGGGGAGTCGGAGGGGGGCCACAGGGTGCCCAGGCGGCCTGGGGGCGCCCCCCCTGGCCACGCCGGGGGGGTGCCTGGAGCCCCTGGCCCACCTCTGGTCGCCCCCTTTTGCATATATGTTCTCCGTCCCCCGAAAACCCTAGGCACGGGACTTTTTACGGAGTTCCGCCGCCACTTCGAGGCGGAAACCTACAGAGAAGAAAAGGGCATCTCCGGCGGGCAGATTCCGCCGGGGAGATCACCTCCCGGAAGGGGAGATCGTCGCCATCGTCATCACCATCATCACGGGCATCATCGAGATCATCATCAACATCATCCCCAACACCAGCACCATCTCCATCTTCATCCAAATCTCATCTTACCATCGCAACTCGTGTTGTAACTCGTACTACCTATCCTCTCTACTCCACTGGTGTTGATTACTACTTTGTGGTGAATGCTATTGAGTTTTGTTAGAGAAATATTATTATGTCCAGATTGTTTATCACATATTTATCCCCACTGATCATGATCTCTTTTATGTCTTGTGAGTAGTTACCTTAGTTCTTGAGGACATGGGGGAAGTCTTGTTGTTAGTAGTCATATGTTGTTGAAGTAATATGTGTTGTTTGGTACTTAAGTTGCGTTGTCATTCTACTAGTGGTGTTGTGTGAGTCGAACACCCAACACTTCGCCTTATTAAGGACCTAGGAGAATACATTGTGTATAAAGAATGCTTATGGTGGGTTGCCGGAGTGACAGAAACCTGAACCCCAGTTCGCACGCTTTTGCATAAGGGAATAATGGATCCTCGATCATACTGCTATGGTTAGGCTTTTGCCTTAAATTCTATCTTGTATTTGCGGATGCTTGCAAGGTGTTTAATCATAAGAGTGCATTCATCTTAGTTTAGAGAGTGCACTAGCATAGATCCACCCACTCAACACTTATCAACACATAACATAGTATCGATACGGAATATGGCAAAAGCACATGACTACCTCTCCCGTGTGTCCTCAAAACGCTTTAGTCTTTATAAGTTCAGTTGCTAGGCCTCTCCTTTGCTAAGAAAGGATTGGGCCACTTGTTACACTCAGTACCTTTTACATTACTTGCCTTTACATTCCTGTTGCTTATATCGAGAAAACCCCTAAAAGTTATCTTTCAGTCCTTGCAGTAATTTCTTGCTCAGAATCGCTTATCAATACCTTCTGCTCCTCGTTGGGTTCGACACTCTTACTTATCGAAAACGCTGCAACAGATCCCTTACGGTTGAGGGTCATCAGATGTTGATGATGTCTCCCCGGGAACAGCGCTAGAAATTCTTCCTACGACTTGTGAGATGCGTTGAGATTTTGATACGTCTCCAACGTATCTATAATTTTTTATTGTTCCACGCTATTATTTATGAAGTCTTGGATGTTTAATGGGCTTTGTCATAAACTTTTATATCATTTTTGGGACTAACCTACTAACCCAAAGGCCCAGTCTAGATTGTTGTTTTTTGCCTGTTTCAGGGTTTTGCAGAAAAAGAATATCAAACGGAGTCCAAACGGAATGAAACCTTCGCAAGAGATATTTTTGGAGAAAATCACGCACGGAGAACTTGAGAACCACGTAAGGGGAGATACGGGCTGCCCACGAGGGTGGGGAGCGCGCCCCCTTCCCAGGGCGCGCCCCCTGCCTCGTGGGACCCTCGAGCACCCCCCCGGTGTCCTCCTTCCTCATATATAAGTCTACATACCCCGAAACCATCGTGTAGAGAAAAAACCCTAATTACACCGCCGTAACCTTCTGTTCCCATGAGATCCCATCTTGGAGCCTGTTCCGGAGCTCCACCGAAGGGGGATCCATCACGGAGTTCTTCTTCATCATCACCATCGCCCTCACCATGAGTTGTGAGTAGTTTACCATGGACCTTTGGGTCCATAGCTAGTATCTAGATGGCTTCTTCTCTCTCTCTGGATCTCAATACAAAGTTCTCCTCGGTCTTCGAGGAGATCTATTCGATGTAATATCTTTTTGCGGTGTGTTTGTCGAGATCCGATGAATTGTGAGTTTATGATCAAGATTATCTATGAGAAATATTTGGTTCTTCTATGAACTTTTTATGTGTGCTCATAATATCCTTGCAAGTCTATTCGAATTATTGGTTTGGTTTGGCCTACTAGATCTATAGTTCTTGCAACGGGAGAAGTGCTTGGCTTTGGGTTCAATCTTGCGGTGTCCTTTCCCAGTGACAGTAGGGGCAGCAAGGCACGTATTGTATTGTTGCCATTGAGGATAAAAAGATGAGGTTTATATCATATTGCTTGAGTTTATCCCTCTACATCATGTCATCTTGCTTAAGGTGTTACTCTGTTCTTATGAACTCAATACACTAGATGCATGCTGGATAGCGGTCGATGTGTGGAGTAATAGTAGTAGATGCAGAATCGTTTCGGTCTACTTGTCTCAGACGTGATGCCTATATACAATGATCATGCCTAGATAGTCTCATAATTATTCGCTTTTCTATCAATTGCTCGACAGTAATTTGTTTACCCGCCGTAGAATATCGCTATCATGAGAGAAGCCACTAGAGAACACTATGGCCCCGGGTCTATTCTCAACATATCAATCTACATCTACTTTACTTTTACCGCTTTTATTTTCTGTTCTTATAAACAAAAATACCAAAAATATAAACTATCATCTCTATCAGATCTCACTTTTGTAAGTGACCGTAAAGGGATTGTCCAGGTGCGAGGGACTCGCGCATGGTCTCCTACTGGATTGATACCTTGGTTCTCAAAAACTGAGGGAAATACTTACGCTACTGTGCTGCATCTCCCTTTCCTCTTCGAGAGAATACAACGCAAGCTCGAGAAGTAGCAAGAAGAATTTCTGGCGCCGTTGCCGGGGAGGCTTACGCAAAAGTCATATATCAAGTACCTATCACAAACCCTTATCCTTCGCATTACATTTTTGCCTCTCGTTTTCCTCTCCCCCACTTCACCATTGCCGTTTTATTTGCCCTTCTTCCGCCGTGTGTTTATCATTCGCTTGCTTCTTGTTTGCTTGTGTGAGTTGGATTGCTTGCTTGTCACTATGGCTCAGAACAATACCAAATTGTGTGACTTCTCCAATACCAACAACAATGATTTTATTAGCACTCCGATTGCTCCTATTACCGATGCTGAATCTTGTGAGATCAATGCTGCTTTGTTGAATCTTGTCATGAAATATCAATTCTCTGGCCTTCCTAGTGAAGATGCAGCTACCCATCTAAACAACTTTGTTGATTTGTGTGATATGCAAAAGAAAAGGGATACGGATAACGATATTGTCAAATTGAAGTTATTTCCGTTTTCACTTAGAGATCGTGCTAAAACTTGGTTTTCCTCTTTGGCTAGAAATAGTATTGATTCGTGGAATAAGTGAAAAGATGCTTTTATCTCTAAGTATTTCCCTCGTGCTAAGATCATCTCTCTTAGAAACGATATTATGAATTTTAAGCAACTAGATCATGAGCATGTTGCACAAGCTTGGGTGAGAATGAATTGATGATATGTAATTGCCCTACACATGGATTGAATCTATGGATGATTATTCAGAACTTTTATGCTGGCTTGAATTTTGCTTCTAGAAATCTTTTAGACTCGGCCGCGGGAGGCACTTTCATGGAAACTACATTAGGAGAAGCTACCAAACTCCTAGATAATATTATGGTTAATTATTCTCAATGGCACACCGAAAGATCTACTAGTAAAAAAGTGCATGCTATCGAAGAAATTAGTGTTTTGAGTGGAAAGATGGATGAACTTATGAAATCATTTGGTGCTAAGAGTGCTTCTTATGATCCCAATGATATGACTTTGTCTACTTTGATTGAAAATAGCAATGAATCTTTGGATGTGAATTTTGTTGGTAGGAATAATTTTGGTAACAATGCTTATAGAGGTAATTTTAATCCTAGGCCTTTTCCTAGTAATTCCTCTAATAATTATGGTAATTCCTACAACAACTCTTATGGAAAGATGCCTTCTGAATTTGAAACTAGTGTTAAGGAGTTTATGATCTCGCAAAAGAATTTCAATGCTATGCTTGAAGAGAAATTGCTTAAGATTGATGAATTGGCTAGAAGTGTGGATAGAATTACTCTTGATGGTGATTCTTTGAAACTTAGATCTATCCCACCTAAGCATGATATCAATGAGTCTCTCAAAGCCATGAGAATTTCCATTGATGAATGCAAAGAAAGAACCGCTAGGATGCGTGCTAAAAGAGAGGATTATATTAAAGCGTGTTCTTCTAGTTATCATGAAAATAAAGATGAAGATTTGAAAGTTATTGATGTGTCTCCTATTAGATCCTTGTTTTCTAGTATAAATCTTGATGAAGATAGGATTGGAGATGATTCTGCTTTAAGGTGTCCCAATGATTCAGAGTTTTTAGATCTTGATGCTAAAATTGTTAAAAGTGGGAGTGAAGAGATTAAAACTTTGCATAGTGATGAACCCACTACTTTGGATTTCAAGGGATTCAATTATGATAATTGCTCTTTGATTGATTGTATTTCCTTGTTGCAATCCGTACTAAATTCTCTGCATGCTTATAGTCAAAATAAAGCTTTCACCAAACACATAGTTAATGCTTTGACGCAATCTTATGAAGAAAAACTTGAGTTAGAAGTTTCTATCCCTAGAAAGCTTTATGGTGAGTGGGAACCTACTATTAAAATAAAAATAAAAGATCATGAATGCTATGCTTTGTGTGATTTGGGTGCAAGTGTCTCCACTATCCTAAAAACTTTGTGTGATTTGCTAGGGTTCCGTGAGCTTGATGATTGTTCTTTAAATTTGCATCTTGCGGATTCCACTATTAAGAAACCTATGGGAAGAATTAATGATGCTCTTATTGTTGCCAATAGGAATTATGTGCTCGTAGATTTCATTGTTCTTGATATAGATTGCAATCCTTCATGTCCTATTATTCTTGGTAGACCTTTTCTTAGAAGGGTGGGGAGCGCGCCCCCCTTCCCAGGGCGCGCCCCCTGCCTCGTGGGGCCCTCGAGCACCCCCCGATGTCCTCCTTCCTCCTATATAAGTTTACGTACCCCGAAACCATCGTGAATAGAGAGAAAACCCTAATTCCACCGCCGTAACCTTCTGTTCCCATGAGATCCCATCTTGGAGCCTGTTCTGGAGCTCCACCGGAGGGGGATCCATCACTGAGTTCTTCACCATGAGCTGTGAGTAGTTTACCACAGACCTTCGGGTCCATAGCTAGTATCTGGATGGATTCTTCTCTCTCTCTAGATCTCAATACAAAGTTCTCCTCGGTCTTCGAGGAGATCTATTCGATGTAATCTCTTTTTGAGATGTGTTTGTCGAGATCCGATGAATTGTGAGTTTAAGATCAAGATTATCTATGAGAAATATTTGGTTCTTGTCTGAACTTTTTATGTGTCCTCATAATATCCTTGCAGGTCTCTTCGAATTATTGGTTTGGTTTGGCCTACTAGATCTATAGTTCTTGCAATGGGAGAAGTGCTTGGCTTTGGGTTCAATCTTGCGGTGTCCTTTCCCAGTGACAGTAGGGGCAGCAAGGCACGTATTGTATTGTTGCCATCGAGGATAAAAAGATGGGGTTTATATCATATTTCTTGAGTTTATCCCTCTACATCATGTCATCTTGCTTAAGGCGTTACTCTGTTCTTATGAACACAATACACTAGATGCATGCTGGATAGCGGTCGATGTGTGGAGTAATAGTAGTAGATGCAGAATCGTTTCGGTCTACTTGTCTTGGACGTGATGCCTATATACAATGATCATGCCTAGATAGTCTCATAATTATTCGCTTTTCTATCAATTGCGCGAGAGTAATTTGTTTACCTGCCATAGAATATCACTATCATGAGAGAAGCCACTAGAGAACACTATGGCCCCCGGGTCTATTCTCAACATATCAATCTACATCTACTTTACTTTTACTGCTTTTATTTTCTATTCTTATTAACAAAAATAACAAAAATATAAACTATCATCTCTATCAGATCTCACTTTCGTAAGTGATCGTAAAGGGATTGACAACCCCTTATCGCGTTGGCTGCGAAGTTCTTATTTGTTTGTGCAGGTGCGAGGGACTCGCGCGTGGTCTCCTACTGGATTGATACCTTGGTTCTCAAAAACTGAGGGAAATACTTAAGCTACTCTGTTGCATCTCCCTTCCCTCTTCGAGGGAATACAACGCAATCTCGAGAAGTAGCAGATTTCCCTGAAGATGAGGGGATTATGCAGTATGGTAGAGATAAGTATTTCCCTCAGTTATGAAACCAAGGTTATCAATCCAGTAGGAGAACCACACAACACTATGTAAACAACACATGCACACAAACAACAAATACTTGCAACCCAACACGTAGCCGGGTTGTCAATCCCTCAACGGTTATGAGAAAGATTAAATTATATGGGTTTTGATAAATAGATCTAACTAAAATATGAAATAAAATAAATAAAATAAAATTGCAACAAGGTACTTTTGTTTTAATATGATAGAAAATAGACCCGGGGGCGTAGATTTCACTAGAGGCTTCTCTCGAGAAATAAGCATACGGTGGGTAAACAAATTATTGTTGGGCAATTGATAGAAAAGCAAATAATTATGACGATATCCAAGGCAATTATTATGCATATAGGCATCACACCCAAGATTAGTAGACCGACTCCTATCTGCATCTACTACTATAACTCCACACATAGACCACTATCCAACATGCATCTAGTGTATTAAGTTAATGAAAGAACGGAGTAATGCGGAAAGTGCAACTATTCCCCAGGTGGTTTTGGTAATAATAACAACATATAGCTCATTGAACTAATATCCTTTCAATATAAATATTTCAGGAAGTTCAATGGTTGGCATGGCATGGACTAGAAATGTGGACCCCTCAAAAAGCTGAGGACAAAGATTGGCAAAAGCTCACGACTCTACATTTTCATTTTAGTGGTCCAAGATCACATTGAGTCCATAGGAAAAGCCAGTACTATTAAAAGGGCATGAGGTGTTGCTTAATGGTCTACTTTCTCAAGTGCTCAGTGATAAGCTCCAAATCCCTCAACCACTTTCTCATTTCCACATATGTCCCAAACCTAAAAGTCAAACTCGGCCCGACCGATTTGATCCACCCAGCGCCACCGAGTTCACATGACATAGCCACTGCCACAAACCGTAATCAGTTCGGTCTCACCGATAGGGATCTCGGTCTCACCGAGATGGGATGCAAACTCTCTATTTCCTCTTTATAACGTTTCGGTCTAACCGAGATGAGCGAAGTGGTCCCACTGAGTTAGCGTTCCAAACTCTCTGTTTCCTCTTCATAACTTTTCGGTCTCACCGAGATGAGCGAATCGGTCCCATCGAGTTTGCCTGGCCAACTCTCTGTTAGCCTGTTACCAAAATCGGTATCACCGAGTTTGAGTAATCGGTCACATTTTGAACTGCTTCGGTCTGACCGAGTTCTTCTATTCTGTCTGACCGAGTCTGGTCAAATGTGTGCAATGGTTAGATTTTGTGTGGATGCTATATATATCCCTCCACCCGCTCTTCGTCATAGAGAGAGCCACCATAACATGCCTACACTTCCACTATTCATTTTCTGAGAGAGAACCACCTGCTCATGTGTTGAGACCAAGATATTCCAATCCTACCATATGAATCTTGATCTCTAGCCTTCCCCAAGTTGCTTTCCACTCAAATCTTCTTTCCACCATATCCAAATCTGTGTGAGAGAGTTGAGTGTTGGGGAGAGTATCACTTGAAGCACAAGAGCAAGAAGTTCATCATCAACACACCATCTATTACCTTTTGGAGAGTGGTGTCTCCTGGATTGGTTAGGTGTCACTTGGGAGCCTCTGACAAGATTGTGGAGTTGAACCAAGGAGTTTGTAAGGGCAATGAGATTGCCTACTTCGTGAAGATCTACCCTAGTGAGGCAAGTCCTTCGTGGGCGATGGCCATGGTGGGATAGACAAGGTTGCTTCTTCGTGGACCCTTTGTTGGTGGAGCCCTCCGTGGACTCGCGCAGCCGTCACCCTTCGTGGGTTGAAGTCTCCATCAACGTGGATGTACGATAGCACGACCTATCGGAACCACACCAAAAACATCTGTGTCTCCAATTGTGTTTGCACTCTCCAACCCCTGCCTTTACCTTCATATGCAATATTTACTTTCCGCTGCCACAACTCAAGAATTGCATGTGTAGGAAGATTGCTTGACTTGTGCTAAATTGCTAAAAACTATGGGAAAAGGCTAATTTTTTATTTGGTCAAGTAGTCTAATCACCCCCTCCCTTTAGACATACTTTCGATCCTACAAGTGGTATCGGAGCTTTGGTCTCCATTTGCCTTGATTTCCATAGCTTTGGTGATCATAACATTGGTTTCACAACCTAGGAGAGTATGGCTTCTAGCGAGGGAAGTTATCACCGTAGAGGTCCTTACTTTGATGGTACTAATTTTGCTAGTTGGAAGCATAAGATGAAAATGCATATTCTTGGACATAACCCCGCCGTTTGGGTTATTGTGTGTATTGGTTTGCAAGGTGAATTCTTCGATGGGAAGGAACCAAATCGTGAAGCTACCACTAAAGAATTGAAGATTTTGCAATACAAGTCTCAAGCTTGTGATATCCTCGTCAATGGATTGTGTCCCAAATAATTCAAAAAAATCAGCCGTCTTGAGAATGTAAAGGAAATTTGGGATACTTTGATTGATATGCATGAAGGTACCGACTCCGTCAAGGAATCCAAGTTGGATGTGCTTCAAAGTCAACTTGACAATTCCAAAATGAAGAATGGTGAAGGTGTCGCTGAAATGTAATCTAGGCTTGCTCTCATCACAAATGAGATTGATGGCTTAGGAAGCGAAGAAATGACCGACAGATTCATCATCAAGAAAATCCTAAGAGCCTTGGATGGAAAATATGACACTATGTGCACATTGATCCAAATGATGCCTAATTACAAACATCTCAAGCCAACAGAAGTCATTGGTAGAATTGTTGCTCATGAGATGTCACTTAAGGATAAAGAAGAGCTTCACAACAAGTCTAGTGGCGCTTACGAAGCTTCATGTGATGCTCTTACATCATCAAGTGAGAAACAAGTATTCAATGAAGAATTGAGCTTAATGGTGAAGAACTTCAACAAGTTCTACAAGAGTAGAAGCAAAGAGAGAAGTTACAAATCAAGGTCCTACAATGACAAAAGATCTTCTAGTCGTGAACGCAATTGCTACAATTGTGGGAGGCCCGGACACTACTCAAATGAGTGTACGGCTCCACACAAAAGAAGAGAAGACTCACCTAAAAGGAGAAGTAGAGGAGAAAATTCACCACCAAGAGAGAGGAGTAGAGATGATCATTATGAATGAAGATCCTCTCGTAGAAGCAAGGATTCGGAAAGGAAGGACAAATCATCAAGGAGCTATACAAGACGAAGACATCAAGCTCATGTTGGTGAATGGGTATCTGGTTCCGACACCGATAACTACTCCGAGAGAAGCTATCACTCCAATTCAGAAGATACTCAAGATGAAGGTGTTGCCGGAATTGCTCTTGTGTCATCCAACTCCTATGATATATTTGACTCACCAAATGAAGGAATTGGAAGATGCTTCATGGCTAAAGGCCCTAAGGTATCACACCCCGAATATCTTGATTTCAATAGTGATGAATATGACTTGCTAGGTGATAATGATTTACTTGTTGGTAGCAATAGTGATGAAAACTCTGATGAAATTGCTATTAATCATGCTAATCAAGATAAAACGAATGACAATGATAAGGAGAAGATTGTGCGTCTAACTAAAGAATTAAACGCTCTCAAGTTAGCTCATGAAACTACCTTAGAGGATCATCTAGAACTTCTGAGGACTCATGAGAAGCTACGCTTTGAAAAGCTCAATCTAGAGCAAGAGCATGAGTTCTTAAAAGCAATCAACGATGATCTTCATAAGAAAAGATCTTCTTATATTGCCAAGCGATTACTCTTGTCTACCTACATGCCATAGGTAAAATCTAGCAATAAGAACAAGAAATATTCTTCCTCTAGTAGTAACAATAATCCGGATAAAACCTATGTTATTGCTTCTAGTAGTTCTCTTTATTCCACCAATGATTCTCTTAGCCAAGTTACACTTGAGCAAGAAAATAGCTTATTGAAGGGAATTATAGAGAAAGTTTTTTATAAGAGCCTTGCCGGGAGTAAACAATTCGAGCAAATTGTAAGCAAGCAAGGAAGGCATCGAAAGAATTAAAGTGTTGGTTTTGAACAAAAGTTCAATGCCAATGGAGTTGAGTGGGAAGAAGATCAATACCCCAAGACAAAGTTTGTTATTCAACAAGAGAAGTATGATCCTACTTCCTTCAAGGGGACACAAGCCCAAGATGATCTTCCACCACAAGACCACGAGCTAAAGGGCAAGGACAAGCTTCAAGAAGAGATTGATGCATTTCAAGAAGCTCCTAAGGCCTTGGTCAAGTGGATTCCCAAGACTACGTCAAGTTCTACTTCATCAAGTACATCTACAACTCCAAGGATTCCCATCAAGATGATGTGGATCCCGAAGAAGAAGAACTAGAGTGTTCTTGAGGGTGACTCTGCCAACATACTTCACTCTTATTCATATTGGCAAGGACAAGTGCAATCAACCTTCACATCTTGCACTAGTTAAAGGAGTCACGAACCCTCTTGTTGGTAAGACAAGGGACAAGGTAACCTAATGCTCTCATGGACATCATCTTGTGTGCAATTCACTCTATGTCCACGGATATTTTGTATGTTCCTTGCGGGACTAACCCATGTAGGTATTCAAAGTGCAACTCACTCCAATGGATTGCTCCAAATGATCTACGTCAACATTGAGCATCTACATCTTCAACACCTACATGAAGTCAGCATCGACAAAACCCAAGGTTAGTTCATCCCTCTTACGGGGGATATCACATCTAGCGGGAGCTTTACTCTAAAAATTGAGCTAAAGCAACTCTAATGGTGTGAACACAACAATGATTTAAGTAAAAGTGGTAATCCCACCTAAGCTTAAACCATGAGTATGACCTATGATCAAATGTTCTCATTTGACTCCTAAGTCAATATACTCATATATAAATGACCTAGTAATCGCCAATTGCTTGATAAATGCTAGAATGGTTGTGCATGCTTCGCCACATATTTCATTTGCTATCTTATTGTGTGAGCATGTTGAGTGCATACTTTTCTCATTCGAGGGCATCCATTTGTTGCTTGGATTGTTTCGCTTTATTATTTTGCCAAATGGATGGACAAGAATTCCTAAGAACCCCCTCTAGCTCTCTATGATTTTCTTGTCTCAAACTCTATTCATGCTACATCACAAAGTTTGATCAAGTCAGATTCGAACCACTCTGAGTGAGGATCACTCGGAGTCACCGATTTGTCATGGTCTTAAACTTCCAAAACCTCTTAGTGAATTTTGGTATGATCAATTCTTTCCTTCCAGTCATACCGAGTTCATTAAGTTGATCTAGGTTTTCAATCTCGGTGCAACCGGTTAGACCAATTTGGTCTCACTGAGTTGCAGTAACTGCCAGCAGTTTTGCATCTCGGTGCCACCGAGTCATTCCACTCGGTCACACTGACATAGTCTGGATATATATACCCATGGGCCGAAACTTGGAAAAATTTCCGAAAACTTTCGCCCGCGCCTAGACAGCTCTGCCGACTCGAGGTCTCCGGATCATCCTCTCATTGCCCGCGACCTCCTGCCGCTGGTCTCCGCCCACATCAACGGAAATCTCTGCCGTCGTTGTCACTGTAGCGAACTCATCGTCGAGTTAGGGTATGAGTTCAACTCTTTGTGTTTTTCTCAATCTGATTCTAAGCACAAAGTCAATGACATGATTCTTGCCACGTATGAGATCATCCTGTCCAGAAAAAACACCATATAGATTAGTTTTGATTCAAAGTTTTAGGGTTAGATTTCCGCCGAACTCATCTCGGACCGATCGAGTTGTAGAAATCGGTCTCACCGATTTGTCTTAGGCCATTGCACTTGTAATATTCGGTTTGACTGAAACTTACAAATCGGTGTGACCGAGTTCAACTCTCAGTGAAACCCTAGCAATCTCGGAGTCACCGAACTGGATCTCGGTCTGACCGATTTCACCAGTTTAGACTCTCAAAGTTGGTTCGGTGTCACCGAGTTTAACAAATCGGTAGCTCCGAAATGTTTTCTGTAGAAACCTAAAACTAAACTTTTGACTCAATTGTTTTGCAAAATCGCAGCACTTTGTGATGCTCATCCACTCCACCTCAACTACAACTATTCACAGGGTCTGCTTGCAGTTTCAGAGATGTTTGAGGGCAGTGACAGTCAGAACAGGTCAGAGGAGCAGGCACATCTAAGTGAGGGCTCTAGTCCCTCCAATAGCAGCTACTATGAGAGCAGCAGAAGCACTCCAAGCAATCTGCCAAAGGCTGCTGCCAAGACAAGGAAGAAGAAAATTGCTAATAGTGAGGATGAAGATTTTGTGGTTGAAGAGGTGACTTCAAAGAAGAAGGTTGTCAACAAGGAATATGGCACTGCAGCTGCAACTAAGCCTGGGTTGCAAAAGAAAGCCCCTGCCAAGAGAGTGCCTATGTCAAAAGCAAGATAGTCCACTCAAGACACTATGGTGTTTACTCTTGAAACAAGAGGTGATGAGCCAGCAGGATCTAAGAAGATAGCTAGGAAGACTACAACCAGAGTGGTTGGTAAGACATCCATGATAAATGATGACGATGATGCTGATGAGCCTATTGCACTCACTGCAAAGACTCAGAAGCTGATGGGGATGCCATCAAAGCCAGGGCTGCTCCATCAAAGCCCAAAGCTGCCCCCAAAGCTTCTGCACCCAAGAGGTCCACTAGAGATATTCCAGGAGCTGAGAAGAACAAGGCCCCATTGCCAGATGTTCCTGAGGAAGAGGAAGATCAAGATCAAGAATCCTCGGATGATGATGAGTCCATGATGCTCAGAAAACTTAAGCCAAAAATTCCAGATTATAATGATGCCCATCTTGTTGCAGAAAACATGAAACTGAGAAATGATCCAGGTCTGAGACTTTGGAGACAGACTGATCCATATGCTACACGGAGAAAGACTGCTAAGGACTATAGATTTCACACCAAGGAACAACAGGATTCCTATGAGACAGTGTTGTTGGACAAGAAGCCCATTGTCCGTGACATGAAGTGGGTTGATTCGAAATACATCGACAAACATGCTGATTTCTTTTCAGGTGTGCATGAAAGCTTCAGGCAAAATGAAGTTGACAAGTTTGTGGGAAAGAAACTGACTAGATGGAACGATGAGATGATCATGCAATTCTACTCCACTGCTCATTTCTATCCAGATGGTAGAATTGTATGGATGACTGAAGGAACAAGATACCAATCAAATGTTGCTGAGTGGGCAACATTGATCAATGCCCCCAAGGAGGATGAAAATGACACAGATGTGTATGCCAAGCCCGGGATGGATCATAACTATATGGCAAATATGTACAAGCCAATTCCTGACTCAGATTTGCAGACTCACAAGATTGGCTTGATATATCATCTGTTGTCTCGACTGACAACCATCAACACTGTACTGAGCCACACCTTGTTGCCCAAGTCAGGAGATCATAGAATGATCCGAGGTCACTCCATCAACTTGCTCCATATGTTTGATGTTCCCGAGAAGTTCACAGTCATGAGCCAGATTGTGGAGACAATCAAGAGGACATCAGCTGACCAAAAAAGGTCTTGTGGATATGCCCCTCACATTCAAATGCTTATCAACTCCAAGTTGGAGAAAGGTACATATCTGCTTGACAAGAGGCATCTTCGTCTTAGGCCAGATTCCGAGGACAATGAAGTTGTCATGGATGCATCCCATCCCACTTTAGTTGAAGGCCAAGAGAAGATTAATCAAGCAAAGGCAGCCAAGCAAGCAAGTGTTTCTGGAGCTCCTAAGACCAAGCAAGATCAGCTCAGTTATCTGCTTGAGGCCACTCTGAGAATTGAGATGAGTTTGGCCAACTTGACTCAGAATCAAGTAAGCCTTGAAAGGATCATTGAGACAAAGTTCTATAATCTAGATGTAAAGGTCATAGAGATCCAGACTACTGTGGAGAAGCTCAAGGAAGATGTTGAGGATAGAGATACGACAGATGCTTTTTAGAGAGTCCCAGGACCAAGATCTTCAGCTGTGCCAGTTGATGAGTCTAGGCCTACACTTTCAGCTCCTGCAGCCACTGCTATTGTTGTTCCTCTAGCTTCAAAACCTCCAGCTCCACAGACTTCATCAGAAGTATTTGCAGATGCTCTTTTCTCCCCGCCGTCTACTGATAACCCTCAACCGTAAGGGATCGAGATAGTCTTCGCGGGTAAGAATAACCCAATTTATTGATTCGACACATGGGGAGCCAAAGAGTATTTATAAGCTTTAACAGTTGAGTTGTCAATTCAACCGCACCTTAAATATACTAACTTGCAACAAAAGATAAGTAGTAACAGTGATATGATAGTGATGATAGTAATAGTAAAAGTAAACAGCAAAAGTAAATAGCAGTAGTAAATGGCAGAAGTAGCAACTAGTGACAGGCAAGGTTTAAAACACTGTAGGCTAGGGAGATGGATGGTTGGGCGCTGCATGGATGAGATAGATTCTAACTTGGGGCACGGCACACGGAAAAGTAATGATCATCTAGGCAAATATCAAACATTAGGCATGTATCCCGTAGGTAGTTGTACGTGCTTGCAATAAGAACTTGCACAACATCTTTTGTCCTACCATCCCGCTACGAACGGGGCCAAAAGGAACTAATGGATATTAAGGTGCTCCTGTCAAAGAGCACCGGAACAAAGCAATGAACTCAATGGATACATGTAATCCTCAAATTACGGGCCATCCCCTTTGGTGTCCCAAGCTATCACTTTTGGGACCGTCGGTTCCGAACCGTAACAGGTGCATACAACTCATAGAAAGGATCAAGAACACAAATATATTCATGCAAACATATATGGTTCAGATCTGAAATCATGGCACTCGGGCCCTAAGTGTCAAGCATTAAGAATAACAAGTTGTAGCAAAGATGATAAACACCATACTAGATGATAGGCAACATGCCCCCAACAATCTGACGAACTATTACATGATCTAACTCATCCAATCCCTACCATCCCCTTCGCCTACAGCAAGGGAATTAGTCACACATGAAGGGGGAAGTCATGGAGGGATGATGGAGTGGTGATGATGATGACGATGGCGACGATCTCCCCTCTCCGGAGGCCAAATCAGCCTCCAGATTAGCCCTCCCGAAGAAGAACAGAGGGTGGCGGCGGCTCCGCGATGAAAACCATCGAAAGGACTTCCGATCTGGGGTTTCTGCGTCGGGAGGAAAAATACGGGCTAAAGTAGGGCACCAGGGGGTGTGGGCCCCACCCAGGCGCCCCCCCGGCGCGGCCCAGGGGGGGGGCGCGCCCACAGGGCGCCTGGGCACCCCCTGGCCCTCCTCTGGCCCCACTTCTGGCATTTGGTTTCCTCGGGTGCGTGGATTTTTCGTGATTTTTCGTGGATTTTTCTGAGATGCTTAAAAATCCGTTTTCCTGCACACAAATAAACCATACAGGCAGCTCTGCCGAAAACAGCGTTAGTCCGGGTTAGTTTAGTCCAAATCATGCAAGAATGAGGTCAAAACAATATCAAAAGTGTTTGGAAAAGTAGATACGTTTGAGACGTATCAACTCCCCCAAGCTTAGCATATTGCTTGTCCTCAAGCAATTCAGTTCAACGAACTGGACGCGACAAAGAAAACTTTGACAAACTCTTTTGCTTCATTAGATGTATATACGCATGTACTACGAAAAGAGTTCAGCAAGTATTAAAACAATACTTATGAGAACAATGCAAGGAGCAATCCTTCTTTCAAGTGACCAGTCACAAATAATTAAGAGTAAATAATATATTACTGAGAATCAAGACAAGATCACATTGCACATAGCTTGAGCATATTAAGGTGGTATCTCGCTAGCCTCCATGAGTGAAGCAAAACATAAATGCAGAGATTCCTCCAGAGTTTTAGAGGAGACTAGAACTAAGAATTTCAGAATAAATCATATCACAAGTATGCAGAAGACAATGTAATACTTTGGGACAATGCACATTACACTCAGAATGACAATTATGCTCTCCTAGTCAGTGCTTTGAAGAAAGAAGATGAGACTCTCGAACCGTGGCTTTTATTGGCAAAGTTGAAAACCCGTGATCGGAAACAAAAACTGAACATGTACCAGAGCTCTTGGTTTTAAAAACAGAAGTAAATATGTTTTTGAGAGGTGCATATTTCGTCAACGAATGCTAGCAGATAACTCAATCACTTTTTAAGCTAGACAAGTCTCGAGGAACGGCTCCCGCATGAGGACGATCACATCCTCTTAATTTCCTTTGTTTATCACTGCCAAAGTTTTCTGATTTCTCATGAACAAAGCGTGAAGGAGGGTTCGTTTGTTATATTATCTTTTTGAGCCGGGCGCACTCAATGCCAGTTCCTTTTCATATTAGGGGTTCGCACATTATACATGCAATCCAGGGGTGAAACTTGTCCAACTTAAAGAGATCATGAATTAACTACTACTTCCTCATGAGCTAAAACATAGGCACAAAAGAGAAATGCTTTTGATTAGTTTCGAGATGGTACATGAAAGTTTTCGTTAGGGATGGCAGGTAAATACCATGTATAGGAAGGTATGGTGGACTCATATGGCATAACAGGGTTAGAGGTTTTGGATGCACAAGCAGTCATTCCGCTTAGCACGGGTGGAGGTTTAGCAAAAGACTGGGAAGCGACCAACTAGCGAGCAATAACGGTCATAATCATGCAGAGCGACAAAGCAACATTGAATCGGGCATGAAAGTGATATAACTATTCTAAAACTCAAAGATCATCAAGGCAAAGTAGACTTTTTAGTCTTAAACATGTGTAAGCATGTGCCAAGTCAATCCAAAAATTCTCTAAAGGGAAATACCACCTTAGTATGCCAGACTATGAACAGCGCGATGCATGTAGATCATTTCAATAACACATTATGTACTCTAGTTATTCGGGACTAGCCACAAGGAAAGCATGAACCACTGAAAAAGCATTGTGTACATAGCACTATGTCGCTACAAGCTGGTCTCTAGATCATAAGTACAGGCATATGTACAAAAGTAGAAACAGAAAGAGTTCATACCGGTCTTCCTTGTTGCTTCCTTTCAGTCAATCTTCGTCATTACTGCTTGTCACTTGCACGATCGAACGTAGGAAATATAATCAAATGCCATCACGGACTCGAGCTGATCTCTGAAAACAAAGCAAACTAAAGAGAGAAAGGAAATCTTTTTGAGTTTTTCAAAAGTTGAATAAAAAGCAAAAGAAAGAGAAAATCTTTTTGTTGTTTTTGCAAATAGAGGAATAAAGAAGAACGGGTAAAAACTTCGAAAAGATCAAAGTGAATAAAACGGATAATACAATGGAAAAGTGAGAAGGGCACGTACTCCCCCAAGCTTAGGCTTTTGGCCTAAGTTGGTAGCAGCTACTGCCCCCAGGAGCCTCCAGCTCCAGGGGTATGGTGGTGATACCAAGGGTCATAGAAGGATGATGGCGCGTACACCGAACTCCTCGGAGTCTCCCACGAGGAAGGTTCCGAGCGCCAAACAGAGGAAGAACCTTCACCAAACTCGGTGGCGGTCTCATCCTGAAAATGTGGTATCTCACCGTGCCTCTCCTCGTCGGGCACAACCCCCTCCATGGGGTTATGGAACTGATGCTGGACCATGAACTCATCGAACTGGACAACATCAAAGGACCATCCGTTCCTGCAAGAAAAATTAAACAAAAGAGGTGCAGGTAGACGGATCTCGCGTTCCGCGGTAGTTCCGAAACGCAAGATATAAACAAGGTTATCAAGCTCAGAACCCATGGTAACAAACTTATGCCTTTTCATAGCAGCAAGATCAAAGCTTAAATAAGTAAAAGGAGTATCATCAGGGTGTGGGGTGCCTCCAAGATGCTCTAAGATAAGTGTGGCATAAATGCCACCATATAAGTCCCCCTTGTTACCGTTCATAGCAAGGCGTCGAGCAATTAAGGTACCAATATTATAATCAGACCTCCCTAAGAGGGCTGCTGCCAGGATAGCAATATCCGGAGCAGAAATGTTGCTCGTGTTGTCACGAGATAATACCCCTCTAGCAATATAATATGCAAAATACCTGAGGTGAGGAAACAAGATACTGGAGATCTTCGACCGATGAATATCCCTCGTACCCATGCTGCAGAGAGAGTTGATGACGGTTTTCAGCTCGGAGGGCTGCGTGGCCATCCTTGCCGTCCTCCCAACGTTCGGCACACCTATTACTTCACAAAAAATTTCCAGAGTCATGGTGATAAGATCATTATAAATTTTTAACTCAATAACACCTGAATCAGGATTATATCTAAAACTGTTAATGAAACCGGAGGTGAGTTTCTGATACTGAGTAACACGGCTCGTGACGAGTCGTGTCAAACCTGCATTAGCACAAAGATTATAAAACTCATCCTTGATTCCCGCAGCTTCCATGAATTCATCACATGGAAATGTGATCGCACGTGCTGGACTTGTGTCTTCCAATAACTCCAGGGGCACATGATCCTCATTATAGCTCACCCTAGCAGTCGATGGTGAAGCTGCGGCTCTAGTGACTCGATCGGAGTGTGCGGGCCTCCTCTTCTCAAGCCACCCTTTTGCCCTTCCTAACAAACTCATTTCTGAAAAAAAATACAATTTAAAAAAATGAGGATTAAAACAAAGTGAGCTAAGGCAAACTACTCAACTCACTTGCCGAAGGCATAAACTTGCATCAAAACTTGGAAAACAACTTTCTACACATGCATGCAAGCTCATCTCTACAGCACCAAGAACTACTAAATACTCACAAATGAGGCCACCAATCAAAAATCTAATTGGAGGGGTGGAGGAGTCACATACCAGGGAGTATTTGCTCAAAATTTCAGCTCAAATGATGGGCTGTAGAGGGAGATCGAAGAATCGCCTCCAAGAACAGCAAGAACAAGACCAGAACTCGGGTTTCTGGGAAAAGAGAGAGAGGGGGGAAGAAGAAGTACCTGGAGGGGGTCTCGTGGGCCCCAGGCGCCCTGTGGGCGCGGCCAGGGGCTGGGTCGCGCCAGCTGGCCGCCTGGGCCACTGGTGGCCCCCCTGGCTGGCCCCAGGACTTTCCAGGTCTCTCCCGTTGTGGAAATTTTTAATATAATTTTTCTGGAATTTTTCTGAAAACTTCACTGTTGAAATTTTTTGGAAGTTCAAAAAGCTGCGAAACTCTCTGAAAACTTGAAGCAGTTAGTAGTATTGTGAAGCTTCAAAAACATAGATACTTGGTACAGCAAGTAGGACAACACTAAAAGCAAATGAAAACATAGCAAGCTCAACTTTTTATCCATATAAAACACGTTCACTAGTAAGGTTGATCAAGTCTTACCAACAAACAAGCGATATATAGAGCAAAAAGTCTCACCTCCTACGAAGTAATCACTGAACTTTTACCTTGATGGACATTGTCCCTACCATGATAGTTTTGTATTTGTGAGGCACATGTAGTGGACAGTCCCATTCTCCAATTTTCACAGTCTCAATATTCTCTATAGAGTTGAGGGCATGCCTCCTGTCGGTCTTCTTCGGAAAATATACCGTGTGTTCTTTATCATTCACATGAAAGGTAACCTTCCCTTTGTTGCAATCAATAATAGCACCTGCGGTGTTAAGGAAAGGTCTACCAAGAATAATAGACATGCTCCCATCCTCGGGCATGTCGAGCACAACAAAATCAGTAAGAATTAAACAATCAGCAACTTCAACTGGAACATCCTCACAAATACCTATCGGAACAGCGGTTGACATGTCAGCCATCTGAAGGGAGATATCTGTAGGAATTAGTTTCTCTAAACAAAGCCTCTCGTAAAGAGAGAGAGGCATAATACTCACTCCCGCTCCAAGATCACACAAAGCAGTTTTGACATAATTATTCTTTATGGAGCAAGGAATGGTGGGTATACCTGGATCACCGAGCTTCTCAGGAATCTTTCCACTGAAAGAATAGTTAGCAAGCATAGTAGATATTGCATCATTAGGAACTTTTCTTTTGTTAGTGATAATATCTTTCATATATTTTGAATAAGGAAGTAACTTAATAGCATCAGTCAAAGGAATTTGAAGAAAAAGAGGTTTAATCCATTCACAAAACTTATTGTAATGCTCTTCTTCTTTAGATTTGATGGACTTACCTGGAAAGGGCATGGGTTTCTGTACCCATGGTTCTTTCTCCTTCCCATGTTTTCTTGCGATGAAGTCTTCTTTAGTGTACCTCTTTCGTTTGTCAGGCGCTTCTTCTTCTCGAACTTCAGGCGGATCATTCTTCTCATTATCATTACCTTCAGGTTCAGGACCGTCTTTAGTCTCCGCATCGGAAATAGATACACTGTTGGGATCAATAGCTGGCTCTTCGTCTGCAATAGGGTCATTAGAATTGTCAGTCTCTTTATGTTTCTTCTTCTTATTTGGAGAGACAACAATTTATTCTTCCTGCATTTGAGAATCTTGCTCGATTCTCTTCGGATGTCCTTCTGGATAAAGAGGATCTTGAGTACTAGTTCCCCCTCGGGTCTTAATCCCAAAAGCCTGCAATTTATCTTGTTTGGCATTGTTAGCTAGCAAATCTCTTTGCACATTAGAAATTTGATCAAGCTGAGTTTGAACCATATGAAAATGCTTCACAAGACATTGAACATCATTAACTGTTCTATCTAAAACACCAAGCAACTTTTTGATAGCAAGGGAATTATCATGCAACTGACTTTCTATCCTCTCATTAAAATGATTCTGTTTCATAATAAAATTATCCAACTCATCTAAACATTGATCACGAGGCTTACCATGAGGGATGTCACTTGCGTTGAAATCTAAAAGAGAGTGTACCTCTACCATAGGAGGGTGAGTGGTAGGCTCACACAGCTTCTCAATAGGGGGTAGATTCTTTACGTCTTCAACTTTAATAACTTTCTCTTTAATAGACTTTTTTGCTTCTCGCATATCCTCGGGGCTTAGAACAAACATGCCCCTCTTCTTTGGTGGTGGAGGTGGTTCAGGGACGGACCAATCTTCATGGTTTTTGGCAATTCTGCCCATTAAATCTTCCGCGTCGTCCGGTGTTCTTTTCCTGAAAACACAACCAGCACAACTGTCCAGATAGGACCTAGATTCATCAGTTAGACTAGCATAGAATATATCAATTAATTCATTCTTAGGGATTTCATGTCCTGGTCTAGCCCGAATCAAACCGCAGTACCTCCCCCAAGCTTTAGGGAGGGACTCATCCTGCAACTGTTTAAAGTTGTAAATTCTTTGTAAAGCAGCATGTTGCATATGAGCAGGAAAGTACTTATCAACAAAAGAGTGAGCTAAGTCCTGAGGACTCTTAATAGAACCGCATGGGAGTGAATCATACCATGCTTTAGCACCTTCCTTCAAGGAGAAAGGAAGAAGCTTGGTCACATAAAAGTAGCGTATCTTCTCATCTGTGGTAAACAGGCTACCTAGCTCACCAAGTTTAGTCAGGTGTGCAATAGCATCATCATTTTCTCTGCCATAAAAGGGGTCAGCTTCAACCATAGGTATAAGTGAAAGATCAACAGAGAAATCAAAATCAGGATCATCAATGCATATAGGAGATGTAGCAAACTCAGGATTAGGAACGGTTTTGTTTTTCAAAGAGTGTTTTTCAAATATTTTCTTAATAACTTCAGGGTCAGAGCCAGCAAACTTTGTCAGTTCCCTGCATAAATCTTCATCAAGTTTATAGTAATCATCATCAAGGAGCCTCTCCTGGAGTTTACTCAAATCAGGATAATCATAAGTTTCACCAATAGGGTAGCGAGTAACAGGAAGTTCAATTCCATATTTTTCAGCAGCAGCAGTAATTTATTTCTCAAGAGCATAACCAAGCGAACTAATATCATCATCAAAAGTAGTAGAAGCATCATCAAGAGTATCAGACATAATAACAGATTCAGTAGGAGCATCATGTGGTGGTGGTGAGGCAAACTTACTCATAACAGAAGGTGAATCAAGAGTAGCACTAGTGCTCAAAGCAGTACCTCTTCTTGTAGTGGATAGTAAGATCGGAACCTTGGGGTCACCTTTCTTACCCATAGTGAATAAAGTGCAGCAGGTAGGATACCTCAAGTAGACTTGTAAATATTGCTATGCTCCCCGGCAACGGCGCCAGAAAACGGTACTTGATAACCCTCAACCGTAAGGGATCGAGATAGTCTTCGCGGGTAAGAATAACCCAATTTATTGATTCGACACACGGGGAGCCAAAGAGTATTTATAAGCTTTAACAGTTGAGTTGTCAATTCAACCGCACCTGAAATATACTAACTTGCAACAAAAGATAAGTAGTAACAGTGATATGATAGTGATGATAGTAATAGTAAAAGTAAACAGCAAAAGTAAATAGCAGTAGTAAATGGCAGAAGTAGCAACTAGTGACAGGCAAGGTTTAAAACACTGTAGGCTAGGGAGATGGATGGTTGGGCGCTGCATGGATGAGATAGATTCTAACTTGGGGCACGGCACACGGAAGAGTAATGATCATCTAGGCAAATATCAAACATTAGGCATGTATCCCGTAGGTCGTTGTACGTGCTTGCAATAAGAACTTGCACAACATCTTTTGTCCTACCATCCCGCTACGAACGGGGCCAAAAGGAACTAATGGATATTAAGGTGCTCCAGTCAAAGAGCACCAGAACAAAGCAATGAACTCAATGGATACATGTAATCCTCAAATTACAGGCCATCCCCTTTGGTGTCCCAAGCTGTCACTTTTGGGATCGCCGGTTCCGAACCGTAACAGGTGCATACAACTCATAGATAGGATCAAGAACACAAATATATTCATGCAAACATATATGGTTCAGATCTGAAATCATGGCACTCGGGCCCTAAGTGTCAAGCATTAAGAATAACAAGTTGTAGCAAAGATGATAAACACCATACTAGATGATAGGCAACATGCCCCCAACAATCTGACGAACTATTACATGATCTAACTCATCCAATCCCTACCATCCCCTTCGCCTACAGCAAGGGAATTACTCACACATGAAGGGGGAAGTCATGGAGGGATGATGGAGTGGTGATGATGATGACGATGGCGACGATCTCCCCTCTCCGGAGGCCAAATTAGCCTCCAGATTAGCCCTCCCGAAGAAGAACAGAGGGTGGCGGCGGCTCCGTGACGAAAAACAGCGAAAGGACTTCCGATCTGGGGTTTCTGCGTCGGGAGGAAAAATACGGGCTAAAGTGGGGCACCAGGGGGTGTGGGCCCCACCCAGGCGCCCCCCCGGCGCGGCCCAAGGGGGGCGCGCCCACAGGGCGCCTGGGCACCCCATGGCCCCCCTCTGGCCCCACTTCTGGCATTTGGTTTCCTCGGGTGCGTGGATTTTTCGTGATTTTTCGTGGATTTTTCTGAGATGCTTAAAAATCCGTTTTCCTGCACACAAATAAACCATACACGCAGCTGTACTGAAAACAGCATTAGTCCGGGTTAGTCTAGTCCAAATCATGCAAGAATGAGGTCAAAACAATATCAAAAGTATTTGGAAAAGTAGATACGTTTGAGACGTATCATCTACGTACACTAGAGTCACCAGCGAGAAGACTTCTTCTGCAGCTCCCGGAGATCGTGCCTAGAGTGTTGCATAGCACTATGCATTTTCGAGCTTTTTGGTAACTTGTTGCCAAAGGGGGAGAAAGTGTATAGATCATTAGGGCTTCGAGAGAGAGTGTCTTGCCTTTATTAGTTGATTTTTGCTTGCTACTTTGTTTGGTTGTTTGGTTATTGCTACAATTTGCTTATGTATGTGAGATACTCCATGTGCTTGATCATATCATACTATGCTTAATGTGTGCTTATTTGATTGTGTATGATCATTCACTTGTTATTTTGGTGATGAGTGCTTATTGCTTAAATCTTATCATTTTGAACGCTCCACCAAGATGTATGTGACATGGAAGAGTAACCCATGATCCTAATCGATTGTGCATTTGCATTCAAAAGCAAATCTTAAACAATGCACAAATTAGGGTCAGCTCTTGCTTATCACATACTTCTCAAAGCGACGATATATTTCATTCTTATCATCTTTTGTCGAAGCTTTGATCTATATGTTTTCATCAATTACCAAAAAGGGGGAGATTGAAAGTGCAACTATTCCCGGGGCGGTTTTGGTAATTAATAACAACATATAGCTCATTGAACTAATATCCTT
The DNA here is from genome assembly GCA_902687465.1 of Secale cereale. Classification (NCBI taxonomy): domain Eukaryota; kingdom Viridiplantae; phylum Streptophyta; class Magnoliopsida; order Poales; family Poaceae; genus Secale; species Secale cereale. The sequence continues at coordinate 454,719,142 of LR738714.1, forward strand.
TCAAGATAAATATTTCAGGAAGTTCAATGGTTGGCATGGCATGGACTAGAAATGTGGATCCCTCAAAAAGCTAAGGACAAAGATTGGCAAAAGCTCAAGACTCTACATTTTCATTTTAGTGATCCAATATCACATTGAGTCCATAGGAAAAGCTAATACTATTAAAAGGGGGTGAGGTGTTGCTTAATGGTCTACTTGCTCAAGTGCTCAGTGATAAGCTCCAAATCCCTCAACCACTTTCTCATTTCCACATATGTCTCAAACCTATAAGTCAAACTCGGCCCCACCAATTTGATCCACCCGGCGCCACTGAGTTCACATGACATAGCCACTGCCACAAACCCTAATCCGTTCGGTATCACCGATAGGGATCTCGGTCTCACCGAGATGGGATGCAAACTCTATGTTTCCTCTCCGTAACATTTCGGTCTAACCGAGATGAGCGAATCGGTCCCATCGAGTTAGCAGTGCAAACTCTCTGTTTCCTCTTCGTAACGTTTCAATCTCACCGAGATGAGCGAATTGCTCCCATCAAGTTTGCCTGGCCAAGTCTCTGTTAGCCTATTACCAAAATCGATCTCACCTAGTTTGTGTAATTGGTCAAACCTAGTTGAGGTTTTGCCCTAACCCTAACACATCGGTCTCACCGAGTTGATATTGTCGGTCCCACCGAGATGTCTAACGTTCATATTTTGAACTGCTTCGGTCTGACTGAATTCTTCTATTCGGTCTGACCGAGTCTGGTCAAATGTGTGTAACGGTTAGATTTAGTGTGGAGGCTATATATATCCCTCCACCCCCTCTTCATCATAGAGAGATCCATCATAACGTGCCTAGACTTCCACTATTCATTTTCTGAGAGAGAACCACCAGCTCATGTGTTGAGACCAAGATATTCCAATCATACCATATGAATCTTGATCCCTAGCCTTCCTCAAGTTGCTTTCCACTCAAATCTTCTTTCCACCATATCCAAATCTGTGAGAGAGAGTTGAGTGTTGGGGAGAGTATCACTTGAAGCACAAGAGCAAGGAGTTCATCGTCAACACACCATATATTACCTTTTGGAGAGTGGTGTCTCCTAGATTGGTTAGGTGTCACTTGGGAGCCTCTGACGATATTGTGGAGTTGAACCAAGGAGTTTGTAAGGGCAAGGAGATTGCCTACTTCGTGAAGATCTACCCTAGTGAGGCAAGTCCTTCGTGGGCGATGGCCATGGTAGGATAGACAAGGTTGCTTTTTTGTGGACCCTTTGTGGGTGGAGCCCTCCGTGGACTCGCGCAGCCGTCACCCTTCGTGGGTAGAAGTCTCCATCAACGTGAATGTACGATAGCACCACCTATCAGAACCACGCCAAAAACATTCGTGTCTCCAATTGTGTTTGCACTCTTCAACCCCTGACTTTACCTTCATATGCAATATTTACTTTCCGCTGCCACAACTCAAGAATTGCATGTGTAGGAAGATTGCTTGACTTGTGCTAAATTGCTAAAACTGTCAAAACTTAAAATTGGGAAAAGGCTAAGTTTTTATTTGGTCAAGTAGTCTAATCGCCCCCCCCCCTCTAGACATACTTTCGATCCTACAAATTCCTTAAGCAAGATGACCTGATGTAGACAAGATAAACTCTTGTATGAATAAACCCCATATATTTACCCTTAATAGCAACGATACATGCGTGTCATGTCTCTTTCTATCTCTGAGATTGAGCACCGCAAGATCGAACCCATCACAAAGCACCTCTTCCAATGGCAAGAAAAATCAATCTTGTCGGCCAAGCTAAACCAATAAATCGGAGAAGAAATATGTGGCTACACAAATTATGCATAAAAGAGTTCAGAGAAAACTCAAATAATATTCATGGATAGATATGATCATAAACTCACAATTCATCGGATTCGAGCAAACACACCGCAAAAAGTCGTTACATCAAATAGATATCCAAGAACATCAAGTAGAACATTGTATTGATGATCAAAAAAAGAGAAGAAGCCATCTAGCTACTAACTCCGGACCCGTAGTTCTATGGTAAACTACTCACGCATCATCAGAGGGGCTGCAAAGATGATGAAGAACCCCTCCGTGGTTGTTACCCCCTCCGGCAGAGTGCTGGAAAAGGCCTGTAGATTGGATCTCGTGGTTCTGGAACTTCCGGTGGCGGAAAAAGTATTTCGTATGCGCCCCTACAGCTTTTGGGATTTTAGAGTATTTATAGAGTCGGTGGTAGGTCAAAATGCTACTTGTGGGCCCCACTACCCATGAGGGCGCGCGCTGGTGCCTAGTGGGCCCCTTCATTTTCTGGTTCCTTCCCGAAGCTTCCAGGGTCTCTTATTGCCAGAAAAAAATCTCCAAAAAGTTTTGTGTCATTTGGACTTCGTTTGGTATTGATATTCTGCAAAGTAAAAAACAATCAAAAAACAGAAACTGGCTTTGGGCACTAAGTTAATAGGTTAGTTCCAAAAAATGATATAAAGTTGCTTGTAAATGTATATAATACATCCAAGATTGATAATATAATAGCATGGAATAGTAAAAAATTATAGATATGTTGGAGATGTATCAGGGTATTCTTAACATATTGAATTTCATGATGCTCATCTGGGAGGACATGCTTAACAACTTCACGTTCTTTGTGCTGCTTTGCAAGGGCCTTCTTGACAGCTGCCAGTTCCAGCTACTTTTCTACCAGGGCCTTTTTCATAGCATCAAGTTTGTCCTATTGCTTTGCCAGGGCGTGCTTGACAGTCTCTCGTTCTTCTTGCAGCTCTGTCGGGGCCTTCCTGCTTCAAGTTGTGGGTTCTAGGCCACTAGACTTGCATTCAGGTCATCATTTGAGAATCCTAACTTCCCCTACATAAACAATATATCCATGTTACAACATATGGAAGAATTCCAAAATATACATGCAGCTACCGCAATATACAGTGGTAGGGTAAACAAAGACAGTCTAACAATTCAAGGAAGTGTTTGCAGAAAAGAGCATGCTGACTCACTGCCCGAACTCACTTTCTCTTTGATGTGCTTGAACTTGGTAGTACATATATAATAGCCATGAGCCATTCCAACTCTTGGTGTACCATTTGTATACCCTTAGTTGGTACTTTGAATAATTGATGATAAAATTCCTTCCATAATGTAGTTGAAGACTTTATACCACAGTCTAGAATTTACATTACCTATGCATGACAAAGAATATAAACACATTCTAACCATAGATGACGAGTTTGCATTAACATTGTCTTGTACATTTTTAGACGTACGTTTGTCGACGGTCAGCTCTGCATCATTTGTTTCATTTTGTGTGTCACTTTTTATCACTTCATCTGGATGGCGTGTATAAAAGTGTGAAAGATCATAAGCTCGTACACCTAACTGGGCCAAGAAATATGTTGTACCACCAGTATACCTAGCTTTTGGCTTGAAAATTTCTACCTATTGATACATCGGCTCCTTCTTGGTGTATACCTAGCTCGTACATTAAGCCTTGTTATCCTTTATAAACATCAAATGTGATAGGTTGTTCTGGCTAGCACCTCCGGCATGAGAGGATGCGGTCACTGGTTTGACTCGTGGGCACAAATTTTCATATGAATTGTCCATTTGCATTGTTCGCTGACAGCTGGGACATAATGGTCATAGAGACACATAGTGGTGTTTTAGGGGCTTTCTACGAGCGGCGTACATGACTTCAGACGATAATTGAATTGTACATGCACACTGGGACGAGTTCTGCACCAGTTTTCCATCTTATACAACTTTCGATATCAAACTGCACATGTTGTGCAACTTCACGTACCACAAGTGTATTTACCTCTAAATACATTTCTTGTTGCTGGAGCGTTGGGTGAAGGCTTGGGTGACATTGCTTTGAGATGGAACTTGTCCCGTACTGAAGCTAGCAGTTGGGACCTCCTTAAAGTGCAGATGACCAGGTGTTGCTCTGCCCCGAGGCCGGCGATGTGTCTTGGTGTCTTGGCAACTTGCTGCTTCAACGTGTTTTTCGACGAAATCCCTCTACAGCAAAATCATTGCGGAGCAAGGGGTTCCTCACCCACGGCTGCTTTGGAGCACAATGCTGGCATTCAATAAATGATAATTCAAGCATTGGGCAATCGGCATCCCACTTAACTTGACGTTGCAAAACATAATGTGCCTTCCAATGGGGAGTGTGCTCTCTACGGTTCCTCGGAGGACGTGGACCACATCTTCTTTCATTGTACTTGCTTGGTTTGGTTAGAATTGTGTTGGCGAGGCAATGAGCTCGTGTTGGAACCCTTAGTCCATGGCAGAGTTGATGTGCCTTGTCTTTGGTTTGCAAGGCTCCCAGTAGTGACTCATCTAGCAGAATGTTGCATCGCTATTAGGCACTTTGTGGAGGATCTATAACAAGTCAACGATCGAGCGGGTTATCCCTAAGCATGTATATTCCATCTTCAAATGTATTATGTTTATTCAGTTATGGGCCAACGGGGAAAGTGGGGGACTCAAAGAATATGGATGTGGCGGTTTAGCTTATTAGGGAGATTCACGTCATCACCAGGGTGGATAGCTCCACCTATGAGCCCTAACTTTCCATTTGTTGCACCATACTCGTTTTGTAACATCCCAAATTTTCAATTTGGAATGTTATACATAGATCATACTGCATTGCATTTTCTTTGCATTTTGTTCATGGCGATCCTCGAAAATTCTAAGCAACTCAAGGACCTACGGAGAGAGTTGGGAATTCTATCGCTTTCGTATTTGAGTTTACTCGAATATCGGTGCGAGGATAGTGTTGGTTTTAATTATTTTTCTCTCCTAAAAATATTTCTAAATAAAATATATGAGCGAAGATAATATGACTTCTCCAAAATAACAGAAATATTGGAAGAAAAATATTAAAAATCACTTTTGGTATTTATTTAGATTTATTTGCGATTTTATTTGCATAGGAAAAATACGTGTTTTTCAAAATTGCATTTAGGTCCTGGAAAAATGTTCACTTTGTCCTAAATATTATTAGAGGAGGATGAACATTTATTTCGGAATTTTTTAACTTCGTTTAGTATTTTTTTTCGCCCGTTTTGCTACGTTAGGACTCGTTTAAAAAAAAAGGGAACAGCCTTTGGGCCGTACCCGACTAGGACTCCCCTAGCCGGGGGGCCTTTATAAGCGCAGCCACCGGCCCGCTAGCCCGCCCGCCCCGCGCAAACCCTAGCGACGCTGCCTCGGGAGCCGCGCCGCCGCCGCACTCGCTGCCCCGCGCCGTCGCCGCCGCCGCGCTGCATCGCCGCCCCGCCGCCGCCGTTCGCTGGAGTTCGGCGCCGCCGACGTAGCCGCCGCCTCCGCCGAGGTAGCCGCCGCCGCCGCCGTCGGTTTTCCTAGAACCGATCGGGTTTTTTGAGAAAACCCTAGTTTTTGTTTTTTTAGATTAGATCGGTTTTTCTCCGGTTTAGTTATTTAGCGGACGTTCGTCCGTACGTTCATTTTAACGAACGTTGTTCGTCCGTTAGCCGCAGATAGCGAACGTTCGTTCGTTAGTCTGTTCGTAAGTTTTCTTTTTCGGGGTATTTATCCGCGGTTATTTCGATCGCGATTTCCGCCCTGATCTTGTTTTTCGTTTTTCTTTTCGCTCGAGAGTCGGAATCATGTGATTCAAAATCCCAGATCTTCGTCTCGACGCCCTCTTTCCATTTAACCAACTTTAATCAAGTTTTGGCTATTGTAAAATTTTACTTTAGATCAAACTAGTAAACGAATCTCGTTTCTTTCGCAGTTTGAGTTTCGTTGCTTCTTTCGATTTGATTCTTTTTGCAAACCGGAGTTCTTAAGTTGAACTTTCTGGTTAGATCTTATCTTTTGGAGTTTTGTTTGTGCATCATTGCTTGATTGCTTATGTATGATATTGTTTGCTTGCGATAGAATACCCAGACTGTAAAGCGTGCTACTACGAGTCTCTAGGTTTTGCGAATCGTCAGCAAGGCAAGTAACACTTTGATCATACCCCTATATTACCCAGTTTTTATGCATTAGATCAAACCCTCACACATTGCATGAGTAGGATCTCTTAACTTGTGGGACTGGGAAGTAGTTTGAGGTAGAACCCATTACCTGCATTATTTTTAAACCCTTGGGAGTTACTTCTACGTTTGCTTAGGTTGCCATGCTATGCTCGTAGACGTGGTTTGGGTTTGAGTGAAATCCATGACAGATGTGAGTTGTTAATTAATGGTTCAACTTAAGGTGGCTACTTGAATACACATGTGGGTGGATTGGTTGCAGGGCACCTGGAGAATCCAGTGTTGTCCTAGGAAATCCCGGGGTTTCGTGTGATTTTTCCTATGGAATGCCACCCAGGCTCAAAGGGATCATAAAACTATTCATGCTAGAAACTTCCGTGTGCAGCCACAATGCCATTATGGGCTCTGGCATAGTATGAGTAAGTTGTGTGAGCTCTTTCGTGGTGGACTAGCAGATGTAGGGGAAAGTAGGTGTACGAGTCCACCTGGGGTAAAGAGAAAATGCTTCTGAAAGACTGTGTCTCGGTCATCCGTTTCTCAAACATCATGCAGTGCGAGAAATACAACGGAGGAGATCGAGTCTTATGGGAAAAGTGCACAAACCTCTGCAGAGTGTACAAACTGATCATGATTAGCCGTGTCCCCGGTTATGGACAATTTTGAGTATCTGGTACTTGAGTTATTGGTTAATCTCATCACTCTAAAGCTAAATTTATTGGGTTAATGATTACTTTAATTTGGGATTGAGTTGGAGGTACCATCTCAATGATGTTTCAACTACCATGATAGTTACAAATAAAATGTATTCCTTTGTTTTACGGAAAAATTGGCTTTACGCAAAAACTTTAACCTTAGAGCCTCCACCAGCCAAATATGCATATAGTGTAGCCTTATATTCTGTTACTTGCATCTTCTGTATTATCTTGCTAGCATATTCCATGTGCTGACCCGTTTCGGGCTGCAACATATTACGTTGCAGACTTTTCAGACGAGGAGTAAGATGTTCTAGGTCGTTTGTCTTGCACTCAGCTATCCCGTTGGGGTTGATGGACTCACTTATCTTCCAAGCCTTCCGCTGTTATTTTGTTAGACGGCCTTAAGCCGTAGACTTTTGTAATAAGTTCTCTTTGGAGACATTCGATGTAATAAGTGTGTGATTGCCACTCTGTTATAAATCCTTCAAGTACTGTGTGTGTCAGCATTACCGATCCAGGGATGACACTGAAACACAAAGACTTCGTCCATTCAGATCGTGGTCGCTACAAGATGGTATCAGAGCACACGCTGACTGTAGGACACGACCACTAAGATAAACCCTAGGTCACTCTTCTCTACTCATTTCTGACTTCTCTCCATTTTCTACTTCTTTAGGATGGTGGACCCAAGGAACAAGTTCACGCAACCAGATGAAGACACACCTTTTGGACGACACTTGAAGGAAGTAACTAGGTACCTGAATATAGGAATACCAAGTTTTACCTGGACCTACACCACCACCTTACCAGAAGAGGAGCGATGGAGCATTCAAGTTCAAATTCCCGGGAGAACCTTCGCCCCATCCACTGAGCCAATAGAGTTTTCTTTTGATGCACCAACCTGGAGCCTAGGCAAGAGTATGACAGCCCACATCGCAATGGGAAGGATCAGAGAAGTCTACAAGCAGGAGCTGAAGGACACCATCTACCAGATTTGTGTACGCCGAGATGAGCGTTGGGACACGATCAGCACCCGGAAGGACAGGTCCATTGCAGCATTCATCCAGGAGTTAAACCAACACATTCGACGACAGGAGCACCAGATGTGCGCTGGGATGATAGAATTGAAGAAGGCACTAAATAGGAATTTGGAGCTAGAAGAAGAACTCAAGTCTACTCGTGACGGATACGAGGAGAGATGTTGATACTAGTGGAGAAGAATGATGATTTGACTAGGAAACTAGGAGTATTCATGGGAGATCCAGCACCAGGAGGAGAAGAAGAGGAAGAAGAACCCAAGGAAATTCGTTCTGAAGATTACATCATCATCGACGACACGGATTCAGACCCCGATGATAGTGAAGACGAAGACTATGAAGACGAAGCTGGAGCAGACATCATGTAATCTTCCGCCGATCAAAACTTCTAGATGACCCCCTATGACTAGTAGTTTTCCCCACAAAGTAGTTTTAGAGCACTTTTGTAACGTTAGTTAGATCTTTGTAAGACCTTGCTTGAAATTGATTGGTGTGATATGATTGTGTTTGTCTCATATGCATTTGGGTAGTGATTTTCCCTTAGACCTCATCTCTATTCTAATCTCTTCCCTCTACACCCATCAGATGCCTCCAAGACGTGAGACCGGATTTGTGTTTCCCCCTGAGCTCACTCAGTTGATCCAGCAGCAGAACATTTTGATGCAACTTCTTGTCCAGAACACTCAGAACAACCAGAATAACAACAACCCTCCACCACCACCACCCGTGGACAACCTGACACGCTTCTTAAGGTTGCAACCACCGGTGTTTGCTAGCAGCATTGAACCAATAGTTGCTGATGACTGGCTGCGCAAGATTGGAAGGGATTTGACCACCGCAAATTGCTCGGATGCTGAAAAAGTGCGATTTGCCGCACACCAGTTGTCTGGACCAGCCGCAACATGGTGGGAGAATTACACAGCCACTTTCCCTATTGCCAATGTCACTTGGGAGCAATTTCAACAAGCTTTCTGTACTGCCCATGTCTCAACTGGAGTTATGAGCATGAAGAAGCGGGAGTTTCGCAACTTGCGGCAAGGAAACCGTACTGTGGCTCAGTACGTAGACGAGTTTAGTACCCTATCTCGTTATGCCCCAGATGATGTGGCCACAGATGCCGCTAAGCAGGAGAGATTTATGGAAGGGCTGAATGATGAGATGAGCGTACAGTTGATGGTGGTAACCTTCAACAACTAATAGGAGTTGGTAGATAAAGTTCTTATGATTGAAGGGAAGCAACAGCAAATTGAGAGCCGCAAAAGGAAGTATGGACAAGGAAGGAATAATTCTGAAGCCCAGCAGAAGCCCCGATTCACTCCGAATTCGGGAGGATATACCCATAACCATGGAAGCCACAACCACACTGGAGGAAGTTCCCACAACCACAATGGCTCCAAGAATGGGAATGGGAATGGAGCGAACAATAATCAGAATCACTCAACTCCATCCACACCCGCCAAGAGGGATTTGAGCCACGTCACTTGTTTCAAGTGCGGGAAGAATGGACACTATGCCACGGAGTGCCCTAAAGCTAAGAATGGGAACGGCAATGGAAGCACCGGGAAGAAGCCCAACCCGTTCAACAAAGGACAAGTGAACCACGTGACCGTGGAGGAGGTTGAAGAACAACCAGATGTGGTGATCGGTAAGTTTTTGGTTAACTCATTTACCGCAGTAGTTCTTTTCGATACTGGTGCATCGCATTCATACGTTTCAAGGGGATTCGTAAATAGACATAAGTTGTCCTCTAGAGTCCTTATGGCCCCCATGTTAGTAAGTTCACCCGGAGCGGAATATGTGGCAAATCATGGATGTTTTCAGATGCCATTGACCATTGGACGACATGCTTTCCCCTCAGACCTAATAGTATTGGAGTCACAAGGATTGGATGTGATATTAGTTATGGATTGGCTATCGAAGTATGGAGGTAATATCGATTGTGCCAGCAAGTCTATTTTTCTTACCACCCCGGAGGGAAAAATGATTAAGTATGTATCTAGGCATTCGCCTATACGGACACAAGTACATTCTCTCACGGGAGTTGTTCAGGAGGAAGTGCCGGTAGTAAAGGATTATCTGGATGTGTTTCCAAAGGAGTTACCAGGCATGCCACCGGATAGGGATATTCATTTTTTGATTAAGTTGTTGCCTGGCACCGGACCTATACCGAAGAGACCGTATCGGATGCCAGCGAATGATCTGGAGGAGATCAAGAAGCAGATTAAGGAGTTGTTGGAGAAAGGTTTTATTCGCCGGAGTTCATCACCTTGGGGAGCCCCAGTGCTTTTGGTCGAGAAGAATGATGGATCGTTAAGGATGGTCGTTGATTATCGTGCACTGAATGAAGTGACTATTAAGAATAAGTACCCGCTGCCGATGATCAATGATTTGTTCGGCCAACTCCAGGGAGCGAAAGTATTCTCCAAGATCGATCTACGATCTGGATACCACCAATTGAAGATCCGAGAGAAGGATATACCTAAGACAGCCTTCACCACAAGGTACGGGCTATGTGAGTATACGGTTATGTCATTTGGATTGACTAACACCCCTGCCTACTTCATGAGTATGATGAACAAGGTGTTCATGGAGTTCTTGGATAAGTTTGTCGTGGTATTCATTGATGCATTTTGGTGTACTCGAAGAATGAAGAGGAACACACGGAGCATTTGCGTTTGGTACTGGAGAAGCTCAGAGAACATCAATTGTATGCCAAGTTTAGCAAATGTGAGTTTTGGTTGAAGGAAGTCGGATTCCTAGGGCATGTTATATCAGGAGAGGGTATAGCAGTGGACCCCGTAGTGCGGGCAGACACTGAATGGTTGGCACCCACTTCAGTTAGAGAAATCCGTAGTTTTCTTGGACTCGCGGGATACTACCGGAGATTCATAGAAAATTTCTCCAAGATTGCTAAGCCCATGACAACATTGTTGAAGAAGGAGACAAAGTTCGATTGGACTGAAGAGTGCGAAGAAAGTTTCCAGGAGTTGAAGAAATGGTTGACGACAGCCCCAGTGCTAATATTGCCAGATATACGCAAGGATTTCCAAGTGTACTATGATGCTTCACGCTTAGGACTTGGAGGAGTACTTATGTAGGATGGAAGAGTTGTTTTGTATGCATCCCGTCAACTGCGACCGCACGAGTTGAATTATGTGATGCATGATCTGGAGTTAGCAGCTTTAGTGCACGCAATGAAAACCTCGAGACATTTTCTTATTGGAAATCGTTGTGATGTGTACACGGATCACAAGAGTTTGAAGTACATTTTCACTCAGAAGGAGTTGAACCTCAGACAGAGGAGATGGTTGGAGCTTATAAAGGATTATGATATAAGGCTGCACTATCACCCAGGAAAGGCCAATGTTGTTGCAGACGCACTGAGCCAGAAGAGTTATGCAAATACCTTAGTAAACGGGGGATTACCCCAGGAGATAGCAGAAGATCTCAGGGAGCTTCGTTTGGAGATAGTTCCTAGATGTTTTGTCGCAAATTTGGAGGTTCAGCCGACATTGCTGGGAAAGATACGCGAAGCCCAGAAGGATGACAAGGAGATTGCCGAGATAAAGAAGAGGATGAGTGAAGGAAAAGCCAAAGGATTTTGTGAGGATGAGCACGACACCTTGTGGTTTGAGGATCGAATCTATGTGCCCAATGACCCGGAGATCAGGAAGTTGATACTGCAGGAAGCACATGATTCGCCATACTCGATACACCCCGGAAACACCAAGATGTATTTGGACTTGAAGGAACGTTTCTGGTGGACGGGAATGAAGAAGGATATTGCCGAGTATGTAGCCGTATGTGATGTATGCCAGAGAGTAAAGGCAGAGCATCAGAAGCCAGCAGGATTGCTACAGCCTATGCCGATACCCGAATGGAAGTGGGAGAAGCTTGGCATGGACTTTATCACCGGATTGCCAAGGACCAAATCAGGATATGACTCAATCTGGATAGTACTGGACCGTTTGACCAAAGTAGCCCACTTTATCCCCGTGAAAACCACATACACCAGTGCTAAGTTGGCCAAGATATACTTGACCAGGATCGTATGTCTGCACGGAGTTCCGAGGACCATTGTATCAGACAGAGGAACACAGTTCACCTCAAAGTTTTGGCATCAGCTACACCAAACTTTGGGAACGAGGCTGGAATTCAGCACAGCGTTTCACCCACAGACAGATGGATAGACCGAGAGAGTCAACCAGATTCTAGAGGACATGTTGAGAGCCTGTGCGCTAGATTATGGATATAGTTGGGATGATAATTTGCCCTACGCAGAGTTCTTATACAACAACAGTTACCAGGCCAGTTTGAAGATGGCACCGTTCGAAGCATTGTACGGAAGGAGATGCTGAACGCCGTTAATGTGGGATGAAGTTGGAGACCGCAGTTGTTTGGACCGGACTTGATCAAAGAGTCTGAAGAGAAGGTTAAGCTAATTCGAGATAGATTGAAGGTAGCTCAGTCCAGACAGAAGAGTTATGCAGACTCGAAGCACAAGGAGATAGTCTATGAAATCGGAGACAGAGCGTACTTGAGAGTATCGCCCCTGCGAGGAGTTAAACGTTTCGGAGTTAAGGGAAAGCTAGCCCCGAGATTTGTGGGACCTTACTGTGTTTTGGAACGCATGGGAGAGGTTGCCTATAAGCTGGAATTGCCCAAAGGATTGTCAGGAGTGCACGACGTGTTTCACGTTTTGCAACTTAAGAAGTGTCATGCGGAGATGGCCGATATCCCGCTTAGAGACACAGTACCCCTGGAAGCAATTCAGTTGGACAGTGATCTGACTTATGAGGAGAAGCCTGTTAAGGTTCTCGAGTTTTCGAGCAGAGTCACCCGCAGTAAGGTTATCAAGTTTTGCGAAGTTTTGTGGAGTCACCACACCGAGGAAGAAGCCACCTGGGAACGAGAAGATGATCTACGCAAGGACCACCCACACCTGTTCTCTAGCCAAGTCGAATCTCGAGGGCGAGATTCATTCTAAGGGGGGTAGGTTTGTAACATCCCAAATTTTCAATTTGGAATGTTATACATAGATCATACTGCATTGCATTTTGTTCGTGGCGATCCACGAAAATTCTGAGCAACTCAAGGACCTACGGAGAGAGTTGGGAATTCTACTGCTTTCGTATTTGAGTTTACTCGAATACCTGTACGAGGATAGTGTTGGTTTTAATTATTTTTCTCTCCTAAAAATATTTCTAAACAAAATATATGAGCGGAGATAATATGACTTCTCCAAAATAATAGAAATATTGGAAGAAAAATATTAAAAATCACTTTTGGTATTTATTCGGATTTATTAGCGATTTTATTTGCATAGGAAGCGTTTTTCAAAATTGCATTTAGGTTCGGGAAAAATGTTCACTTTGTCCTAAATATTATTAGAGGACGGTGAAAATTTATTTCGGAATTTTCGGACTCCGTTTAGTTTTTTTTTTCACCCATTTTGCTACGTCAGGACTCGTTAAAAAAAAGGGAACCGCCTTTGGGCCGTACCCGACTAGGACTCCCCTAGCCAGGGGGACTTTATAAGTGCAGCCACCGGCCCGCCAACCCGCCAGCCACCAGCCCGGCGCAAACCCTAGCGCCGCCGCCTCGGGAGCCGCACCGCCGCCGCCTCGCCGCCGCATCCCGCAGGACCCGCCGCCGCCGTTCGCCGGAGTTCGCCGTCGCCGAGGTAGCCGCCGCCGCCGCCGTCGGTTTTCCTAGAACCAATCGGTTTTTTCTTCGAGAAAACCCTAGTTTTTGTTTTTTTAGATTAGATCGGTTTTTCTCCGGTTTAGTTATTTAGTGGATGTTCGTCCGTACGTTCGTTTTAACGAACGTTGTTCGTCCGTTAGCCGTAGACAGCGAACGTTCGTTCGTTAGTCTGTCCATCGGTTTTCTTTTTCGGGGTATTTATACGCGGTTATTTCGATCGCGATTTCCGCCTTGGTCTTGTTTTTCGTTTTTCTTTTCGCTCGAGAGTCGGAATCAGGTGATTCAAAATCCCAGATCTTCATCTCGATGCCCTCTTTCCGTTTAACCAACTTGAATCAAGTTTTGGCTACTGTAAAATTTGACTTTAGATCAAACTAGTAAACGAATCTCGTTTCTTTCGCAGTTTGAGTTTTGTTGCTTTTTTCGATTTGATTCTTTTTGCAAACCGGAGTTCTTAAGTTGAACTTTCTGGTTAGATCTTATCTTTTGGAGTTTTGTTTGTGCATCATTGCTTGATTGCTTATGTATGCTATTGTTTGCTTGCGATAGAATACCCGGACTATGAAGCGTGCTACTACGAGTCTCTAGGTTTTGCGAATCGTCAGCAAGGCAAGTAACACTTTGATCATACCCCTTTATTACCCCGTTTTTATGCATTAGATCAAACCCTCACACATTGCATGAGTAGGATCTCTTAACTTGTGGGACTGGGAAGTAGTTTTAGGTAGAACCCATTACCTGCATTATTTTCAAACCCTTGGGAGTTACTTCTACGTTTGCTTAGGTTGCCATGGTATGCTCGTAGACGTGGTTTGGGTTTGAGTGAAATCCATGACAGATGTGAGTTGTTAATTAATGGCTCAACTTAAGGTGGCTACTTGAATACACATCTGGGTGGATTGGTTGCAGGGCACCTAGAGAATCCAGTGTTGTCCTAGGAAATCTCGGGGTTCCGTGTGATTTTTCCTGTGGAATGCCACCCAGGCTCAAAGGGATCATAAAACTATTCAGGCTAGAAACTTCCTTGTGCAGCCACAATGCCATTATGGGCTCCGGCATAGTATGAGTAAGTTGTGTGAGCTCTTTCGTGGTGGAATAGCAGATGTAGGGGAAAGTAGGTGTACGAGTCCACCTGGGGTAAAGAGTAAATGCTTCTGAAAGACTGTGTCTCGGTCATCCGTTTTTCAAACATCATGCAGTGCGAGAAATACAACGGAGGAGATCGAGTCTTGTGGGAAAAGTGCACAAACCTCTGCAGAGTGTACAAACTGATCATGATTAGCCGTGTCCCCGGTTATGGACAATTTTGAGTATCTGGTACTTTAGTTATTGGTTGATCTCATCACTCTAAAGCTAAATTTGTTGGGTTAATGATTACTTTAATTTGGGATTGAGTTGGAGGTACCTTCTCAATGATGTTTCAACTACCATGATAGTAAAAAATAAAATTCATTCCTTTGTTGTAGGAAAAAATTGGCTTTACGCAAAAACTTTAACCTTAGAGCCTCCACCAGACAAATATGCATACAGTGTAGCCTTATATTCTGTTACTTGCATCTTCTGTGTTATCTTGCCAGTATATTCCATGTGCTGACCCGTTTCGGACTGCAACATATTATGTTGCAGACTTTTCAGACGAGGAGTAAGACGTTCTAGGTCGTTTGTCATGCACTCAGCTATGCCGTTGGAGTTGATGGACTCACTTATCTTCCAAGCCTTCCGCTGTTATTTTGTTAGACGGCCTTAAGCCGTAGACTTTTGTAATAAGTTCTCTTTGGAGACATTTGATGTAATGAGTGTGTGATTGCCACTCTGTTCTAAATCCTTCAAGTACTGTGTGTGTCAGCATTACCGATCCAGGGATGACACTAAAACACAAAGACTTCGGTCCATTCAGATCGTGGTCGCTACACGTTTGCAACCTTTATCATGTAGTTGTTGATGCTATCTGGTTTGTAAGTGTTAGAGCATCTCCAGCCGCGCCCCCAGGAAGGCCCCCCAGGCGATTTTTCGGCCGCCGGCGCCAAAAAATCGGCCCAGTCGTGCCCCCAAGGGCCCAGTTTTCGCCGGCTCGGGCCGAAATTGGCGTCGGCGGACCCAACCCGAACCCGGCGCGCTGGGGGTCGCTCGGGGGCGCCGGGCGAATCGTTTTTGGCGCGAAGAGCCGCATCAGCGACTCGACTCTCTTCTCGCCGCTTCGTCGTCCTCATCGCCTCGTTCCTCGTGGCGAATCAATGCCAAAACTGTGTGCGTTGCCGCATCGGTCAGCCTCCATTGATGCCTCACGGCCGGCGCAGTGAAGGCCGGGCGACGCACGTCCCCTCGGCCGCCACGCCATCACGCCACGCGTAACGCGCCGGCCAAGCCTACCATGTGGCGCCTCCGCCTATATAAGCCGACCGCGAGCGCGCCGGAGGCACGCACAGATACTCCACCGCCGACGCGCTAATTTCTCTCCTCTTCCTCCTCTCGCTGTCTCCAGTTGAGAAGAATGGCCGAGCGCTTTCCAGGCGACGGTGCGGCGACGAATGGCTTCGGGCGCCGCCATCTTCACGAGGACGAGGCGTGCCTCGTTTTCGAGGCCGAGTACCCGGTCCCGCCGGACATGCGAGTGCTCGGGGCTTGGAGGATCGGCGCCGGCGGCGTGCCGGTGCCACACCACCCACCGGGGCGGCGCGGCGTGTGGAGATCGCACGTATTCGCGCGTCCCTGCCGCGGGCGGCGAGGGAGGGGCCACGGTACGTCCCCGACAGCCCGCTCTGGGAGCCCTACTCCCGCCGCTGTCACGCCGAGTAGCTCGAGGCCACCAACGGCGTCGTGCCCTCTGGTAGGCTCAACTCCGAGGGCCGGCGCCGGTGGTGGGGCGTGCCCGGCCGCACATTGGAGGCCGTCCTCGAGTACATCGAGGGCGGCAACACGCCGCGCCTCGAGTACCCCGCTCCCACGTCCTTCTCATGCCGCCGTGGAAGCTCCTGGACGCCGAGGCGCATGGAGCGGACCGGGGCGTCCTCCTCCTCGTCCGGCCACTCGTTGGGCTCTCCCTGCATCCGCCCCGTCAAGCCGGAGCCCCAGGACACGCCTGTCAGCGCGCGTACCCGCCGCTCCGGCGTCCTCGTCGAGCCCAAGCCGGAGCCCGGCCTCCCCGTGGAGTACGAGAAGATAGCCCGACGCGGCTTCTCCGACGAGGACGCCCTGCGGTGGGCACGGGACGACTACCTTCGTGACGAGATGGTCCGGCAGCGCCGGGCCCTGGAGATCGCCGCCCGCAAGTGTGGGCGCGAGGACGAGAACGGCGTCGTGGTCCTCGATAGCGATGACGACGACGACGCCCCCGGACCGTCCAACCCGTCGTGCCAACCGGGGGAGGGGTATAGCAGGGATGGTGGCGGCGGAGGCGGGGACGCCGCCGCTGCCGCCGCCGACGACGACGGTGGCGGCGGCGACTACACGCGGTTCTACCGCCTCCTCGGCATGTAGAACTGCAAAGGCGGGCGGCGGGCGGCGAGCGGCTAGGTAGACGGCGAGGAGCGGCGATGGAGACGGCGGGGCAGCCCGTGATAGGTTTTTCTTTTTTTTGTAAAATATGTTTAAATTTGAACGAACTCGCCGATTTTTGCGTTAAATTTGAGCCGTGTTTGCGCTGTATTTGACTTTTTCAAAAAAAACGTGGGCGCTGCAACTGGGGGACATCACGCCCCCAGTGCGCGGTTTAGCGCCGGTGCGCCCCCAGGGGGCGATTTAACCCCTCCTGGATGGCCAACTGCTGGAGATGCTCTTAGACCTTATTTACTTGGTTCCCAGGTTTGGGGCTTTAGCAATTTAATGTCAGGACACATCTTGATCCTACGTTCTTAAAAAAGAACTACGAGAGTGTTTAAACCAGGAAATTACATAAGTGAGAAAGGCCTCATTTTTACGTTATTACCCCTTTTCTACTATCTATCTACTACTCCCTCCGTTTCAAAATTCTTGTCTTAGATTTGTCTACATACGGATGTATCTAAATACTAAAACGTGACTTGATACATTTGTATTTAGACAAATCTAAGACGAGAATTTTGAGACGGAGGGAGTACCATTATAAAAGCACGAGAGGGCACATCCATCTCATTATATTAGCCGTCTAATCTGAGATCTAACGTCCAAAATCTCCGTTAACGATTTCGTTAACGAAATCCCCTTCCCCTCGCTAACCTCCTC
>LR738714.1:454736877-454770090 GCA_902687465.1 Secale cereale
CCTTCCCTTCCCCCCTTCTCGCAGCAGCTCCGCCCCCGACAGATGCCAGCGGCCGAGCGGCACCTCCAACCACTCGACCACGCCGCCGCTCCCGCTCGGCCCGTTCCCCTTCTCACCGGACGCTCGCCCCACCGCCGCCCCTTCTACCCCTTCTCGCCAGCGGCCAAGCAGCAGATCCGACCCCGACGGACGCCAACGGCACCTCCACCGCCGACGGACGCCAGCGGCCGAGCGGCACATCTGCCGCAGGGGGGCACCGCTGAGGGGGCCGGGCCGGTCGGGCCGCAGCAGCGCGCCCCCGACGCCTCGGCCTGGGAGACTGGGACTACCGGCGCTGCCCTGGTGTTGGGGTTGGGGCGGCTTACTGCCCACTCTGGTCAGCCATCTTCCTCTTTTTTTCTTCGTCTAGATATATATTCATCTATACAAGACTGAGTACATGGCCGATCAATTGTCACAGTGTCATTAAGCACAATGCTACTCATTTGTTCAATTGTTAGCTTAATACAATTCGCAAGCTTCAGTGGGCAGGCTGACTGTAATCATTCGATCGTCGTTGTAATGGATGCCTCCGTGTCCAATGCCCAGCTGCAAATTCTGCCTTGTGCGTGCATGATGTTGTCGACGTGGTATGCGTGTTGGATGGATGACTAAGGGCACGTGCGGCCGGCCGGCAGGCATCTGTGTTGTGCGTGCGTGTTGACTCGGGTAATCAGATGTGTTGTATGTGTGCCCAACAAGTCTTTGCGTCAATGATCGACTGAAAACGTTTGTTTCATTGCATTTTAGTTTAGAAACATGAAATAAGTAGCACATTCTATTATTTTAGTTCACTACTAGCACCTTCTATTTTTAATCATTAGCACATTCTTATCCTGGTAGTAATCAAGTTCTTTATCAGGACCTTGTCTAGAATATAACTGCATTGTAGGAATTGCACACTTATAGGAGCCATTGCTAGCTCTGGAGAGTAATGGACTCATGTAAATACGAGCTCTGGTTCTTATGTAATGATGTACTGCTATGCATCACGTATGCAGGTGAAAACACGATAGAAAAAAGGTTTCTTGATGATATCACTTACCAAATGACTGTTGTACATACAAGCTTCCTTTTACGTAGCCAAGAGAGGAAAATGATTTCTGATTTTAGTTCAGCATATTATGGTGTCAGTTTCATTGCTTCAGCGAATCAAGAGATTTTTTCCAAGAGGAGATGGATCTAGCCAGGTCATGTTGTTGTGTAAATATATGTGATTTTTTAGGGCCTATTGATCGGTCTCTTCTCCATGGCCACGCCATCGTTGCCCCAAGTACAGGTGAACTATTTATCCTTTTGATTTCTTTACCTCCAGTTTTCCCCCTCACCTTCCATGCTTCTCCTCCATGTACAGACCTCAAGCTGGGGCTTGGAAAGCACCACGGAGACAGAAAGTTGGCACAATGCTCAGTAGTTCAGCAGCAAGAAGGTAACTCATCTCTCCACCATAATTTTCTTTTTTGGAAATTGTGTAGCTGCAGACATGCACTAATTTGTGATTTAGCACTCTAACTCTGTAGTTCAAAATTTGTTATTAGACGTTGATTGTGCTAGAGATACAGTACTCCAGTTCCTGCTCGGATCAGTTTGGCATAAGAGGTGGAGGATTGGGCCAAAATCTTCCTCTTTGGGACTTCTATGTTTGGAACCATAGTGTAAGTTGGGGATCTTTATTTCTGTTCAAATCAAATTACTTGCAACTGTATTCTCGCGTGTTTCATATTTTTATGCATTGTGTATTCAGGAGGTACTACAAAAGATTTTGTTGTGATGATGCAAAGTATGATTTAATAATCTTTTACCCCACACACTTTACATCTGGTTTCATAAACACTCTGCTTTTCCCCACGTCAGCTACCTGGTCAGGTTAATAGAGTCAATGGCTGTAAAGGATTTTGGTGAGGATTCTGCTGAACGACAAAATGCCCAGTCTATCTCTATCGATTGCAGAATTGGTAAACCTCTCATCTGTGGAGTGATATTGATTTGTGGAGAGCTATCAAAAAGTTTGCCTCCCAATTTTAGCCACCTTCACGTATTTTAGATGCAACACTTACAAAAGTGAGATAAAAATTAGATGGATAGCTTAGCCGAGAAAACACATTTTTTTCTCCTTTGATTTCTTCTTGTCTAGGCCAGGAACCATCTTGCGCTCAACCAGATTCATGTTCTTTGACTCACTTTTCAATCAAGATAAACCCTTCGTTTCCCGTCTGTCTTTGTTCAAGTGTCGTTCCAAATCAGTTTGTAGTTCATATTTTGAGATCATGTACTCCCATCGATTCAAATTAGTTGCAGCTCAAACGGATGTATCTAACACTGAAATACGTCTAGATACATCCGTTTCAGCGACAAACCGACAAGTAATATGGATCGGAGGTAGTACTTTCTTTGACCTGCAAATCCTATAATTTTAGCTATATATAACGAGCACTCATCTTCGGATTTGTTCCTTGATCTGCCTATGTAAAACATTTGTGTGTACTTGGATTTTAGTTTGGGATCTAGATAGATTGGCTCATAGATTTATGATGTCATATACTGCCTGTTGAAATATGGAATTGATATTCTACCAATTAGTCAATGCTCTTCATAGTTGCTAAGCAGTGGACATGGGCATCTTAAGTCCTATACACACCATTTCTGGTCATTTTTATGACTCTGAAATTACGTATTATACGTACTTTGTATAAGATCTAAATTTTCAAAAAAACTAGGTCTATTTAATGATAGAACTAAGGGCCGAGCTAGGCACAGGCCGATCGGGCCAAATTTGGGCAGGTCACTGTGCAGCTGCCCGATTTCGGCAACTGCAACCATGGATTTTACGTCCCTGTTTTGCCTTCCTCCCCCGCGCACGGGATTGAGTCTGTCCCAGCCTCCGCATCCCGCCTCCCCATGCGTCCCCTGCCTCTGCCTTTGCCTCCGCCTGTGTATACCTCGCCCCTACGTGTGTATACATCGCCCCTGCCTCCTTGATCTGCCTATGTAAAACATTTGTATGCACTTGGATTTTAGTTTGGGATCTAGATAGATTGGCACATAGATTTATGATGTCATATACTGCCTGTTGAAATATGGAATTGATATTCTACCAATTAGTCAATTATCTTCATAGTTGCTAAGCAGTGGACATGGGCATCTTAAGTCCTATACACACCATTTCCGGTCATCTTTATGACTCTGAAATTACGTATTATACGTACTTTGTATAAGATATAAAATTTTCAAAAAGTAGGTCTATTTAATGATAGAACTAAGGGCCGAGCTAGGCACAGGCCGATTGGGCCAAATTTGGGCAGGTCACTGTGCAGCTGCTCGATTATAAATGGCTCTCAGTTATATAAATGGCTCTCAGTTATATATAAAATTATAAAATGGGTGTACTGTAGTAGCCTATGGTCAGGTGGAGGGTACAAATTATACCAAATGATGTGACCCATCCTATTTTGTCATGTTTAGTAGTAATCTTTTGAAACCTTATATTTGCTACTGCATGTGTAATTTTGGTGCTATTTTTTTCAGAAAGGAAGGTTGTATTTAATTTTTGCGTTATTGAAAACGTAACAGAAGTTTTTTGGTATTAACCAGAGCTAAGATATGTGAGTATATTGTTTTCATTTGTTGAGGTCATGAGAAAATTTGGAACATTACATTGTAATGATGGAATCATTCGGGCATCATGATATGGATGAGCCTTTTTTAGTGAAAGTACTTCGCGTGTTATGAGATTGTCAATCAATAGTTACTTCTTATTTTTGATATCAACTAGGAAGCAAATGCAAGATTCTTCAACCTGCTATGATCTTTTCTGGTTATAGTGATAAGAAGTGATTTACTGCTTCAATATTAAACTAATGTAATTCTTCTGAACTGACATTGTCCCCTCTACACAAAATACACAAGATTTTGGATTGAAAAGTATAACATTAGTAAGTGATTTGTGTTTTGTTTTATTTATTTTTCACTTTGAAATATTTTCACTCTGCAAGACTATTAATAAATTCATCGGTTTATATGTCCTCTAATAGATTCATCATTTTTCTTTTGCAGCTGCACGAGAATATTGACCAACCAGAGTGTATGTGCTCCTAATGCTCTCTCTTATAATAGTGAAGTCCTAATGAGTATCAGATGCTTTTAAGTTATGCAGGTCTTATTGCAGACATGCGCTTCTGTACCGTCAACATGTCAACGCCTTCATCGTTGCCTTAGTTAGTGTGTGCTAAAGGTAAAGCCACGGACGGTGAGCGACCAACAAAGTGAAGGTTGGCATGCAAGAGTAGTCCTATTAATTGTAGAATTAGAAACAAATGCATACGTTGTTGCACTATAGGTTAGAAGATTTTGGTAAAAATATACCCTCTCTGTAGACAAATATAAGATGTGAGTCCTAAAGTAGTGACCTAATGTATGATGAATTCTATGTAAATAGACCAGCTATGTATGCTCAATTATATGTAGCATTGATTTTTCTGAATTTTTCTAATAGGCAATATGTGAGCAATTGTCAGATTGAAGGGAAGACTTATTTGATTCATTCTAATACATGTCCTAACTATGATGAATAATAAAATTTCAGCTTAAGGTTATACGTGCATTGCACGTGCAAGCTTACTAGTAAGAAGAAAATAAACATTGTATTTATTGCTATCATCGGCTACACTTTTTCTTTTGTACATAAACTTTTAAAAATAAAAACTTATGTTGTTGAGAATATCTTCGAAATTTCTTCATCAAAGAAGGTCACGAGAGTGAAAATGAATTCGATGACATGGCAACATAAATCTCACATGAACCAAATTTACAATGACTTCAGAGAAGTATTTGGATGTTGTGCATCGGAGGTGCAGTAATTTTTTTATGAAAGAAGGTTAGGAGAGTGAAAATGAATTAGAAATTTCAAAGGTTTGCTTAGTGAGATTAGAGTGTATGTTTGGCTCCTCCACAAAATGTTCCGATACAAGTACAACTTCTTTATTTTCTCTAATGTAAATCTTGTTGTTTTAAGTTAAGTCCAGAATTCTAATTTAATAAACCTTTGGAGTTTTAAAGAAATACTAAGTGCATGTTTGATTCATAGTAAGATTGAATCATGTAGTAGAGTTTCCTAAGCATTCAGCATTCGTGTGCACCACATTTCAAAAGAAATTTTGCGTCCTCTCGAATCTCTTGGAATGAATTATTTTCTTTTACTGATGTGCAATCAAACAAACATTGATACAAATTCAATCGTGTAGGATTCAAATAGACAATGTATTGCAATGCTGCATTTTCTTTAGAATCATGTGAATGAAAAATCAAGACATTCGAGTTCATGTTCAGTTCCTTCATTTTTTTGCGAGGAATAGGGAGTTTTATTGCAAAGTTGTAGTGTTACATTCAAGAGGCCACAAATCCTCAATACAAGGTGGAGCTGCCCGTAACCACACCGATGTGGTTCTCTCGGAGCGGCTGTAAGTGGCCAACCGATCTGCAACACAATTCTGACTACGGTGAATTTTCTGTGGTAGAAACTCCCTACTGTTAAACATCTCTTTAATCTCAAGAACCAATTGCCCATAGGCTGACTTCACCAGGCTATTGTTAGACAGGACTGAGATAGCTTCAGCACAATCTGATTGAACGACCACCGGAAGCGTCGTATGTTGCATCGCCAACGCCATTCCCTGCATGAGTGCGTGTATTTCTGCTTCCAACGGATCATTGCAATGGAAGATATAACGGTATGCGGAGAAGATAATCTTGCCTTTGTCATCGCGAAGAATCATGCCAGCAGCAGCAGACCCATCAGCATCCATGAAAGCTCCATCGACGGATAGAGCAACGAAGCCTGGCATTGGTGCAGGCCATGGCATGGCCGGAGGTTTCACTTTGTGCACACTTGTACCCTCGGCCGAAATTGGCATCTTGCCTTTGATTATCTCCTCCGTACTAAACCGGCCTGCTAGATTAATAGACTTATAGTAGCTGTCGAGGAACTCCACCGTCGTCTCCGTTGGTGGGATTTCCTTGCCATGTGCTTGGTCGGACCGTAGCTGCCAGATTCGCCAAACGAGCATGATCACCATGTCCCGAACTTCCTCGCTGCAATTTACCAGCAAGTGCAATAACCAATCCTTTCCATTGTCGATTAGAGAATCATCTGAGGGCAGAGGCCATCTAGTTCTCATACTCAACCAAATCCGCCTCGCGTTACTACAGGTAACTAGCGCATGAAATGATCCCTCCTCCTCCACGCCACACAAGGGGCAGGTCGATCGTGTGGAAATATGTCTGAAACTTTTACATTGTGTTGTAGGGAGGGCACCTGCAATTACCTTCCAAGCTGTGATTTTCATCTTCTGAGGAACTGACGATTTCCACACCGCATTCCAACTTGATCTCACTCCACTTGGTGCTGAACTCGAGGCTCCCCCTGCAAACGCTATGTTATGATCGTATGTAGCCAGTTTGTAGGCGCTCTTGACTGAGAACTGGCCACTCTTTTCTGGAAACCACGAAACAAAATCACAGCGTTGCCTTGGAGATGGCCTTATATTCACAATATGATCAATGTCCATAGGCCAAAAATTCTGTTCTAACCGATCCATCCGCCATGCACCGTTCTCATCCAAGAAATCTGAGACACGGTTCATCCGGGAGGTGCGCTTGGGGGTAATAGGCCGGAACGATGTTGCCCTTGGGATCCAAGGGTCTCGCCAAGTACGTATAAGCGTCCCATCTCCCACTCGCCAGATAACCCCCTGTTTCAGAAGGGCAAGGCCATGAACGATCCCTTTCCACACTGCAGAACCATTGCTAGAGAACACCGAATCCAGTAGATTACCATTCGGGAAATACTTTGCCTTGAGAAGCCTAGCACATAAACTGTCTGGCGCATCCAGAAGGCGCCATGCTTGTTTAGCAAGAAGGGCCTAGTTAAACTCCCGCATATCTCTGAAACCCATACCCCCCATGGATTTGGGTAAACACATTTTGTCCCAACGCAGCCATGCCATTTTACGCTTCCCTTTGTCAACTCCCCACCAGTACTGTCGCATCATACGGGTTAATTCATCACAAATCGATGCCGGGAGCTTGAAGACGCTCATAACATAAGCTGGTATAGCCTGAGCAACTGCTTTGATTAAAATTTCCTTGTTACCTGAAGACATATACTGTTCACTCCAATCGATTAATCTCTTCCTTAATCTCTCCTGGACAGTCTCAAATTTGCCTTTATGCATTCTTCCCTCTGGCACAGGGAGGCCTAGGTACTTAGGCTTGAAGACCTCATGTGTTATCTCCAGCACATTCTTCACATTGTTAGCAACAGTAGTTGGGTAGTGATCTGAAAAAAGGATGGAGCACTTTGATGGATTTATAAGCTGGCCCGTAGCCGCTGCATAAGTGTTCAACAAACCTTTAACCAAAACTGCCTGCTGTTCCGAAGCTTGGAAGAATAAAAGTGAGTCATCCGCTAATAACAGGTGGGAGATTTCTGGAGCCCCTCTACAAATTTTAACCCCTCTCAACCCATCCTCTGCCATAGATTTGTTAAACAGCCTTGAAAGAGCATCCGCAACAAAAAGGAATAGAAAGGGTGATAACAGATCACCTTGCCGAAGACCCCTAGAGGGGGAAAAGGAGTCCAGAAGTTTGCCATTGAAATTCACTGAGTATTTAACCGAAGAAACACACGCCATAACACGAGATACCCAGAACTGGGAAAAACCCCATTTGCGCAGGGCTCTTTCCAGGAAATCCCAGTCTACACGGTCATATGCCTTCGAAAGGTCATGCTTGTAAGCACATAGAGCCGGTGAATTATCCTTTACAGACTGTATATGATGAATACATTCGAAGGCAATAATCGAATTGTCAGTGATCAGTCTGCCAGGGATGAAAGCACTCTGATTTTGTGATATAAGCTCTGCTAAGAAAGGTCGCAACCTGTTCACCATGCATTTTGACACGATTTTATATACCACATTGCAAAGACTAATAGGCCGGAAGTCCTTTAGTTCACGAGGATGTGGTGCTTTCAGAATTAATACTACCGCCGTATCATTAACATCATCTGGCATCATACATGTAGCAAAGAACTCTTGTACCGCAGCAATAACATCTGTTTTAAGAACCTCCCAGTTTCGCTGATAGAAACGCGCCGGGAAACCATCCACTCCTGGTGCCTTTAACGGTCCTATTTGGAAGAGCGCATCGGAAATCTCTTTGTCAGAAACTGGTTTCCCAAGAGCTTCATTCATGTCTGATGTAACTTTCTGTTGGATACTGTCCAAGACGACCGAAGGATCAATAGTAGGATCCTTGGTGTATACTTCCTTGAAGTATGATTGTGCCATCCTCTCAATAGTAGGATCCTTGGTGTATACTTCCTTGAAGTATGATTGTGCCATCCTCTCCATATCTGAAGGTGCAGAACACCAAGAGCCATCCATCTTCCTCAAGTGCTGGATATGATTCCTCCTTGCCCTCCAGGTTGCTCTACGGTGCATGTATGATGTATTACGTTCGCCTTCCTTTAGCCACGTGATCCGTGACCTCTGCAGCCACATCATTTCCTCCCTATATAGGAGTTCGTCCAGTTGATTCATTTTCTCCCGAATGTGGGAACGGTCAGCCCCTGCTAACTGTAAGGCAGCTAGCTGACTCCTCAGCTCTTCTATTTCTTTCAACACATTACCAAAATTGTTCCTACCCCATTCTTTCAACTCCTTCATCACCTCTTTCAGAGACGCTGCCACTGAACCGAGCCCACCACTCGGCTTGTGTTTTAACCATGAGTTCGCTACCACATCATGTAGACCTTGATGGCGTTCCCACATAATTTCATACCGAGGTGCGTTACTTTTCTTGCACACGGCTGGACCCTTCCCTACCTGGATAAGTAGGGGACAATGATCCGAACAAGGCGAAGCAAGGTGCAGCACCCTTGTCTCTGGAAACAGGTTGTTCCAGTGTTCATCCGCACAGGCACGGTCGAGCCTGACTTGTACGTTACGGTCACCTTCCTGCCCGTTATTGTATGTATATGGAATACCGGCAAAACCCAAATCCATGAGCTCACGTAGCAGCAGGCAGTCCCTAAATGCTGACATCTGTGTTTCGGATCGCAAGGATCGCGAGAGATGCTCGTGTTGCCACAAAGCCTCATTATAATCCCCACAGACAAGCCATGGCTCCTGCGAAACTGCTCGGAGACGAGCTAGATGATCCCACATTCCTTGTCTGTTCTCAGCTCTTGGCTCACCGTAGATAGAAGTCCCTCTCCATGAATTTCCTCCTCCTACATCCTCAATGCGAACATCAATATAACGGCAGCATTCATCCAGTACTGTCACAGTCAAGGACTCGTCCCAAAAGAGAGCCAAACCTCCACTTTTACCATTACTACTAACACCATGAAAACCTTTTAACCCTAACCTCCACTTGAGTTTTTCCACCTCACCTATCTCTTGTCTAGTCTCACATAAGAAGACTAGCTTGGGGTCGTTGGCTTTGACGAGGGCCAACACCTCCCGAATTGTCCGGCGGTTCCCCACCCCCCGGCAGTTCCAGGCGAGGACATTCATTGCATCCGGCGGTCCTCCTCGAGGGAGGCCGCCGATATCTCATTGTTCCCATGTTCCTTTCCGGTTTTCACCCGTTTGCTGCTAGAGCTACTCGAGGGGGAGTCCCCAATCTTCTGATCCGTACCACTTCCATCTGTAATTGCCAACACGGTTGAGATATTGTTTGGTTGGCTTGAGTTTAAACCAGCATCATCCATGTTCAGCCTCTTTCTCGGGACCTTGTCTAACTCCATCCCCATACCTGTTGGCTTCCTTGGACTAGATGCAGTATCTGCAAGTGCATGGTCTAGATCCTCTTGCCACGCAATGTTCTTCCCATCTGAAACCTGTGGTTCTTCCTGCCTCGCATTAGGGCGAGCTGCCCTATTTGTCCTGGGTGGCGGAATCTCCCCCCTATTCTGATTGGGACCATCAGCATACAACCAATCGCCGTATTTCATCTGCTTCTCGTCATGTATACCCAGGCCGCACTCCTTAAATCCATGTTCAATAAGTCCACATACCTTGCAGAATCTTGCTAGCTTCTCATATCTCACCAGGTAAACTTGTCGTTCCTTAGCACGGACAATACTCACAAACTTTGTCAGAGGACGTTGAATATCATGTTTCACACGCACCCTAACATAATCCCCACGGGTATTCCCGTTTAAGCGCATATCCAGTATTTCTCCAGCATCTTTCAGAAGTTTTTCCACTACCGACTGCTTGCAATATGCCTCAGGCAGCTTATGGATCTGGAGCCAAATCGGCATCTGAACAATCTCGATCTCATTTGTTTTACGGAAGCCATCATATGGACACATCAACACAGCCATGTTGCGAAAAAGCCAGGGCCCCTGCATCATTATACGCTCCCAATCCCCCAGGCAAGACGCCTGGACGACGAACCGATTCGGACCAACAGGTTTAAACCTTACACTCTGCGCTGGGTTCCAGGCCGCACGCATGTCTCTATAGAAAGCTGATTGACTGAAGGTTTTATCGGTATGAACCTTAGCTAGGGCAAGCCATCTTACACTTTCGTTGATTTCTCGATCATCCACATCAATCTCAACATCATCAAAGTCCTCATCGTTGAGATCTAGCTGGTTGAAGAAATCGCCAAGATCAGGTCTACTCTTTCATGTGAATACATTTATTTTCAGCAATCCGTTGTTCAAGAATATATAATACGAAAATGATTATTTTATATAGAGTACTACGTTGTTCCACACAAGTCGTGCAAAGGGACCTGAGCACCGGGCCTGGCAGGGATTTCGCATCACGAGAGGGAGCATCGCAGTGCGGCCGCTGCAACCAAAGCACCAGTCTGTCCGACTGGAGTATATTAAAATTCGGGATACGCAAAATTCGAGGCACCTGGCCATGGCCTTGCCAAGATGGCTCCAATGGCCAGTAGAAACGTTCTTTCGAAGTAACTCGCGCGCCATTCGCTACGCTCTGCCAGTGCCAGGCGGCCAGTGCTGACTGGTGAAAAAGGGTCTAAATACAATTATACAATTGCATTCTTCTCGTCTACACTTCAGGACCATCGTGAATATTTTTGGCTGGCACCCCCGTGGCCTAGTCTACCGGCTCCACTTTGAATGCAGTAGTAATTTGGGTGCCGTAGATGGACGGTAACGGTGCAGTTATCAGGCTACTGTTCGTACCCTATGTGCGGTGGCAATTAATCAGCTACCGCACATACGAGTTTGTCGTAATGACGAAGAGCCGTAGCAGCAACCCTTGGGTAGATTTGGCACCGGGCTTGCTCAATTGGCGATGTGAAGAGGAAGAGGGGAATCCACGCCATGATACTGCTACCAGACATAGTATTCTTCTGTAACCATGGCAGCTTCCTTTAAAGAAAAACAAGGCAGCTAGCTAGCTTCTTGCTTCACACCAAAGATAACCCAAGCATGGACATTGCCACTTCTGCCTCGCATGATTCAAACAAGTTCGAAAAGCTTTCTTCCCGAGACTCCACTAAAAAGGCGCCACTTCTACGGCAATATCCTAACAGACCAAAGCTAAAACCGAAAGCTTAGTAGAGTAGTGGTAAGGTAATCCCTACACCTAACACGACCTAATAGACTCCTACTAAAACTACTTTCTAATAAGTTCTAGTAGTAGGGCAACAACTAAATAGAGGACGCCAAGAAAAATCCACGAGTACGTTACAACAGACTGATCAACGACACGTCCGAAAAAGATGTACACTACCGGCCGCGGGGAGGGGCGGCTAGAACGAGGCGACGGCCGGCGCGGCGGCCTCGATGCCGACGGCGACGGGGACGGGGTCCTTCTTGCGGCGCATCTCCAGCACCTTGCGGTGGGAGTTGGAGTGCA
Source organism: Secale cereale (assembly GCA_902687465.1). NCBI lineage: Eukaryota > Viridiplantae > Streptophyta > Magnoliopsida > Poales > Poaceae > Secale > Secale cereale. The sequence continues at coordinate 454,748,823 of LR738714.1, forward strand.
GGTTGCCCACGAAGGTGGGGCTGCACGCCGGCCGGTACTCCGGGAGGAGCCGCCCCGACTTGAACCGGACGCCGCAGGCGTTGCACAGCGTCTTGGCGCCCTCCGGCCCCGCGCGCCACTGGGGCGTCTTCTGGACGCCGCAGTGGCTGCAGCGCCGGTCGCCCTGGCCCGGCGGGGAGGCGGCGCCGCCCGACAGCTGCGGTGGGAGATGGCTCTTTGGCTTGCGCCCGCGCTTCTTGGGCTTGTGCTTGGACTTCTTGTTCTTGTTCTTGGTGCGTGGCGGTTCGTCCAGGAGGCTGAAGCTGGGGGAGTCCATCAGGAAGAAGGACGACAAGGAGGCCGACGAGGAGCAGGAGGAGCTGGTGGCGGACGACGACGCCGAGTCGGATATGGACGCGCCAGAGAGCGACCACACGGTGGTGCCGCGCGAGCGCTTGCTGCGCTTCTTTGACCTCACCGGCACCAACGCCTCCGTGGAAAGCGCGCATATAGTCGGGGTCCGCATAGGGTCCACGGCCGACACGGCGCTTTCCTGCGGCCGGCGGTGCTGCGGTGGCCACGCCGCTGGCGCTTGGAGCTGCGGCGGCGGCGGCGGGAGCTCTGCTTGAGAGTCGTCCATGATACGCGACACCCACTCCAGTTCCTCCGCGTCGTGGGCCTACGCAGAAAGCACGCAAAAGAAATGAATAACGCTGGAAACCTAAAATAGCGCCGTCTGGCCGGAGAAAGGAAAAGAAAAGGGTCAAACGTCTTACCGGCAGGTCCATCTCCGGCGGAATAAGCGGCGAGAGCTCGTACGACACCGCCGACGACCCGTGCGAGTCACTGCACTTTTCCTCCTTCTCGGCCGCCGGCGCTGTCTCGCAGAGAAAGTCGCCTTCCTTGTCCACCTCGCAGAGCTCCTCAAGGTCAAGGAGCTCCTCCACTGAGAAGCCGTCACCCAACAGCCCGGCTCCCCACGCCGCCGGCCCAGCGACCACGGCGGCCGCCACCTCCTCCGCTGCCTCGTACGGCCTGAGGCTACTCCTCAGCGCGGACATCCTCTCCACCTAAAACCACAGACACAGTCAGTTTCCTCCAGAGAAGAGAACCACCTCCTCTCTTGTCAATAACAGTCTCACGCGCGCGCACACACACACGTCTCAGCACAGAGAGGCTATGTGTGCTTACCTGCAGGGAGCCGTGGTGCTGCGCGAACGACGACGACATGGCGGAGGCGGCTGCAGAGGAGCGGGGGCGGGGGGAAAGGGTAGGGAAGGAGGCGTGGAGGAGGTGAGGAGCAGAGGAAAAGGCAGCAGCAGGGGCGGAAGAGATGAGTGTCTGGTGGGTCATTGAATGGCTGCCAAAGTCCGTGTCCGCAACAAATGCACTGTTGTGTTGTTTTCCCTCCTCCCTTTTTCTCCCGCTTTGCTCTCCCTCAATCACGTTGCTCCACTCCATTTCTTTTTCCTCTCAAGAAAAAGAATACTACTCTACCAGTCCATAGTGTAGTCATATATATATATATTCTTACTCCATTCGTTACGATGCTTTTGGATGCTAGTTCCCCGATGAATATATGCTAAAAGGATATATATGTACTCACTTCGTAAACTAATATAAAAACGTTTAGATCACTATTTCAAATAAAATACATGACTTATGATGGTCTATTAAAATATTTAGCTGACAGATGTAATGATGCTCTTATATTTCTTTAAAGAAAGAGTACTACATGACACCTTAATAAATGTGTTGCCGAGCATCTCTAAGCTTGACTCATGCCGACACTGCCACTGTTTATTTGTATCGGTTTATTTTAAGTGGAGTGATTCTTTTTCCTTTTTGCGGGGAGAGGAGTGATAATTTGAGGGCGTGTTCTGAACTCCCCCCAACTCTCCCAACTCCTCAAATCCAGCTTCCCAGCGTAGCTTCCAACTTCACATAGCGATTTAATCCCGTTCGGCAGCCACACTAGCTTCTCTCATCGTCAACATGGGCTGGCAGCATCTATGGCCTATCTTAGCGCCATAATGGGCCTGCTCAAACCAGCCCATAATGGGCACGCTCGAGAGATGAGGGGTACCGATTCCATCGAGAGGAGGAGCGCCGCTTCGAGGGGACATTTTTCTATCGAGTGGGGGGGGGCATCAAACCGGTATGTAACTTGGCGGTGGCAGTTCGCTGTAAATTAGGGGAACTCCAACTTCACGTTTGGAGCTGGGCCAAGCGGGCTCTTCGTTTTTACACTACGCTCCGGCTAGCTTCTCAGAAGTTAGCTTCTTGGAACCCATCCGTTCGGGTCAAAATCATTCGTGGAGTTGGTGGAGTTGGAAGCTGGAGGAGTTCAGAGCAAGCCCTGAGTCTCTTATCTGACAGTCTACTTTCCGAAAATACATGTACTCCCCGAAATGGGCAAATCTGGAACAGATTCGCGCACTGCGCGCAGCAGCAGTTTATTCGCTAGGGCAATTTGTGTGATTATTATTGTGCTTGCACTTTTGCGTCGGTGAGTAAGCCGGTTTGGGTGATTGATTACTACGGGTTGCACAGGGGCCGGTGTGTACTCGTGATGGGCCTGTGGCTTCCCTCCCCCCTCTCTCTCTCTCGTAAATTGCACAGAAGTACCATAATTGGAGCATTGAAATCAGATTGGTACTAAGATTAGTAATTTTTTCATGTCAGTACCAACTTCGGGGCGAGTCGTTGCAAAAGAGGATAAAACTACTGTTTATACGTATTGACAGGGAAACTGACCGGTTGGGCCCGCTAATCAGATGCCACGCTCGCGAGTGAACGCGTGCCCGTGCGCTGATGCTTCCTCGATACTTTCTCGAGTTTTGCGTTGGGATTTCCCTTGAAGAGAAAAGGGACATACAGCAAAGTGAAGTAAATATTTCTCTCAGTTTTGAGAACCAAGATATCAATCCAGTAGGAGATTACACACAAGTCTCCAAATACCTGCACAAACAATCAAACAACTTGCATCCAACGCTATAAAGGGTTGTCAATCCCTTCTAGGTTATTTGCAAAAGTGAGATCCGATATAGATAGATAAACAAGTAAAGTAAATATTTTTGGGTTTTAGTTTATAGATTGAAAAGTAAAAGATTGCAAAATAGTAGATTCGAAACTTATAAGATGTAAAGTAGACCTGGGGGGCATATGTTTCACTAGAGGCTTCTCTCATGATAGCAGATATTACGCTGGGTGAACAAATTATTGTCAATCAATTGATAGAAAAGCGAATAATTATAACGACATCTATGGCAATGATCATGAATATAGGCATCACGTCCGAGACAAGTAGACCGACTCCTGCCTGCATCTACTACTATTACTCCACACATCGACCGCTATTCAACATGCATATAGAGTATTAAGTTCATAAGAACATAGTAACACCTTAAGCAAGATGACATGATGTAGAGGAATTAACTCAAGCAATATGATAAAACCCCATTTTTTAATCCTCGATGGCAACAATACAATACGTGACATGTCTCCTACTGTCATTGGGATTGAGCACCGCAAGATTGAACCCAAAGTAAATCACTTCTCCCATTGCAAGAAATATCAGTCTAGTTGGCGAAACAAAATCGATAGTTCGAAGAGAATTACTAAGATATAAGATCATGCATAAAAGAATTCAGAAGAAACTCAAATATTATTCATAGATAATCTAATCATAAACCCACAATTCATCGGATCTTGACAAACACACCGCAAAAGAAGATTACATCGGATAGATCTCCAAGACCAATAAGGAGAACATGCTATTAAGGATTAAAGAGAGATAAGAAGCCATATAGCTACTAGATATGGACCCGTAGGTCTGTGGTAAACTACTACACTTCATCGGAAGGGCAATAGGGTTGATATAGATGCCCTCCGTGGTTGATTCCCCCTCCGGCAGAGTACCGGAAAAGGCCTCTAGATGGGATCTCGCGAGAACAGAAGGTTACGGCGGCGGAAAATTGGTTTTGGTCGATGTTCTGATATTTCTGGAATATATGGGCATTTATAGGAAAAAGAATTAGGTCAGGGGAGGCACGAGGGCCCCACAAGGTACGGGGCACGCCCTACCCCCTGGGCGCGCCCTCCACCCTTGTGGCCGCCTTGCAGATCCCCTGGCGTGTACTCCAAGTCCATCTGATGTCTTCCGGTCCAAGAAAAATCTCCAATAAGTTTCGTTCCATTTGGCCTCCGTTTGATATTCCTTTTCTGCGAAACTCAAAAACAAGGAAAAAATAGAAACTGACACTGGGCTCTAGGTTAATAGGTTAGTCCCAAAAATCATATAAAATAGCATATAAATGCATATAGAACATCCAAGATATATAATATAATAGCATGGAACAATAAAAAATTATAGATACGTTGGAGAGGTATCAAGCATCCCCAAGCTTAATTCATGATCGTCCTCGAGTACGTAAATGATAAAAACGGAATTTTTGATGTGGAATGCTACCCAAAATATTTATCAATGTAATATTTTTTTAATGTGGTAAGAATGTTCAAATCCATAAGACTCAAAATAAAAGTTTATCAATATCAAAATAATAATACTTCAAGCATACTCGAAAGTAATCTACGAAACTTCAAAAATAACATGGCTAAAGAAAGTTATCCCTACAAAATCATATAGTCATTTATGCTCCCTCTTCTGAACACAAAGTAAAAATTATGCCTATCCCCGTGTCAATCAAGCAATTGTTATCATACTTTAATATTCTTTAACTTTTTCAACTCTTCACGTAATACATGAGCGTGAGCCATGAATATAACATTATGGGTGGGATAGAAGGTGGTAATAGACAAAAGGAGAGAGAAAGTCTCACATCGACTAGGCAAATCAACAGACTATGGAGATGTCCATTAATCGATATCAATGTGAGTGAGTAAAGATTGCCATGTAACGGATGCACAAGAGTTATAAGTGTATGAAAGCTCAAAAAGACAACTAGTGGGTGTGCATCAACTTGCTTGCTCATGAAGACCTAGGGCATTTGAGGAAGCCCGTCGTTGGAATATACAAGCCAAGTTATATTATGAAAAATTCCCACTAGTGATATATGGAAGTTACAACATAGGAGACTCTCTATCATGAAGAACATGGTGCTACTTTGAAGCACAAGTGTGGAAAAAGGATAGTAACACTGTCCCTTCTCTCTTTTTCTCTCATTTTTTGTAGCCTCCTCCTTTTTTTGGAGACCCTTTTATCTTTTTTTGGAGACTCATTTGGCCTCTTTATTAATAACCTCACATGGTACAATGTTCTAATAATGATGATCATCACACTTTTATTTACTTACAACTCAATACTTAGAACAAAAATATGACTCTATATGAATGCCTCCAGCGGTGTACCAGGATGTGCAATTACCAAGAGTGACATGTATGAAAAATATGAACGGTGGCTTTGCCACAAATACTATGTCAACTACATGATCATGCAAAGCAATATGACAATGATGACGTGTATCATAATAAACGGAACAGTGGAGTTACATGGTAATATATCTCGGAATGGCTATGGAAATGCCATAATAGGTAGGTATGGTGGCTATTTTGAGGAAGGTATAAGGATGGTTTATGCACCGACGAAAGTTGCGCGGCACTAGAGTGGCTAGCAAGGTGGGAGGGTGAGACTGCGTATAATCCATGGACTCAACATTAGTCATAAAGAACTCACATACTTCTTGCGGAAAAAATTATTAGCTCTCAAAGCAGAGTACTACGACGCATGCTCCTAGGGGGGAGGTTGGTAGGACTTAACCATATCGCTCCCCCGATCTTCATGCAAAGACAAACACTCAAAATACAAAGTGCTCCAATTCGGTTACATAGTTAGGAGACCATACGTGCATGCTACGGGAATCACAAACTTTAACACAATTATTTCTTTAACCTCACAAACTACCACTAGCATGACTCTAATATCACCATCTTAACATCTCAAAGCAATTACAAGGAGTCAAACTTCACATAGTATTCAATGCTCTATATATGAAAGTGTTTATTATATCTCCTTTGGATGTCTATCATATTAGGACTAAATTCATAACCCAAGCAAATTACCATGTTGTTCTTAAGAACTCTCAAAATAATACAAGTGAAGCTAGAGAGTTCAAAAATTTCTATAAAATGAAACCACCACCGTGCTCTAAAAAGATATAAGTGAAGCACTAGAGCGAAATTGCCTAGCTCAAAAGATATAAGTGAAGCACATAGAGTATTCTAATAAATCATGATTGAAGTGTGTCCCTCTCAAAAGGTGTGCACAGCAAGGATGGTTGTGGAAAACTAAAATGTAAAGACTCATATCATACAAGACGCTCCAAGCAAAACACATATCATGTGGTGAATAAAAATATAGCCTCAAGTAAAGTTACCGATGGATGAAGACGAAAGAGGGGATGCCTTCCCGGGGCATCCCCAAGCTTAGGCTCTTGGCCGTCCTTCAATTTTACCTTGGGGTGTCTTGGGAATCCCCAAGCTTAGGCTTTTACCACTCTTTATTCCATAATCCATCAAATCCTTACCCAAAACTTGAAAACTTCACAACACAAAACTCAACAGAAAATCTCGTGAGCTGCGTTAGTAAAACAAAGCAAATAACCACCCAAGGTGTTGTTGTGATCTTTTTCTAAATTCATATTTGTGTAATATCTACCGTATTCCAACTTCTCCATGTTTTATACCCCCCCCCATACTAGCCATAGATGAATCAGAACAAGCAAATAACACATAAAAACAGAATCTGTCAAAAATAGAACAGTTAGTAGCAATCTGAAAACTTTGCATTCTTCTGTAACTATAAAAATTCTGAAAACATTGGACGACGTGGGGAATTTGTATATCAATTTTGTGTAAAAATTTCAGAAGGTTTCGACGTTCCACTGTTTTATTGAATTATCTGCACTAGACGCAAAAGTTTCTGTTCTTCAGCAAAATCAAATCAACGATACCCGTAAGCCGTCACAAAGGTCTTACTTGGCTCAATGATACGTCTCCAACGTATCTATAATTTTTTATTGTTCCATGTTGTTATATTATCATTTTTGGATGTTTTACAATCATTTTATAGTCATTTTATATCATTTTTGGGACTAACCTATTGACATAGTGCCAAGTGCGAGTTGCTGTTTTCTGCATGTTTTTTACATCGCACGAAATCCATATCAAACGGAGGCCAAACACTGCGAAACTTTTTGGAGACTTTTTATGGGCCAGAAGGAAACTAATGGGCTGAAGCTGCACCTGGGGGTGCCCCGAGGGGGGCACAACCTACCAGGGCGCGCCAGGCCCTCCTGGCGCGCCCAGGTGGGTTGTGCCCACCTCGGTGGCCTCCCGCACCGCCTTTTACCCTATAAATTCCCAAATTTTCCAAAACCCCTCAGGGCTGATCTAGATCATAAGTTCCGCCTCCGCATGCCTCTATTGCCACCAAAAACCAATCTAGACCCTTCCCGGTACTCTGTCGGAGGGGGAAATCATCACCGGTGGCCATCTTTATCATCCCCGCGGCCACCATGATGAGGAGGGAGTAGTCCACTCTCGGGGCTGTGGGTTTGTACCAGTAGCTATATGTTTAATCTCTCTCTCTCTCTCTCTCTCTCTCTCTCTCGTGTTCTTGAGATGCACAATCTTGATGTATCGCGGGCTTTGTTAATATAGTCGGATCGTATGGTGTTTTCCCCTCTCTATCTTGTGATGATTTGAGTTTTCCCTTTGAGATTTATTTGGATTGAATACTTTTATGGATTTGAGAACACTTGATATATGTCTTGCAATTGAATACTCGTGGTGACAATGGGGTATCATATTGATCCACTTGATATATGTTTTGGCACTCAACTTGCGGATTCCCGCGGTGATATTGGGGTAATCTATGCATAGGGGTTGATGCATGTTCTTGTCTTTGTTTCTCCGGTAGAAATCTTGGGGCACTCTTCGAGGTTCTTTGTGTTGGATAGATTATTACAAATCTGAATATGTTTTGGTGTTATCATAGTACGAACTCTTGATAGATCGATCGGGAAGGATAACTTTGTGTTATCTTAGTACGAACTCTTGAAAGATCGACCTGAAAAGATAACCTTGTGTTATTCTAGTACGAACTCTTGGATAGATCGATCGGAAATGATAACTTTATGTTCTTTCAGTACGAACTCTTGATAGATTGAACGGAAAGAATAACTCTGAGGTGGTCTCATACCCCACCAATAATTTCTTCTTATGTTCTCCGCTGATAGGAACTTTGGAGTGATTCTTCATCGCACGTTGAGGGGTGGTTATATGATCCAATTATATTAGCACTATTGAGATATTGCACTAGCAAAAGTACGGACCCTAGGCCTTGTTTTCCATCATTGCAATACCGTTTTGTGCTCGCTTTTGTTACTTGCCACCTTCATGTTTTTTATTGTTCCTATTACAAAAACCAATATCTACTATCATTACTACACTTGTATGACCATCTCTTCGCCGAACTAGTGCACCTATACAATTTCCCATTGTATTTGGTGTGTTGGGGACAGAAGAGACTTTTTACTATTTGATTGCAGGGTTGTTTGAGAGAGACCATCTTCATCCTACACCTCCTACGGATTGATAAACCTTAGGTCATCCACTTGAGGGAAATTTGCTACTGTCCTACAAAACTCTGCGCTTGGAGGCCCAACACGAGTCTACAAGAACAAGTTGTGTAGTAGACATCAAGCTCTTTTCTGACGCCATTGCCGGGGAGGTGAGTGCTTGAAGGTATATCTTTAGATCTTGCAATTGAATCTTTTAGTTTCTTGTTTTATCACTAGTTTGGTTTATAAAAAGAAAACTAAAAAATGGAATTGAGGTTGCATCATATTATTGATTATCTTTATGATATCTTTCTTGAAAATGATGGTTCAGACAATTGTGCTCAATTGTTAGAAGAAGAAGTCAATAAGATGTTTGGCACAAAATATTTGAATGATGAGCATGATTGTGATGTTGATAGTATGAATTCTTTAAATATCCATGATGCTAATGATATGCAAAGCCATAAGCTTGGGGATGCTATATTTGATGAATATGATATTATTAGTCCCCCATGTTTTGATGAGAAAAATTATTATGATGATTGCATGCCTCCTATTTATGATGATTATATTGACGAAAGTGGATTTGGAGAGGTCGTGACTTTGTTTAGTAATGAATCCACTACTTTGGAGGATGTTTCGATTGACTATGATAACAAAGTTGCTATCTATGATGATTATGATGATGACATGTATGCTATCTTGAATAATGATAACCATGAAACTTGTCATCATGACTTTAATTTTCAATCTCATGATAGTTATTTTGTTGAGTTTGCTCCCACCACTATTCATGAGAATAAATTTTCTTATGTGGAGAGTAGCAAAATTTCTATGCTCTTGCATCATGAAAAGAACTATTTGTGTGATGGATATATTGTTGAATTCATTCATGATGCTACTGAAAATTATTATGAGAGAGGAACATATGCTTGTACGTATTGCAATCATATCAAGTTTCCTCTCTATGTGTTGAAAGTTTTGAAGTATTGCTTGTTTTGCCTTCCTATGCTAGTTGATTCTTGCTCCCAAAAGTTGTTTGCTCACAAAATCCCTATGCATAGGAAGAGGGTTAGACTTAAATGTGCTTGCCATGTTCTTCATGATGCTCTATTTGTGTTTCAATTCTTTACTTTTATGCGAGCATCATTGAACTCATCATGCCTAGCTAAGGGCGTAAAACGATAGCGCTCGTTGGGAGGCAACCCAACTTGTATCTTTTTGCCTTTTGGTTTTCTTGTTGTTTTCAATAAAATACCCATTAATACCTCTGTTTAGATGTGTTTTTGTGGTTTGAATAAAGGTTTGTGCCAAGCAAAGCCTTAGGATCATGTTGGGTGTTAGTAGATTTGATCTTGCTGAAAAACAGAAACTTTTGCTCTCACGAGAAAAATTATCAATTTTAATAGAAGAGTGCTTTTAAGTTGATTCTTTTCGAAGAGGTTTAATATAAAAATTTCCCACGTGTTAATATATTTTTAAAGATTTTTAGAGTTGCGGAAGTATGGTGGTTGTTCAGATCATTACAGACTGTTCTGTTCTTGACAGATTCTGTTATCAATGCATAGTTTGCTTGTTTTCTAGTTTCTATGGCTTATATTGATCAATATAAATTGTAGAAATGATATGCTACAGTAGTACTTGTGTGAAAACAATTATGAATCTTGTCTTTGACACTACCCAAAGTGAATGATTTGTTTTGTCATACTAACCCATCTCACGAAGTTTTGTTAAGTGTTGTGTGATTGAAATTTTCAAGTTTTGGGTAAGATGTCGATATGAGGAGAATAAGGAGTGAAAATAACCTAATCTTGGGGATGCCCAAGGAACCCAAAGGAAATATTAAAGTAATATCCAAGCAACTAAGCTTGGGGATGCCCCGGAAGGCATCCCCTCTTTCGTCTCCAACATTATCGGTAACCTCACTTGGGGCTATATTTGTATTCATCACATGATATGTGTTTTGCTTGGAGAGTCATTTTATTTTGGTAGAATTTTCTTGATGGTATTTAGAATAATGTTTTGTATCTTTTATTTCAATAAAAGTTTCAAGGATAGCCTTTACCATGCTTATTTTGTAAGTCTACATGTTGCTGTTTGAAAACAGAAAGTTTACCTATGTTGCAAAAATTCCCGAGAAAAGTCAGAATGTGATAAAATGTTGATTTTTTTTGCAAAATAAGCTCTGATAAATTTCCTACAGAATTAAAACAAATTCATAACTTTTTGAGCTAGGGAATTCTTGATACTCTTGCATTCTTTACAGACTGTACTGGTTTGGCAGATTGCTGTTATGTTTGCATATGTTTGCTTGTTTAATGATTCTATTTGAGGATAGGAGTATTAAATATGCAGAGGCATTTAGTATGCAATGTTGAATAATAATTTTAGTGATTTGCTACAGTAGAGAATGATAAGTTTTTTGCATTGGTTTATACTAACTTATCTCACGAGTTATTATTGAGTTGTGTGTGGATGAAGCTTTTGAGATTTAGGAAAACCGTGATATGAGAAGAATTAAGGAGACACAAAAGCTCAAGATTGGGTATGCCCAAGGCACCCCCAAGATAATATTTCAAGAAGTCTCAAGCATCTAAGCTTGGGGATGCCTCGATAGGCATCCCACCTTTCTTCATCAACAATTATCGGTTAGTATTGGTTGATCCTAAGTTTTTGCTTCTTCACATGGGATGTGGTATTCTTGAAATGTTATTTTATTTTGTTTACTCTCCGTTTTAATAAAATACTTAGATATGAAAGTTTTTAAATAAAATAGAGCCCCCAAATAGTTTCTAGAGAGGCTAAGTAAGCGGCATTCACATACCATCAACGAAGTTCTTTTCTAGCACTATTGCTCTAGTGCTTCACTTATATCTTTTTGAGCATGGTGTGCTTTAGTTTTTTTTGAAGAAATTCTCTCTTGCTTCACTTAGATTAATTTGAGAGAAAGAAATATTATGGTCATGATCTTCACTTATATTTGTTTGAGCTTATCAAAAGCAACACATAAAATTAGTCCCAAAGTGATAGATATCCAAGAAGGATATAATAAAAACTTTCATGAAGATCATTGGACAGAATAAACTTGATTCCTTGTAATAGTTTTGACATGATGATATGATATGTGAGTCATGTTAATGAGTAATTATGCTTTAGTAAGAATATTGGTGTTAAGGTCTGTGATTCCCGAAGCATGCACGTATAGTCTCTCGTTATGGCGGGAAGTTGGAGCATAATTTATCCTTGATTGTCCTATCTTTGTGTGAAGGTCGGGGGCGCGCGATGGTTAACTCCTACCAACCTCCCCCCTAGAAGCATGCATAGTATTACTTTTGCTTCGAGGGCTAGTAATCTTTTGCAATAAGTATGTGAGTTCTTTATGACTAATGTGAGTCCATGGATTATACGCATTCTCACCCTTTCCTAATTGCTAGCCTCTCTTATACCGCACAATTTTCGCCGGTACATAAACTTTATTATACCATGCTCAAAACAACCACCATACCTACCTATATGTGGTAGTCCCTTGCTGCTCTAAGTAAATTTGTATGTGCCATCTCTAATTTTCAAAATAAATTTCCCTTTTGTGTTCCCGTACCGCTCGCGAGGCGGTGAGGGATGGCCAATATTTTTCATGCTAGATGTGTTATTCTCATGATGAGTGTTTATTCACTTGTCATTGCACAAGAGTAAGGCAAAGGTATTAGGTATGCCTAGTCCCGAAATGAAAAACAAATTTACTTTATGTTGTCAAATAATAAATTCCTCGGAAAGTGTTGGTATGGAAGGCAACTGTGGATTCGGCTAGCCATGGCTTGTGAAAGTTTGATGGAAAAGGAATCAACTTTATTTTATGTTTGGGAACCGCCTATGATATATCTAGCATGGAAAGTGTTGGGAACCTGGAGTCATTTTTGTTGGTGGGAAAAGTATACCTCCCAAAATAATTTTATCTCTCAATTTAAGCTTTGAGCTCTGGCACCTCTACAAATCCCTACTCCTCACATTGATATCGACTGATGGACCATCTCCATAGTCCATTAGTTTGCCTAGTTGATGTGAGACTTTCTTCCCTTCATTTGTCTACTACCACCGCATTCTAATCCACCTATATTGCTATATCCATGGCTTGCGCTCATGTATTGCGTGAGAGTTGAAAATGTTGAAGCGCGTTAAAAAGTATGAACCAATTGTTTGGCTGACACCGTGGTAGTACATGATTTATACTTTGAGCTCGAAAGAGAGAGCATGACAAGACTAGCTGATTTTGTAGGGATGACATTCTTTAGCGTTTGATATTTTGAAAGACATGATTGCTTATTGATATGCTTGAGTATTTAAATCTCATGACAAAACTAGACTATTGCTTTGAACCATATAAAAGTCCAAATGTCCATGCTATAAAGAAAAGAATACGATGACATGATAGGCATCATTCCACATCAAAAGTTCTGTTTTTATCATTTACCTAACCGAGGATGAGCAAGAATTAAGCTTGGGTATGCTGATACGTCTCCAACGTATCTATAATTTTTGATTGTTCCATGTTGTTATATTATCATTCTTGGATGTTTTACAATAATTTTATAGTCATTTTATATCATTTTTGGGACTAAGCTATTGACATAGTGCCAAGTGCCAGTGCCAGTTCCTGTTTTCTGCATATGTTTTACATTGCAGGAAATTAATATCAAACGGAGTCCAAACACCGTGAAACTTTTTGGAGATTTTTTATGGGCCAGAAGGGAACCAAGGGGCTGAAGCTGCACCTGGGGGGTGCCCCGAGGGGGCACAACCCACCAGGGCGCGTCAGGCCCTCCTGGCGCGCCCAGGTGGGTTGTGCCCACCTCTATGGCCTCCCGCACTGCTTCTTTACCCTATAAATTCCCAAATATTCGAAAAACCCTCAGGGTAGACCTAGATCAGAAGTTACGCCGCCGTAGGCCTCCGTAGCCACCGAAAACCAATCTAGACCCTTTCCGGTACTCTGTTGGAGGGGGAAATGATCACGGGTGACCATCTTTATCATCCCGGCTGCCACCATGATGAGGCGGGATTAGTCCACCGTCGGGGCTGAGGGTTTGTACTAGTAGCTATGTGTTTAATCTCTCTCTCTCTCTCTCATGTTCTTGAGATGCACAATCTTGATGTATTGTTGGCTTTGTTAATATAGTCGAATCATATGGTGTTTTCCCCTCTCTATCTTGTGATGATTTGAGTTTTCCCTTTGAGATTTCTTTGGATTGAATACTTTTATGGATTTGAGAACACTTGATATATGTGTTTCAATTGAATACTCGTGGTGACAATGGGCTATCATATTGATCCACTTTGTATATGTTTTAGCACTCAACTTGGAGATTCCCGCGGTGATATTGGGGTAATCTATGCATACGGGTTGATGCACGTTCTTGTCTGTGTTTCTCCGGTAGAAATCTTGGGGCACTCTTCGAGGTTCTTTGTGTTGGATTGATTATTACAAATCTGAATATGTTTTGGTGTTATCTTAGTACGAACTCTTGATAGATCGATCGGGAAGGATAACTTTGTGTTATCTTAGTACGAACTCTTGAAAGATCGATCGAAAAAGATAACCTTCTGTTATTCTAGTACGAACTCTTGGATAGACCGATCGGAAAGGATAACTTTATGTTGTTTTACTATGAACTCTTTATAGATTGAACGGAAAGAATAACTTTGAGGTGGTCTCGTACCCCACCAACAATTTCTTCTTATGTTCTCCGCTAGATTGGAACTTTGGAGTGATTCTTCATCGCACGTTGAGGGGTGGTTATATGATCGAATTATATTAGTACTGTTGAGAGATTGCACTAGTGAAAGTACGGACCCTAGGCCTTGTTTTCTATCATTGCAATACCGTTTTGTGCTCACTTTTGTTACTTGCCACCTTCATGTTTTTATTGTTCCTATTACAAAAACCAATATCTACTATAATTACTACACTTGTATGACCATCTCTTCGCCGAACTAGTGCACCTATACAATTTCCCATTGTATTTGGTGTGTTGGGGACAGAAGAGACTTTTTACTATTTGATTGCAGGGTTGTTTGAGAGAGACCATCTTCATCCTACACCTCCTACGGATTGATAAACCTTAGGTCATCCACTTGAGGGAAATTTGCTACTGTCCTACAAAACTCTGCGCTTGGAGGCCCAACACGAGTCTACAAGAACAAGTTGTGTAGTAGACATCACTCAAACACCAATTAAAACACCAAAACACAATTACTACAGAAGTAATAATGTGTAAAACTTGCAAAACAGAACCAAAAAGTAAAAAGCAAAAATAAAATTGGGTTGCCTCCCAACAAGTGCTATTGTGTAACGCCCATAGCTAGGCATTGAGATTTCAGTGATGCTCTCATGAAAGATAAGAATTGAAGCACAAAAAAGAGCATCGTATAGCATGTGAAAATCCCATCTAAGTCTAACATACTTCCTATGCATAGGAATTTTATAGGAAAATAAATTAACAAGACAAGCAAGATCTAGCATATGCAAGGAAGAAGAAAAAAGCAATAGCAATCTCAACATGACGAGAGGTAATTTAGTAACATGAAGATCTCTACAGCCATATTTGCCTTTCTCATAATAATTGCATGTAGGGTCATATTCAAACTCAACAATATAGCTATCACATAACATATTTTCTACATGATCCATATGCATGCAAAGTTGACACTTTTCCAAAATAGTGGGATTATCATTAACTAAAGTCATGACCTCTCCAACCCCGCTTTTATCAAAATTTTCATGAGATTGATCATTCTCCAAATATGTGGGATCTAAAGTTGACACTCTTCCAAACCCACTTTCAATATTATTGCAAACATTATTATCAATCTCATACTCATCATGGGGTTTAAATAAATTTTCAAGATCGTAAGAGGCATCACCATAATCATGATCATTGCAACAAGTAATGGGCATAGCAAAATAAGCATCCCCAAGCTTAGGGTTTTGCATATCATTAACACAATTTACATTAGAATTTATAGTAACATCATTGCAATCATGTTTTTCATTCAAAGATCTATTGTGAATCACTTCATAAATGTCTTCTTTCAACACTTCATCACAATTTTCAGATTCACGAATTTCAAGCAAAACCTCATAAAGATAATCTAGTCCACTCAACTCACTAGCAATTGGTTCATCATAATTGGATCTTTTAAAATATTAGCAAGTGGATGAGGATCATAAATAGATTTTTAGCAAGCGAGGATGCAAGCAAATAGAAGGCACATGGCAACACAAGCAAACATAAGATCGAACGAGAAAAAGGCAAAGGAAAAGAAGGCAAATCTTTTCAAAAATAATTTTAGAAGTGGGGGAGAGGAAAATGAGAGGCGAATGGAAAATAATGTAAATGCGAGAGATGAGAGTTTAATGAAAGGTACTTGGTGGGTCTTGACTTGGCGTAGATCTCCCCGGCAATGGCGTCAGAAATCTTGCTTCCTCGTACTTTCCCGAGTTTTGCGTTGGGATTTCCCTTGAAGAGGAAAGGGAGAGGCGGCAAAGTGAATTAAGTATTTCCCTCAGTTTTGAGAACCAAGGTATCAACCCAGTAGGAGATTACACACAAGTCTCCAAATACCTGCACAAACAATCAAACAACTTACGCCCAACACTATAAAGGGGTTGTCAATCCCTTCTAGGTTATTTGCAAATGTGAGATCCGATAGAGATAGATAAACAAGTAAAGTAAATATTTTTGGATTTTTGGTTTATAGATTGAAAAGTATCAGATTGCAAAATAGTAGATCTGAAACTTATAAGATGTAAAGTAGACCCAGGGGCCATAGGTTTCACTAGAGGCTTCTGTCATGGTAGCAAATATTACGGTGGGTGAACAAATTACTTTCAAGCAATTGATAGAAAAGCGAATAATTATAACAACATCTATGTCAATTATCATGAATATAGGCATCACGTCCGAGACAACTAGACCGACTCCTGCCTGCATCTACTACTATTACTCCACATCGACCGCTATCCAGCATGCATCTAGAGTATTAAGTTCATCAGAACAGAGTAACGCCTTAAGCAGGATGACATGTTGTAGAGGACTTAACTCAAGAAATATGATGAAAACCCCATCGTTTTATCCTCGATGGCAACAATGCAATATGTGTCATGTCCCCTACTATCACTGGGATTGAGCACCGCAAGATTGAACCCAAAGCAAAGCACTTCTCCCATTGCAAGAAATATCAATCTAGTTGGCGAAACAAAACCGATAGTTCGAAGAGAATTACTAATATATAAAATCATGCATAAAATTATTCATAAGAAACTCAAATATTATTCATAGATAATCTGATCATAAACCCACAATTCATCGGATCTTTACAAACACACCGCAAAAGAAGATTACATCGGATAGATCTCCAAGAACAACAAGGAGAACATGGTATTGAGGATCAAAGAGAAAAAAGAAGCCATCTAGCTACTAGCTATGGACCCGTAGGTCTGTGGTAAACTACTCACACTTCATCGGGAGGGCAATAGGGTTGATGTAGATGCCCTCCGTGGTTGATTCCCCCTCCGGCAGAGTACCGGAAAAGGCCTCCAGATGGGATCTCGCGAGAACAGAAGGTTATAGCGGCGAAAAAGTGGTTTCAATCGATGTTACGATGTTTCTGGAATATATGGGTATTTATAGGCGAAAGAAGTAGATCAGGGGAGGCACGAGGGGCCCATAAGGTAGGGGCACGCCCTACCCCCTGGGCGCGCCCTCCACCCTTGTGGCCGCCTCGCAGATCCCCTGGCGTGTACTCCAAGTCCATCTGATTTCTTTTGGTACAAGAAAAATCTCCAAAAAGTTTCGTTCCGTTTGGACTCTGTTTGATATTCCTGTTCTGCGAAACTCAAAAACAAGGAAAAAAATAGAAACTGGCACTGGGCTCTGGTTAATAGGTTAGTCCCAAAAATCATATAAAATAGCATATAAATGCATATAAAACATCCAATATAGATAATATAACAACATGGAACAATAAAAAATTATAGATACGTTGGAGACGTATCAGCTGACTCGGACGAGGGCAGGTCGAACCGTTTATGGGCGCGGCTGGTGCGGCCCGAGCCAGCCCCCGACTCACTCCTTCCTTCTCTCTACTTCCTCCTGCTTGCTACCTCGCCGCCGCCTGCCTCCTCGCCTACCCCCGCCGGCCGCCAGACCATGCCATCGCAGCCATGGTTTTCGAGGACGAGAGCAGCAATGACAACACAAGCTCGACATACATGTACTCTGAAACCTCCATCGATGGACTCAACCACGTCAGTTCATTGGAGGCAAGGTTAGGGTTAAGTTTATATAAATTGTGGATTTTTCTGTGTAGGTGGTCTTTGCTGTGAGGATTTCGATTGATTTGCTTTGTCCTTGTCCTCTGCACATGATGGTCACTTACATTTTGCTTGGGCAGGTGCCATTCACACTTGAGGACCTGGATTACAAAGGCCTTGAGCTAGATCTGATGTCGTTCTGCAAGAAGCATGGGAAGCCATCAGAGAGGCATGTTGCATTTGAAGGAACATACACTGGGAGAAGGTTCTTAGCATATGCAGAGCCGACATGTTTCTTGCCTTATTGATTATGCACATGATTGTGTTTATTGAAAGTGGCAGAGTCTTCTTTGCCAAGTCTGATTCAGTTTTGTCTATGATAAATTTGTTAGTCATATAAGCCCTAGTGTAGTGCTCGTTGTAAGAATGCCCAATATTAAGTTCAGTGTAGTGCAATTTTGCTTAATATATGCTCATGTTGTGCACATGATCTTTATTTATATTTGTTGCCAGATGCAGTTTTGAGGACTCACATTAGCCCCTCCATTAGCTGAGGTGTTACTCCCAATAAGTAACTATTGCTTACTGCTGACAGTAGGTACTCTCATTAGCTAGTGTGTTGTTGCAATGCATATGATGTAACCTAACTGTATATTTGGATGGAGGAGGAGTGGGATACTCCCGGTGGCTACTGTGTTACTGTAGGCTAATGTAGTGTATTTAGCTAGGCTGTGCAAATTCAGTGTTGCTCAGTACCAACATTATACACTGCCATTAACTAACTGTTATTTTTCAGGAAGGTCATAATTATGGGTTTGTTCAGTGGGTTGATGAAAAGTGGCCCCAACAATGGAGAATGCATTGTTGAAGCTTTGGTCAAAGGTTGAAGAGAGCAAGTCTGCTAGGGTGACCGATAATCGTGAAATTGCTTTAACTATTCACCAGCTGACAGAAGAAAAGAACAAGCTGGATGCAGACTATGACAAGTTAGTGAAAGATGTGCATCAACTAGTGGATATGCAGGAGGATGGGGTTGTGGATTTCAGTTATCTGTCGTCCAACATCACATATCAGCACCAATGCAGAGTTGAATTGGTGGCTGGTGTGAAGGCGGAAATGGCAAAGTAAGATGCAGATAGAGAGAAGCTTAATCAGAAGTATGAACTGTTGTGCAGCCTGACAAGTGCTCAAGCAACTGTTATCCAGAACTTGAAGTTGAAGAATATGAAAGAGAAGGAATTGCTGAGTGAGGCTAGGCGGAATTTGGAGTTGAAGAATGTAGAGTTCACAAAGTTTGAGGAGAAGCTCACCCAAGAGAAGCTAGAGTTGAAGTTTCAGGTTGCTGATCTACTGAAGGGAAAGGAAAAGCATAATGAAGAGAAGTACATGCTATAACTCAAGATTGTTGAGCTCATGAAGGGAGAGGAGAAGGGAGAGGAGAAGCTCAAGGAGAAGATCAAGGGGATCCATGCCATCTTACATAACTGAACAAGATGAGTGTGAGATTAGTGGACAGGGTGTGGGCCCCCTAGTATGGATCTTCTTGCAGATATTTTTTATATTTTCCAAAATAATTCTCCATTGATTTTCAGGCGATTCCGAGAACATTTTATTTCTGCACAAAAACAACACCATGGCAGTTCTGCTAAAAACAACGTCAGTCCGGGTTAGTTCCATTCAAATCATGCAAGTTAGAGTCCAAAACAAGGGCAAAAGGTTTGGAAAAGTAGATACGTTGGAGACGTATCATCGTCGATCAGTGCGGTGTAAAGCCACAAAGTGACTAAGTGGCAGCCATTCACCACATGGCAGCCTCTCCCTACAGGAAAAACCTACATATGACACCCGTCCTGCGACATCTCAAGCGAGCAGACGCGGAGCTGGCAAGATAGCCCGACAAGCCTTGTCGGGCAACCAGTGATGTGACGTTGAGCGGTGCATTTAATGCACCCTGTCATCCCGCTGAGTTAGGTATGATAGCATTGTTGCTATCTTATCAGTGCATAATGACTACTTTCCCATTGTGGTAACCCCTTAATCTATAGAAGGGGCCCATGGCAACCGTAGAAAGGGTTAGAAGGTTGGATAACTCACACCCCCATACGCACGTAGTCGCTACCGCTCTGAGGCAACCTATGCCGGGCAAGTGTACTACGCTCCACCACCTCATTTTCACCATCAATCCACCAAAGCATTAGTAGGGTCTTACGCCACCATGGCGGCCTGAACCTGGGTAAAACTTCCCGCGTGATCTCTGCCATGCCGCCCCACGCTTGTCTGCTCTTTGTGCAATGCGACGTCCCCCCTGCCAAACCAGCAAGGGGCCTCCTGGTCCCATAGGTGGTCGTGGTTTCCCGCGACAATCTCCAATCCTTTGTCCCCTTAGGCTGGATTCTCAATGTGAAACATCAGATCATATTCACTAAATCCTTGGGTTTCATCACTGCGACCATATTCAATTTTTTTACATCTGAATTGCAGAGCTTCAGCTCAAACATTTCTGAAGCATCAAAATGGAACCTAACATCCACAATGTCATCATACAAACTGCAAAATGAAATAACACAAAATAATGGTTAACAATTTAGTTACCATATAAACACAATTTAGTTAACATATAAATAAAGCTTTGTTTTACTGTTCTCACATATGTTAACATATAAAAACTTCTTTAATTAACATACAAACAAAGCATTGTTTTAGTTAACATATAAACAAAGCTTCTATTTAACCTTAGCCCAAGTCAACAATTCCAATAAACACAATTAGTACAAATCGAATATGTTATAACTAAACTGAGAATAATGATGCTCTGCTCTAGTTAACAGAATAATGATAGTATACAATGTAAATAACTATCTCAGAGCAGTAGTTAACAGAATAATGCTGCTCTGCTCTAGTTAGCTAACACCTAATCTCAATTTGGACTAAGAAATAACAATGTAAATCATGTACAACAGTACCAATTAGAGTGCTAAACATGGAAGCAGTAAAACCTAACCCTAATCCCCAATATGAGTTAGCTAAAATGGAAGAGTGGAGAACTTACAGCACACCGCCGATTCCATGAGTCCAGTGATTGGTGGTGCTAGGGTTGGCCACCCAAATACGCGCAAACTACATCCTCTGCTCCATCGACAATGCTGGCTCCGCAAAATCGTCATCGTCGCTACTGTAGTCCGAGGTGGAGTACCCGCCACTACCGTCGACGCCTAAGCGAGGGAGGTCGCCGCCGCTACCGCCCTCATTGCCCGACCCTCGCTGCCTGCCGGAGTCGTCGACGCCATCGTCTCCTAAAGCAGAGCAACCGCGGGGGAGAGGAGGGCGCGAGGGGAGGGAGGACAGCCGTAGTGGAGAGGAGAGCACCTAACAGTTCGAGCCATGGCGGCCGGCGGGG
>LR738714.1:454770205-454945619 GCA_902687465.1 Secale cereale
GGGGGGGGGGGGGGGGGGGGGGGGGGGCAGGCGGCGACGAGGGAGTGACAAGGAGGAAGAAGGCATAGTAGGGTCGGGGACTGGCTCGACCGCACTAGCCGCCCCTCAACAGTTCAATCCAGCCTCGTCCAAGTCAGCGCATGGGCACGCGCTCACTGGCCAGCGTGGCATCTGACTGGCGATCCCAATAGGCCAGTTTCCGTGTCAATACATATAAACAACAGTTTTAGCCTCTTTTGCAATGACTCGCCCCAAAGTTGGTACTGACATGAAAAAATTACCAATCTTTGTACCAATCTACTTCCAATGCAACAATTGTGGTACTTCTGTGCAATTTACTCCTCTCTTTCTATTCGGTCGGAGGAAATACTGTTGCAAAAATCTGAATTGTTCGTCGCTTCAGGAGTAATGCTAGACCCACTAAAAGTCTAAAACTTACGTATGATGTTTATGTAAATGCCGATGTGGATGAAATTAATTGGATTAGGTTAGTGGCTGAGGCCCATATTGGTTGAAATCATCGGGTGAAGAGAATTTATGAAAGGTTAAGTAACTTTAGACTAGCCACAATAAAGAGTAACATACATTAGAGCATCCCCAGCCGTTCGCCCCCCCCCTCGAGGCTAGAAAAAGCGCCGCTTGGGGGCGAACCGACGATAATTTCGGTGTGGGGCCGATCGGGTTCCCAGCCGCCGCCCCCAGGTTGCACCCAGACGCCCTTTTTGTAAAACATATTTTTAAAAAACATTCGGCCCAAATTCGGCAAACACGATATAGATTCGGCAACATTTAGGGGTTCCACTATTTTTTTACATATAGAAAACATGAAAATCTACTTAAAACAAAGGGCCTTGCGCCTACAGGCTGAAGAACTCGCTAGATGCGGCGTAGTCACCATCGTCGACCTCCTCCTTCTCCTTCTTCACACGGCCGTCCCTACTGGACCCCTGCCCGGGATCGCCCCGGCGGACTGGTTTGGCCGGCGGTGGTGCGTCGTTGTTGCTGTCCTCGAGCATGAAGACGCCTCCCTCCTCACGGACACAGCGGCGCATGTCGATCTCCTCCAGGGCGTGGTGCTGGCGTTCCATCTCCATCCGCGCGAAATCTTCCCGCGCCAACTTCAGGGCGGCCTCCTCGTCGATCGGCTCGCTCTTCATGGCGGCGAGCCCATGCTTCATCTTCGGCTTGACGAGGCACGGGAGCCGAGGAGGAGACACGGCCTCCCTCGTTGATGACGAGGCCGGCGCTATGGGTGCGCCGACCGAGCGGTGTTTCCACGGGCTCAGCCTTGACGCTGATGAGCGCCGGCGACCCAGAGGACCGAGAGGAGGAGGAGGAGGACCCGCCCAGCATTCTCGTCGACAGCCGCAAACCACCACTCCGGCCTCCACTCCAGTGGGGGCGGGGCCATCGGGTACTCGAGTGAAGGATCGTTGATGCCCTCGAGGTGCTCGAGGATGGCATGGAGCGTGCGACCGGGGGCGCCCCACCACAGGCGGTGGTCGTCGCTCTTGTTGCGCCCCCGCACCACCGGCGTGTTGTTGATGGAGGCGAGTCGCTCCGCCTGCCAGTGTTCGAAGTACGCCGCTCACGCCTCGTGGTTCCCGACGTCGTACTCTGGGAGGGCCCGCTCCTCCTCCGATAGGGAGGCCCGCATGCGCTCGATCTCGTCGTGGAAGTAGACGGGGTGTTCGACGATGGGCAGAGGGGGGACGGGTACGCCCCCGGCGCTGAGCCTACACCGCCCCAGCGCACGCATGTCAGGGGGCGCCGGGTAGTTTGCCTCCTGGAGGAGGTGGGCTTCCCACTTGTGCAGAGAGCGGAGGTCGAAGCTGTTGGCCACCGCCGCATCACTGGGAACCGTTCGCCCATGGGTCTAGACGGGGAGGGAGGGAAAGGGAGGGCGTCAACGGCAAGAGAGAGGGGCTGCGAGCGGCTTTTATAGCGATCGGGGGGCGGCAATGTATGTACACGTGGCGGGAGGGGGTGCGTCGCCGCACTTCACCGCCCGTGAGGAATCAATGGAAAGCTGACCGGCGGCAACCTTGGCATTGATTCCCCGCGGGGAACCAATGCGATGAGGACGATGAGGCGCGATGGTCGCTGACTCGGTGGGCTCGCCGTTCTTTTGCGCCAAAAACGATTGCCCCCCGGGTGCCCCCAGCACGCCGGGTTCGACATGAGTCCACTGATGCCAGTTTCTGGCCTAACCTGCAAAAAGTGGGCTCCTGGGGGCGCGACTAATCTGTTTTTCGGCGCCAGCGACAAAAAAGGGGCTTGGGGGCCTGTTGGTGGCGCGGCTGGAGATGCTCTTAGTAACATATACACATATCCCTAGACTGTATTACTACCTTCATAGTAACATATACACCTAGACGGAGGGAGTAGTAGCATAAAATCAAGGCTAATAGAAGCGTTGGCTACTGGTTGTATACCAGCTCCATGTCAGCAGTAGCCTTCATTAAAAAAATAGTGCAATAAAACTGGCTCAACACGAGCTCCTAGATGGTAAAAATAATCAATGTTTGCACGCATGCAAAATAGTGTTTATTTAATGGTAGGACGTGGGACACAGAGAGGCAGTCTTAGCGCTAGCTTCAGGCTATAAGCATGCGGAACTTTCTCGGGTCTTGTGTTGTAGCCGGGCGCTTTGACGAAGTGCTCGCTACCTTCTCTCTCCTACCTTAACTCTCCTCCAGCTCAGAATATTGCTGAGGTGGAATCCCTTAGGCCATTTCTAGTGCTCCACCGTGAACAAGTGCTAAGCATGTGTAACAACTTGGATTTTGTCCTTTTCTTTTTCTCATGATTTTCTTGGATTTCTGGTTTTTATTTCTTTTTCTATGGCTATGTGGTTCTGAAGCTTGGGAAGATCATGTATTCCTAGATTTTAAAGTGGCTTTCCATCCTCATAATCATCCCAAGACCCTGTTATTTCTCATCCTAACCCAATCCCATATTCATTTTCTAGGGAATATTCCTTTTCTGTTAAAGGAATAACCCTATTTGCCCTAGGTTGTGAAGCAACCTATATTTATGTCACTCCTAAAATTCCCAAATAATTCTCATAAATTGTTTGGGTCATATCTTACTCAAATATGGCAAAACATTTCATTGCCATGTTCAAAAATAATCCTCCAATAATCATTTTCCTATTCTGCCCTAAATGGAACTTTGTGAAGCAAGTGTTATTTATCTATGCTTGATTGACCCCAAACTTTTTGGAAACCTTTTCCTATCCATATAATTCCCTAATTCCAAAATTCAACTCAATTTGCCTAGTAAATATTCCTCAGCAATTTTTCGAAGTTCCTGTCTGAGGGAAGCCTTTGTGAAGGAAGTGCAAGCTAGGCATATCCAAATGAGTTGAAATTTTGCAAGGTCCTTCATATGATCAAATAATAGCTCTCCTCCGACTTTGAGCCCATGTAACCCTTCCATGTGATCCTAGTTCCAAATCTTGCTTTCTGGTCAGACTTTCAGTTTGTGAAGCAACCATAATTTATATTGCTTCATTTAAGCTGAAAATTTAACAGGACATTCTCCTATCCATATCAACTCTCTCCACCAAGGTTTGGCCCACTTTATCAAATCATTTGCCCTGAGCATATTTTCCAAGTTTCTTGTCAGAA
This sequence comes from Secale cereale, assembly GCA_902687465.1. NCBI lineage: Eukaryota > Viridiplantae > Streptophyta > Magnoliopsida > Poales > Poaceae > Secale > Secale cereale. The sequence goes on from LR738714.1 coordinate 454,773,838, forward strand.
TGAAGCATTGTGAAGAAAGTACCATTTTGGTATGTCCAAATGGCATGAAACTTTTACAGCAGCTCCATATGATCAAATAACCCACCTCCTCCAAATTTCAGCTCATGACAATCATGTATGTGAGTGCAACTTCAAAATGACCTAATCTCGACATCATGGCACTTTCTACAGCAGCCCTCATCTAAACTCCTCTTGAGCTGATTTTTGGTGATCAACATCATCTTAGTATGTGATCATTGCTAGACAAATCGTTTCCTTCGTTCCCAAGATGGTGTCACCATTCCACAACTAAAACACTTGGATGTTGATCTCGTTTGTGGCCATCTGCAAATCTCTTCTTTGCCCCTGGACAAAATTCTTTTCTCATTTAGACTAAGGGCGGTATGGACTTCCTACTGGACATGGTCTGTCCGGAATAAACGAGCCATTTGCACTAGTGCGCACGGTGATACAATGGCGTCATGCAAATTGCAAGCTCTGGCTCATTCCGGCCACTGTGCTCGTTCGCTCCCTCGTCGTCTTGATGTCCAACCTTGTCCATGAGTTTCTCCGCGAGCCTCTACATCGTCCCATGGCCGGGCCTCATCCTAGTTCGCCATAAATGTGCCGCTAGCGCCATGCTCGTGCCGCGTCCAGCCGATGTCCTCCATTAGAGCTTGGATGGAGCTTGCCCATGATACTCCAGAGGCTTCCACCGCGCCTATTTAAGCTGCCCCAAAGTCTTCCGCGCCTCACTCACTACTCCCTCGCCTCATTTTCCCACGGGAGTGCCTCTCCTCGCCGTTTTCTTCTTCGGCCACCGTGGCCATCGCCGGAGTTCATCTTGCTTCCGGCCGTTCTATCCACTCCCCTCCCTCTCTGGTCGTGCCACCATCTCCTCCTCACCCGGCGCACCTCCCCACCCTCTCCTCTTCATGCCGGAGCCCCTCTGGCCGCGCCTCCCGGAGATGGCCGTCGCCCGCCCTCCCGGACACCTCCTCATCCAGCCACCACGAGTCTCCCCTCCACCTCTACTCCTCACCAGTAGCTCACCCACACTCCGGCAACCCTCCCTGATGTCAACTACACAACTTGTTCTTGTAGACTCGTGTTGGGCCTCCAAGCGCAAAGTTTTGTAGGATAGTAGCAAATTTCCCTCAAGTGGATGACTTAAGGTTTATCAATCTGTGGGAGGTGTAGGATGAAGATGATCTCTCTCAAACAACCCTGCAACCAAATAATAAAAAGTCTCTTGTGTCCCCAACACACCAAACACAATGGGAAATTGTATAGGTGCTCTAGTTCGGTAAAGAGATGGTGATACAAGTGTTGTAATGATAATAGATATTGATTTTTGTAATAGGAACAATAAAAAAACAGCAATGTAGCAAGTGATAAAACGGAGCACAAACGATATTGCAATGCTTGAAAACAAGGCCTATGGTCCGTACTATCGCTAGTGCAATCTCTCAACAATACTATATAATTGGATCACATATACGCCCCTCAAAGTGCGATGAAGAATCACTCCAAAGTTCCTATCTAGCGGAGAACATAAGAAGAAATTGTTTGTAGCTATTCCTACCGCTTGATCTACCCAAGAGTTCGTACTAGAAAAACACAAGTTATTCTTTCTGATCAATCTATGAAGAGTTCGTACTAGAATAACACAAGTTATTCTTTCCAATCGATCAATCAAGAGTTCATACTAAAAGAAAACCAAAACAAATTCAGATTTATAATACTCAATCCAACACAAAGAACTTCAAAGAGTGCCCAAGATTTCTACCGGAGAAACAACGACAAGAACGTGCATCAACCCTATGCATAGATTACCCCAATGCACCGCGGGAATCCGCAAGTTGAGTGCCAAAACACATATCAAGTGAATCAATATGATACCCCATTGTCACCACGAGTATTCAATTGGAATACATATATCAAGTGTTCCCAAATCCATAAAAGTATTCAATCTGATAAAATGAAATCTCAAAGGGAAAACTCAATTCATCACAAGATAGAGAGGGGAAATCACCATATGATCCGACTATATTAACAAAGCCCGCGATACATCAAGATTGTGCATCTCAAGAACATGAGAGAGAGAGAGAGATTAAACACATAGCTACTGGTACAAACCCTCATCCCCGAGGGTGGACTACTCCCTCCTCATCATGGCGGCCACCGGGATGATGAAGATGGCCACCGGTGATGGTTTCCCCCTCCGGCGGAGTGTCAGAAAGGGCTCTAGATTGGATCTCATGGAGTACAGAGCCTTGCGGCGGCGGAACTTCTGATCTAGGTTCACCCCGAGGGTTTTCGGAATATCTGGGAATTTATAGGGTTAAGAGGGGGTACAGGAGGCCACCGTGGTGGGCAAAACCCACCTGGGCGCGCCTTGGGGCCCAGGCGTGCCCTAGTGGGTTGTGCCCCCCTCGGGGCAACCCCCAGGTGCTGCTCTGGCCCATCCTGGGTGTTTTGGTCCATAAAATATCTCCAAAAACTTTCGCGGTGTTTGGACTCCATTTGATATTGATTTCTTGCGATGTAAAAAACAAGCTAAAAACAACAACTGGTACTGGGTCAATATGTTAGTCCCTAAAAATGATATAAAGTTGCTATAAAATGATTGTAAAACATCCAAGAATGATAATATAACGTCATGCATACTTCATAAATTATAGATATGTTGGAGACGTATCAGCATCCCGAAGCTTAATTCCTACTCGTCCTCGAGTAGGCAAATGATAAAATAAATTAAATTACGAAGTGTGAGTGCTAGCAAAGTGCAAAATTTTGATCAATGACAATTTCAATCTCTTTTCCCAGCATCATGACAACAATTCTTTCCTATAAAGCTTCTCTTGTTAAAGTAGCAACCAATTCACATGTTAAGGTTCAAACAATGAATTCTCTTGAAACTCAACAACCTATGTTCTCAGTCACCAAGCAATTATAATTCAACTTATTCAATAGAGTTTAAGTAAGAGCTCCACATACTCAACCATCATATAGTCTTCTATGATTGCTAACACTCACCGCATACACATGAGCAAAACATTTCAACCGGACACATAAAAAGATAGGGGCTTGTAATTTCGTCTCCCAACGTATTCACCTTTGGGTGATGTCGACAATAATAACTCATGCTACCCATATTCAGCTGGACATATGTGCTTAGATCTTTCCTCACCACATGGTGCTTTCCAAAGGAGATTTATAAAAAGGAATAGAGAGAAAAACTTTGACTCTTACTTGAAGGTAAAATATAGGCCCTTCGCAGAGGGAAGCAGAGGTTGCCATGCGCTTATTTGTTTGTATGCTCAATCCCTTAGTGCAAAAGAACGTCACGTTATATTGCCCATTATGATATCAACCTTTATTATGTAGTCTGTCGCTTTTATTCTTTGCCATCACAAATTCATGCAATGCTCAATTTTCTCTTACACTAAATGATCTAACACTTTTAGAAGCAATTTTTATTACCTTTTTGCACCAATGACAACTTACTTGAAGGATCTTGCTCAATCCTTATGTAGGTATGGTGGACTCTTGAAGATATGATTTGGGTTTAAGGGTTTTTGGATGCACAAGTAGTATCTCTACTTGGTGCAGAATTTTTGGCTAGCAAAGATGTGGGCAAGCAGCACATGTTGAAGGATCTATGACATTATAACTTCTATGTGAATATGAACAAACATAAACTATTATGTTGTCTTCCTTGTCCAATTTCAACAATTTGGCATATAGTATTTTGATGGGGGCTCACAATCACAAAAGATTACCAAGATAGTGTATTTGCATGTGAAAGTTCTCTTCCTTATACTAATTATTCATGAATTTCTTGTATGACCAATATTGTGATTGTCAAGCCTAATTTTTTTTCTAAACCTAGTGTGAAGCTACCACTAGGTATGGTATGATTTCAACTTCATGTCATTCAATTTATTCGAGAATTTACTCATAGGATATAAGTGCAGCACAAGAGTAAATGGCAAGCTACTCCGAAAAGATATAAATGAAGATCATGAGCATACTATTTATTTCTCTCAAATTAATTTAAGTGAAGCAAGAGAGAATTTCTTTAAAAATACTAAAGGACACCATGCTCAAAAAGATATAAGTGAAGCACTAGAGCAACGACGCCAGAAAAGAGCTTCGTTGATGGGGTGTGACTGCCGCTTACTTAGCCTCCCTGGCAGCTCTTTGGGGGCTCTATTTTATTTAAAAAACTTTCAGATCTAAGTATTTTATTAAAACATCAAGCAAAAAAAATAAAATGACATTTCAAGAATAGCACATCTCATGTGAAGAAGCAAAAACTTAGGATCAACTGATACTAACCGATAGTTGTTGATGAAGAAAGGTGGGATGCCTATCGGGGCATCCCCAAGCTTAGACGCTTGAGACTTCTTGAAATATAATCTTGCGGTGCCGTGGGCATCCTCAAGCTTGAGCTTTTGTGTCTCCTTAATTCTTCTCATATCACGGTTTTCCTAAATCTCAAAAGCTTCATCCACACAAAACTCAACAAGAACTCGTGAGATAAGTTAGTATGAACCAATGCAAAAGCCTTATTCTTATGTACTGTAGAAAATCACTAAAATTATCATTCGACATTGCATACTAAATGCCTCTGCATATTTAATACTCCTATCCTCAAATAGAATCATTAAACACGCAAACATATACAAACTATGCAAACATAACAACAATCTGTCAAAGTAGTACAGTCTGTAAAGAATGCAAGAGGATTCATACTTCCCTAACTCTTTTTTTTAAAATTAACATGTTGTAGGAAATTTATCATAGCTTGTTTTGCAAAAAAATTCAGCCTTTTATCACATTCTGACTTTTCTCAAGAATTTTTGCAACAACGACAAACTTTCTGTTTTCAAACAACAACATATAGACTTGCAAAATAAGAATGGTAAAGGCTACCCTTGACACTTTTATTCAAATAAAAGGTATGAAACACTATTCTAAATACCATCGAGCAATTCCTAACAAAATAAAATGACGCTCCAAGCAAAAATCATCTCATGTGACGAATAAAAATATAGTTTCAAGTGAGGTTACCGATAATGTTGGAGACGAAAGAGGTATGCCTTCCGGGGCATCCCCAAGCTTAGTTTCTTGGGTATTTCTTTAATATTTCCTTGGGGTGCCTTGGGCATCCCCAAGCTTAGGGTCTTGCCGCTCCTTATTCTCCTCATATCGATATCTCACCCAAAACTTGAAAACTTCAATCACACAAAACTTAATGAGATGGGTTAGTATGATAAAACAAATAATTCAATTTGGGTACTGTCAAGGACAATATTCATAATTGTTCTCACACAATATCTACTGTAGCATATCATTTCTACAATTTATATTGATCAATATAAGCCATAGAAACTGGAAAACAAGCAAACTATGCATTGAAAACAGAATCTGTCAAAAACAGAACAATCTGTAATGATCTGAACATTCACCATACTTCTGAACTCTAAAAGTTCTGAAAATTTAGGACAACGTAGGCAATTTGTATATCAATCATGTGTCAAAATTTCAGCTAATTATAACGTTCCAGTGATTTATTGAATTTCTAGCACTGGAAGACAAACTTTCTGTTTTTTCATATAATCAAATCAACTGTCATCCACACTATCCCAAAGGCTTTACTTGGCACTCTATTTAAGCAAAACATGTAAAACATGATTACTACAGTAGCTTAACCATGTGAACTGCTACTTCTCATGCTTGCGTTGTATTCCCTCGAAGAGGAAAGGGTGATGCAACACAGTAGCATAAGTATTTCCCTCAGTTTTTGAGAACCAAGGTATCAATCCAGTAGGAGACCACGCGCGAGTCCCTCGCACCTGCACAAACAAATAAGAACTTCGCTGCCAATGCGATAAGGGGTTGTCAATCTCTTTACGGTCACTTACGAAAGTGAGATCTGATAGATAGGATAGTATAATATTTTTGGTAGTTTTTATATAAGAACAGAAAGTAAATAAAGCAAATAAGCAACGTCAGCAGAAATTGAAGTAAAGTAATATGATAAAGATAGACCCGGGGGCCATAGATTTCACTAGTGGCTTCTCTCATGATAGCAGAATTCTGTGGGTGAACTAATTACAATCGAGCAATTGATAGAAAAGCGCATAGTTATGAGAATATCTAGGCATGATCATTATATATAGGCATCACGTCCGTGACAAGTAGACCGAAACGATTCTCCATCTACTACTGTTACTCCACACATCGACCGCTATCCAGCATGCATCTAGAGTATTAAGTTCATAAGAGCAGAGTAATGCTTTAAGCAAGATGACATGATGTAGAGGGATAAACTCAAGCAATGTGATATAAAACCCATCTTTTTATCCTCGATGGCAACAATACAATACGTGCCTTGCTGTCCCTGCTGTCACTGGGAAAGGACACCGCAAGATTGAACCCAAAGCCAAGCACTTCTCCCATTGCAATAACTATAGATCTAGTAGGCCAAACCAAACCAATATTCAAAGAGAATTGCAAGGATATTATAATCATACATAAAAGATTTTAGAAAGGAATCAAATATTGTTCATAGATAATCTTGATCATAAACCCACAATTCATCGGATCTCGACAAACACACCGCAAAAAGATTACATCGAATAGATCTCCTCGAAGATCAAGGAGAACTTTGTATTGAGATCCAAAAAGAGAGAAGAAGCCATCTAGATAATAACTATGGACCCGAAGGTCTATGGTAAACTACTCAAAACTCATTGGTGAGGCTATGGTGTTGAACAGGCCCCAAGATGGGATCTCACGGGAACAGAAGGTTGCGGCGATCGAATTAGGGTTTTTCTGTTGCCTCGATGTTTTCAGGGTACATGGATATATATAGGAGGAAGGAGGTCATCAGGGGAGCCAGAGGGGGCCCACGAGGGTGGGGGGCGCGCCCAGGGGGAGGGGGCGCGCCCTGGACCCTCGTGGCCACCTCCTTCATTCCCTCGCGTGTACTCCAAGTCTTCTGGGTAGATACGGTTCCAAAAATAACTCTCCCGAAGGTTTCATTCCGTTTGGACTCCGTTTGATATTCCTTTTCTGCGAAACCCTGAAATAGGCAAAAAAAAACAGCAATTTGCACTAGGCCTTGGGTTAGTAGGTTAGTCCCAAAAATAATATAAAAGTGTATAATAAAGCCCATTAAACATCCAAAACAGAATATATAATAGCATGGAACAATCAAAAATTATAGATATGTTGGAGACGTATCAAGCGTCCCCAAGCTTAATTCCTGCTCGTCCTCGAGTAGGTAAATGATAAAACAGAATTTTGATGTGGAATTCTAACTAACATAATTCTCAATGTAATTCTCTTTGTTGTGGCATGAATGTTCAGATCCGAAAGATTCAAGATAAAAGTTCATATTGACATAAGAATAATAATACTTCAAGCATACTAACAAAGCAATCATGTCTTCTCAAAATCACATGGCCAAAGAAAGTTCATCCCTACAAAATCATATAGTTAGGCTATGATCCATCTTCGTCACACAAAATATTCCAATCATGCACAACCCCGGTTTCAGCCAAGCACTTGTTTCATACTTTAGTTTTTTCAAACTCTTTCAACTTCACGCAATATATGAGCGTGAGCCATGGACATAGCACTATGTGGAATAAAGTGGTGGTTGTGGAGAAAACAAAGTAGAGGAAGATGGTCTCACATCAACTAGGCGTATCAATGGGCTATGGAGATGCCCATCAATAGATATCAATGTGAGTGAGTAGGGATTGCCATGCAACGGATGCACTAGAGCTATAAATGTATGAAATCTCAACAAAAGAAACTAAGTGGGTGTGCATCCAACTTGCTTGTTCACGAAGACCTAGGGAATTTAAGGAAGCCCATAGTTGGAATATACAAGCCAAGTTCTATAATGAAAATTCCCACTAGTATATGAAAGTGACTAAACAAGAGACTCTCTATCATGAAGAACATGATGCTATTTTGAAGCACAAGTGTGGAAAAATATAGTAGCATTGTCCCTTTTTATTTTTTTTCTTTTTTATTTTTTCCCTTTTTTTTCTTTTTTTGGGCTTTCTTTTTTCTTTGGTCTTTCCTTTTTTTGGGACAATGCTCTAATAATGATGATCATCACACTTATATTGATTTACAACTCGATATTACAACTCGATACTAGAACAAAGTATGACTCTATATGAATGCCTCCGGCGGTGTACTAGGATGTGCAATGAATCAAGAGTGACATGTATGAAAAATTATGCATGGTGTCCTAGCCACAAATACGATGCCAACTACATGATCATGCATGGCAATATGACAATGATGAAGTGTGTCATAGCAAACGGAACGGTGGAAAGTTGCATGGCAATATATTTCGGAATGGCTACGAAAATGCCATAATAGGTAGGTATGGTGGCTATTTTGAGGAAGGTATATGGTGGGTGTATGGTACCGTCGAAAGTTGCGCGGTACAAGAGAGGCTAGCAATGGTGGAAGGGTGAGAGTGCGTATAATCCATGGACTAAACATTATCATAAAGAACTCACATACTTATTGCAAAAATCTACAAGTCATTAAAACAAAGTACTACATGCATGCTCCTAGGGGGAGGTTGGTAGGAGTTAACCATCGCGCGCCCCCGATCTCCACACAAAGGATGACACTCAATGAAATACCTCATGCTTCAAATTTGTCACACAACGGTTACCATACGTGCATGCTATGGGACTTGCAAACCTCAACACAAGTATTTCTCAAATTCACAACTACTCTACTAGCATGACTCTAATATCACCATCCTCATATCTCAAAACAATCATCAAGTATCAAACTTCTCATAGTATTCAATGCACTTTATATGAAAGTTTTTACTATACTCATCTTGGATGCCTATCATATTAGGACTAGTTTTATAACCAAAGAACATTACCATGCTGTTCTAAAAGACTCTCAAAAGGATATAAGTTAAGCATGAGAGATCAACAATTTCTACAAAATAAAACCACCACCGTGCTCTAAAAGATATAAGTGAAGCACTAGAGCAAAACTATCCAGCTCAAAAGATATAAGTGAAGCACATAGAGTATTCTAGCAAATTCTAAATCATATTTATCTCTCTCAAAAGGTGGGTCCAGCAAGGATGATTGTGGCAAACTAAAAAGCAAAGACTCAAATCATACATGACGCTCGAAGCAAAAACTCATATCATGTGGTGAATAAAAATATAGTCTCAAGTATAGTTACCGATAGATGAAGACGAAAGAGGGGACGCCTTCCCGGGGCATCCCCAAGATTAGGCTTTTGGTTGTCCTTGAATTTTACCTTGGGGTGCCTTGGGCATCCCCAAGCTTCAGGCTCTTGCCAGTCTTTGTTCCATAGTCCATCAAAGCCATAATCAAAACTTGAAAACTTCACAACACAAAACTTAACCAAAAATCTCGTGAGCTCCGTTAGTATAAGAAAACAAACCACTACTCAAAGGTACTGTAATGAACTCATTATTTGTTTATATTGGTGTTAAACTTCCAACTTCTCTATTATTCATATTCCCCAATACTACTCATAGATTCATCAAAATAAGCAAACAACACACGAAAAACAGAATCTATCAAAAACATAACAGTCTGTAGTAATCTGTAACTTTCGAATACTTCTGTAACTCCAAACAAATTGAAATAAATTGGTAAACGTGAGGAATTTGTCTGTTAGTCATCTGCAAAAACAATCAACTAAATAGCACTCTCCAGTACAATATGGTATCTAATCTCCTGAGTGCTAATGTTTTTGTTGTTTACAACATGATCATATAAACTTCACACAAGTCTTCCCAAAGGTTCTACTTGGCAGAAACACTAATTAAAACACAAAACGACATCTAAACAGAATCTAGATGCAATATTTATTCCTGAAAAGAAGCAAAAACAAAGAAAATAATGTAACATCCCAAATTTTCAATTTGGAATGTTATACACTCGATCATCAATGCATATCATATTTTCTTGCTTTTGATTTGATCCTAGAAATTCTACGCAACTCAAGGACCCTCGGAGAGAGTTGGGGATTTTGTTGTTTTCATATTTGAGTTTTCTCAAATTTAAAAAAATGGGATCATTGATTTTTTTTATTTTATCTTCAATTATTTCTAGAATAAAAATATGAGAGAGGGAGTAAAATGACTCTCCCTACATAAAGAAATATTGAGGATTTAATAGATAAATCAAATAAGTTTTATTCTGGAGTTTTTGCTATTTTATTTGAATTTAGGAAAAAATGCATGTTTTCAAAACTGCATTTTAGGGCCAAGAAAATGTTCATCTAGTTCTAAATATTTTATTTAGACGGTGAAAATTTGTTTTGGCATTTTTAGAATTTTATTTTATTTTCTAGAATTTTCTTAGTTTCGGCGGTTTTGTTTTTTAAAAAGGAGTTCCCGCGCCCGACTGGGCCGAAGGCCCATTTGAGGCAGGCCAGGCCCGCGCCGCCACCGCCTTCCCCGCGGGAGTCCGACCCGTGCCGCCTCCGAGTCCGGCTGGGGCACGCCTCCCAAGGTCGACCGGCGCCCCCTCCTCAATAAATACCGCCGCCGCCCGCCGCCTCACCCTCCACCTCGTCCCGCCCCGCCTCCCGCAGCAGCAGCCGTCGTTGCCGCGTGCCGCCGCCGCAGCAGCCAGCCACCGCCGCCGCCGCTTGCAATCCCGCCGCCGCCGCCGCCGCTTGCAACCCCGCCGCCGCCGCCGCCTGCCGCCGCCGACGCCACCCACCGCCGGAGCCCCGACCCGCCGGAGTCCGACGAGGTAGCCGCGTCGAGCCGCCGGTTTTCTGAAGAAAACCGATCCGGTTTTTTTAAACCCTAGTTTCGTTTTTTAGATTAGATCGTTTTTTTCGGTTTAGCTGTTTAGCGAGCGTTCGCCCGTTCGTTCATTTTAACGAACGAATTTGCCGTTTAGTTTCAGTTAACGAACGTTCGTTCTTTAAGCCGTTCGTCAGTTTTTCTTTTCTCGGATTTTCCGCTGTTATTTTCTGATCGAGATTTCTGATCCGATTTTCGTTCTAGTTTAACTTTTCGCTCGTTTATCGGAATCAGGCGATTCAAGCGCCTGGAGTTTCGTATCCAAACCCCCTTTCCGTTTAACCTAGTCAACTTAGTTTTTGCTTCTGTAAAATTTGGACTTAGGTCCAGATTATTAAACGTAGTTGGTTCTTTCGTCGTTGAACTTTCTGGTTAGACCTCTTATTTGAGTTTTACCCGTGCATTAGATGAGTACTTATTGTATGCTTGTTTGTTTGCGATAGAGTACCCGGAGTGCGCCGCTTGCTACTTTGAATCTCTAGGTTTCGCGGATCATCAGCAAGGCAAGTAACACTTTGATCATACTTTCCAATACCCAGTTTTCCTTGCATTAGAACAATCCTCAAACACTTTCATGAATAGGATCTGTTTAACATGTGGGTTCTGGGAGATAGATGAGGTAGTACCTATTACCTGTTTAATTATCAAACCCTTGGGAGTTACTTCTATGTTTGCTTATTATGCCATGCTATGCTAGTAGATGTGGATTGGGTGAGTGTATCCATGACAGATGTGAGATTGTTAAATTAATGGTTTACTTAAGGTGGCAACTTGAACACACATCTGGGTGGATTGAGGCACCTGGGTATTCCAGCGATTGCCTGTTTTTCTTTATGGACCGCCACCCAGGCTCAAAGGGATCATGAGCTTATTCATACTGGAAACTTCCGTGTGCAGCCACAAGCTACTATGGGCTCTAGCATAGTTTACTAAGTCGTGCGAACTCTTACGGTGGTGGACTAGCAGATGTAGGGGATGTAGGTTGGTACGGACTACCCGATCGTAAGGTGCTAGCGCTTCTCAAAGACTATGTCTCGGTCATCCGTTTATCAAACATCATGTACTCCGAGATTCCCAACGGAGGAGATCGAGTCTTGTGGGGAAAAGTGCACAAACCTCTGCAGAGTGTACAAACTAATCATGATTAGCCATGTCCCCGATTATGTTCGTTTTGAGTATCTAGTACTTGGATTATCATGTGAATCTCATCACTCTAAAACTAATTTGTTGGGTTAATGATTACTTTAATTGGGATTGAGTTGGAGGTACCTTCTCAATGATGTTTCAACTACCATGATAGTTAAATGAAAATCTATTCCTTTGCAGTAGGGAAAAATTGGCTTTATGCAAAAACTGTAACCATAGAGCTTTCCACTAGCCATATATGCATATAGTATAGCTCTACTTTTCCATTACTCTCTGTGTGTTACTTTGCCAGCATATTCCATGTGCTGACCCGTTTTCAGGCTGCAACGTTCATGTTGCAGACTTTTCAGACGACGAGTAAGGTGCTTTTAGGTCATGGTTCTATACTCAGTGATGCCTTTGGAGTTGATGGACTCGCTTATCTTCCAAGCCTTCCGCTGTTATCGTCATTAGATGGCCTTAAGCCATTTTAATTGTAATAAGTTCTCTTTTGAGACTTTCGATGTAATAAGTGTGTAATTGCTACTCTGTTATAAATCCATCAAGTATTGTGCATGTCAGCATTACTGATCCAGGGATGACACTAAAGCACAGAGATCAGACTGTTTGAGGTCTGGTCGGTACAAGATGGTATTAGAGCACACGCTGACTGTAGGACACGACCACTAAGCTAAAACCCTAGATCACTACTCACTCTTCTCATTTCCGACTCCTCGTCTTTTCTACTCTTTTAGGATGGCGGATGCAAGGAACAAGTTCACGCAATCGGATGAAGATACACCTTTTGGACGTCACCTGAAGGAAGTCACTAGATACCTAAACATCGGAGTACCAAGCTTCACCGGAACCTACAACGCCACATTACCTGAAGAGGAGCGCCGGATGATTCAAGTTCAAGTTCCAGGAAGAACGTTCATGCCCGTCACTGAGCCCATAGAGTTTTCCTTTGATGCACCCACCTGGAGCCTAGGCAGGAGTATGGTAGCCCACATCACTATGGAAAGGATTGGAGAAGTCTACAAGCAGGAGCTGAAGGACACTATCTACCAGATTTGTGGACGCCGAGATGAGCGTTGGGACATGATCAGCACCCGAAAGGACAGGTCCATTGCAGCGTTCATCCAAGAGTTAAACCAGCAAATTCATAGACAGGAGCACCAGATGTGTGCAGGGATGATAGATTTGAAGAATGCACTAAACAGGAACTTGGAACTAGAAGAGGAACTCAAGTCTACACGTGACAGATACGAGGAGGAGATGATGATACTTGTGGAGAAGAATGATGATTTGACAAGGAAGCTAGGAGTATTCATGGGAGATCCAGCACCAGGAGGAGAAGAAGAGGAAGAAGAACCCAAGGAGATTCGTCTTGAAGACTACATCATCATCGACGGCACAGATTTAGACCCCGATGATAGTGATGACGAAGACTATGAATATGAAGCTGGAGCAGACATCATGCAATCTTCTGCCGATCAAAATTTCTAGATGACCACCTTATGACTAGTCCCCCCCCACAAAGTAGAATTTAGAGCACTTTTGTAAAGTTAGATCTGTGTAAGCCCTGGTTTGAAATTGATTTTGGTGTGATATGATTGTGTTTGTTTCATGTGCATTTGGGTAGTGATTTTCCCTTAGACCTTATTTCTATTCTAATCTCTTCCCTCTAAACCCATCAGACGCCTCCGAGACGTGAGCCCGAATTTCAGTTTCCCCCTGAGCTCACTCAGTTGATCCAGCAGCAGAACACTTTGATGCAACTTCTTGTCCAGAACACTCAGAACAACTAGGACAACAACAACCCACCACCGCCACCACCTGTTGACCACTTAACCCGTTTTCTTAGGCTAAACCCACCGGTGTTCTCCAGTAGCACCGAGCCAATTGTTGCGGATGATTGGCTCCGCAAGACTGCAAGGTAATTGACCACGGCAGGATGCACAGATGCGGAGAGGGTGCGCTTTGCCGCGCATCAGCTTGAAGGACCCGCAGCATCATGGTGGGAGAATTTCACCGCCACTTATCCTATCGACACTATCACATGGGATCAGTTTCAGCAGGCTTTCCGTACTGTCCATGTTTCAGCAGGAGCTATGGCTATGAAGAAGCATGAGTTTCGCAACTTGCGCCAAGGAGGATGGACAGTTGGCTAGTATGTGGATGACTTTAGTAAGCTAGCACGTTATGCCCCAGATGACGTTGCTACGGATGCAGCTAAGCAGGAGAAGTTTCTGGAAAGACTGAATGACGAGCTGAGCCTGCATATGATGGTAGCAAGCTTCAACAACTACCAGATATTGGTAGATCGCGCTCTTATGATTGAAGGGAAGCAGCAGCAGATTGAAAACCGCAAGAGGAAGTACGGACAAGGGAAGTACAATTCTGGAGCTCAGCAGAAGTCACGTTTTACCCCTAAACCGGGAGGACAATTTCAGCATACCCGTGGAGGAAGTAGCTCGCACAATCATAATGGCCCCAAGAACGGTAATGGGAATGGAGGAAGCAACAGCCAGAACCGTACCAACCCCTCAACACCAGTCAAGCGAGACCTGAGCCAAGTCACTTGCTATAAGTGCCAGAAGACGGGACATTATGCCAATGAATGTCCTGAAGCCCAGAATGGAAATGGCAATGTAATCTCTGGGAAGAAGCCGAACCCTTTCAATAGGTGACATGTGAACCACGTTAGCGTGGAGGAGGTTGAAGCTCAGCCAAATGCAGTAATTGGTAAGTTTTTGGTTACGTCATTTACTGCACTCGTTCTTTTTGATACTGGTGCATCGCATTCATACATCTCAAGGGGTTTGTGGATAAGTATAAACTGCCAACCCAATCCCTTAGGTCACCCATGTTAGTAACCTCTCCTGGAGCAGAGTATATGGCTAGTCTATGGTGTGATCAGTTACCATTAAGGATTGGTAACTACGTATTTCCCTCGGACCTAATAGTATTGGAATCTCAAGGATTTGATGTGATATTAGGCATGGATTGGTTATCGAAGTATGGAGGGAACATTGAATGCGCCAGTAAATCAATTTTGCTTACTACGCCAGAAGGAAGAAGGATCAAGTATGTATTCCGGCATGTGCCGAAGAGGAATCGAGTAAATTCCTTATCAGGAGTTGTGCAGGAGGAAGTACGAGTGGTGAAAGATTTCCCTGACGTATTTCCAGAGAGTTGCCAGGCATGCCACCGGATAGAGATATTGAGTTTTTGATCGAGATTTTGCCAGGCACAGGGCCAATATCTAAGAGACCATACAGGATGCCCGCAAAAGATTTGGAGGAGATTAAGAAGTAGATTAAAGAGTTACTGGATAAAGGTTATATTCACCCAAGTTCCTCGCCTTGGGGATCGCCAGTACTTCTAGTGGAGAAGAAGGATGGATCGTAAATAATGGTTGTTGATTATCGAGGATTGAACGAAGTAACAATCAAGACCAAGTACCCACTGCCGATGATCAATGATCTGTTTGATTGATTGCAAGGAGCTAAGGTATTTTCCAAGATCGACTTGCGATTAGGAAACCATCAGTTGAAGATTCGAGAGTAGGATATACCTAAGATGGCTTTTACCACCAGGTATGGGTTGTACGAGTATACCGTTATGTCTTTTGGTCTGACTAACGCACCGGCATATTTCATGAACATGATGAACAAGGTGTTTATGGAGTTCTTGGATAAGTTCGTCGTGGTGTTCATTGATGATATTTTGGTCTACTCGGAGGATGAAGAGGAACATAAGGAGCATTTGTGTTTGGTACTTGAGAAGCTCAGAGAATATTAGTTATATGCCAAGTTCAGCAAATGTGAGTTTTGGTTGAAGGAAGTTGGATTCCTCGGACATGTTATATCCGGAGAGGGTATAGCAGTAGACCCCACCAAGGTTCACACTGTGAAAAATTGGGAAGCACCAACAACAGTTGGAGAGATCCGAAGTTTTCTTGGACTTGCAGGATACTACCGAAGATTCATTGAGAATTTCTCTAAAATTGCAAAGCCTATGACGGAGTTGTTGAAGAAGGATACCAAGTTCAAATGGACTGAGGAATGTGAGGCCAGTTTCCAGGAGTTGAAGAAACATTTGGTTACATCACCAGTGTTGATTCTGCTAGATCAGCGCAAGGATTATGAGGTGTATTTCGACGCTTCACGTTGAGGACTTGGAGCAGTGCTTATGCAGGAGGGAAGAGTTGTTTCATACGCTTCACGACAACTGAAACCTCATGAGTTGAATTATGCCACGCATGATTTTGAGTTAGTAGCCGTAGTGCATGCATTGAAAACTTGGAGACATTTTCTCATTGGAAACCATTGTGAAGTGTACACGGATCACAAGAGTTTGAAGTACATTTTCACACAGAAAGAGCTAAATCTCAGGCAAAGGAGATGGTTGGAACTCATCAAGGATTATGATATGATATTGCATTATCATCCCGGAAAGGCTAATGTAGTAGCTGATGCGTTGAGCTGTAAGAGCCATGTCAACACACTAATGACGGAAGATTTACCGAAGGAGTTAGCCGAGGACCTTCGTGAGCTAGGTTTGGAGATAGTTCCGAGAGGCTATGTAGCAACAATGGAGATTCAGTCTACTTTGATGGATAAGATCAGAGAAGCTCAGAAGACTAACAAGGAGGTTGCCTCTATAAAGGAGAAGATGAGCAAAGGAAAAGTTAAAGGATTTCGTGAGGATGAATACGATACCCTATGGTTTGAAGACCGTGTTTATGTGCCTAACGACCCGGAGATCAGGAAGTTGATTCTGCAAGAGGCCCATGATTCACCTTATTCGATTCACCCAGGAAATACCAAGATGTATTTGGATTTGAAGGATACTTTCTGGTGGACCGGAATGAAAAAGGATATTGCGGAGTATGTAGCAGTTTGTGATGTATGTCATAGAGTAAAGGCAGAGCATCAAAAGCCGGCAGGATTGTTACAACCATTGCCAATACCTGAATGGAAGTGGGATAAACTAGGCATGGATTTTATTACGGGATTACCCAGAACTCGTTCAGGCTATGACTCGATTTGGGTTGTAGTCGATCGTTTAACGAAGGTAGCTCATTTCATTCCAGTGAAGACTACTTACACCAGTGCTAAGTTAGCAAAGATATACATGACCAGGATCGTATGCCTGCATGGAGTTCCGAGGAGCATTGTATCAGATAGAGGAAGCCAGTTTACCTCAAAGTTCTGGAATCAGTTACACGAAACTTTGGGTACCAGGCTAGAGTTCAGTACAACTTTTCATCCTCAGACAAATGGACAGACCGAGAGAGTCAATCAGATTTTGGAGGATATGCTGAGAGCTTGTGCGCTAGATTATGGATCTAGTTGGGACAACAATTTGCCTTATGAAGAGTTCTCTTACAACAACAATTATCAGTCCAGTTTGAAGATGGCCCCTTTCGAAGCCTTGTACGGAAGGAGGGGCATGACACCATTGTCTTGGGATGAAGTTGGAGACCGCCAATTGTTTGGACCAGATTTGATTAAGGAGTCTGAACAGAAGGTAAAATTGATTCGCGATAGGCTCAAGGTAGCCCAGTCCAGGCAGAAGAGCTACGCAGATTTTAAACGCAAGGAGACAGTTTACGTAGTCGGAGACCGAGTTTATCTTCAAGTATCTCCACTTCGAGGAGTCAAGCACTTTGGAGTTAAGGGAAAGTTAGCGCCACGTTTTGTAGGACCATACCAAGTTTTGGAGCGTATGAGAGAAGTAGCCTACAAGTTGGAACTACCCGAAGGATTGTCAGGAGTTCACGATGTATTCCACGTTTCCAGGTTGAAGAAGTGCCACACTGAAATGACTGACATACCGCTAAGGGATACAGTGCCACTGGAAGCGATTCAGTTGGACAATGATTTGACCTATAAGGAAAAACCAGTCAAGATTCTTGAGTACGCCAGCCGAGTCACCCGCAACAAGGTTATCAAGTTTTGCAAAGTTCAGTGGAGCCACCACACCGAGGATGAAGCCACCTGGGAGCGAGAGGAAGAATTGTTGAAGGACCACCCTCACCTATTTTCTAGCCAACCCGAATCTCGAGGGCGAGATTCATCTTAAGGGGGGTAGGTTTGTAACATCCCAAATTTTCAATTTGGAATGTTATACACCAGATCATCAATGCATATCATATTTTCTTGCTTTTGGTTTGATCCTAGAAATTCTACGCAACTCAAGGACCCTCAAAGAGAGTTGCGGATTTCGTTGTTTTCATATTTGAGTTTTCTCAAATTTTGAAAAATAGGATCATTGATTGTTTTTATCTTCAATTATTTCTAGAATAAAAATATGAGAGAGGGAGTAAAATGACTCTCCCAACGTAAAGAAATATTGAGGATTTAATAGATAAATCAAATAAGTTTTATTTTGGAGTTTTTGCTATTTTATTTGAATTTAGGAAAAAATGCATGTTTTCAAAACTGCATTTTAGGGCCAAGAAAATGTTCATCTTGTTCTAAATATTTTATTTAGATGGCGAAAATTCGTTTTGGCATTTCAAGAATTTTCTTAGTTTCGGCGGTTTAAAAAAAGGAGTTCCCGCGCCCGACTCGGTCGAAGGCCCAGCCGAGCCAGGCCGGGCCCGCGGCGCCACCGCCTTCCCCGCGGGAATCCGACCTGCCGCCGCCTCCGAGTCCGGCCGGGGCACGCCTCCCGAGGCCGACCAGCGCCCCCTTCCCCAAGTCACCGCCGCCCCCCCTCAATAAATACCGCCGCCGCCGCCGCCTGCCACCGCCGCAGCAGCCCGCCACCGCCGTCGCCGCTTGCAGCCGCGCCGCCGCCTGCCGCCGCCTGCCGCCGCCGACGCCACGCCGCCGCCTGCCGCCGTCGACGCCGCGCCGCCCGCCGCCGACGCCACCCACCGCTGGAGCCCCGAGCCACTGGAGTCCGACGAGGTAGCCGCGTCAAGCCGCTGGTTTTCTGAAGAAAACCGATCCGGTTTCTTTTTTTGAAAACCCTAGTTTCATTTTTTAGATTAGATCGGGTTTTTTCGGTTTAGCTGTTTAGCGAGCGTTCGCCCGTTCGTTTGTTTTAATGAACGAATTCGCCGTTTAGTTTCAGTTAACGAACGTTCGTTCGTTAAGCCATTCGTCATTTTTTCTTTTCTTGGATTTTCCATGGTTATTTTCTGATCGTGATTTCTGATCCGATTTTCGTTCTAGTTTAACTTTTCGCTCATTTATCGGAATCAGGCGATTCAAGTGCGTGGAGTTTCGTATCTAAACCCCCTTTCCATTTAACCTAGTGAACTAAGTTTTTGCTTCTGTAAAATTTGGACTTAGGACCAGATTAGTAAACGAAGTTGGTTCTTTCGTCGTTTGACTTTCATTGCTTCGTTTGTTTTGTTTCTTTTTGCCAACCGGAGTTCTTAAGTTGAACTTTCTAGTTAGACCTCTTATTTGAGTTTTACCCATGCATTAGATGAGTACTTATTGTATGCTTGTTTGTTTGCGATAGAGTACCCGGAGTGCGCCGCTTGCTACTTTGAATCTCTAGGTTTCGCGGATCATCAGCAAGGCAAGTAACACTTCGATCATACTTTCCAATACCCAGTTTTCATTGCATTAGAACAATCCTCAAACACTTGCATGAATAGCATCTTTTTAACATGTGGGTTCTAGGAAGTAGATGAGGTAGTACCTATTACCTGTTTTATTATCAAACCCTTGGGAATTACTTCTACGTTTGCTTATTATGCCATGCTATGCTAGTAGACGTGGATTGGGTGAGTGTATCCATGACAGATGTGAGATTGTTAAATTAATGGTTTACTTAAGGTGGCAACTTGAACACACATCTGGGTGGATTGAGGCACCTGGGTATTCCAGCGATTGCCTATTTTTCTTTATGGACCGCCACCCAGGCTCAAAGGGATCATGAGATTATTCATACTGGAAACTTCCGTGTGCAGCCACAAGCTACTATGAGCTCTAGCATAGTTGAACAAGTCGTGCGAACTCTTATAGTGGTGGGCTAGCAGATGTAGGGGATGTAGGTTGGTACGGTCTACCCGATCGTAAGGTGCTAGCGCTGCTGAAAGACTATGTCTCGGTCATTCGTTTCTCAAACATCATGTAGTGCGAGAATCCCAATGGAGGAGATCGAGTCTTGTGGGGAAAAGTGCACAAACCTCTGCAGAGTGTACAAACTAATCATGATTAGCCGCGTCCCTGGTTATGGACGTTTTGAGTATCTAGTACTTGGATTATAATGTGAATCTCATCACTCTAAAACTAATTTGTTGGGTTAATGATTACTTTAATTGGGATTGAGTTGGAGGTACCTTCTCAATGATGTTTCAACTACCATGATAGTTAAATGAAAATCTATTCCATTGCAGTAGGGAAAAATTGGCTTTATGCAAAAACTGTAACCATAGAGCTTTCCACCAGCCATATATGCATGTTGTATAGCTCTACTTTTCCATTACTCTCTGTGTGTTACTTTGCTAGCATATTCCATGTGCTGACCCGTTGTCGGGCTGCAATGTTCATGTTGCAGACTTTTCTGACGACGAGTAAGGTGCTTTTAGATCGTGGTTCTATACTCAGTGATGCCGTTGGAGTTGATGGACTCACTTATCTTCCAAGCCTTTTGCTATTATCGTCATTAGATGGCCTTAAGCCATTTTTATTGTAATAAGTTCTCTTTTGAGACTTTTGATGTAATAAGTGTGTGATTGCTACTCTGTTATAAATCCTTCAAGTACTGTGCGTGTCAGCATTACTGATCCAGGGATGACACTAAAGCACAAAGATCAGACTGTTTGAGGTCTGGTCGCTAGAAATAAATTGGGTTGCCTCCCAACAAGCGCTATCGTTTAACGCCCCTAGCTAGGCACGATACAAGAATAGATCTAGGTATTGCCATAATGATAAGATATATTGCGAAAACTCATCTCATATTCCCTACGTTCAACAACAAGTTTTCTTTGTGGCAAGCAAAAGTAATCAAAAGGGCTAAATTTAATAGGACAGAAGTCCCCCATATCAAGCTCGGGAGGTATAGGTTCCTCCTTTGGCCCTTTATATTGCACAACCAATTCATCATTATAAGCATTCTTTTGGCAAAAGGTCATGAGCCTTCGCTCAATAGAAAAACCTAACCCATTGTTTTGAATAGCAAAATCATCATTCAATTCAGAAATTATATCAACCAAGACATTGGTAGGAACCTTTTTTCTAAGGTTTTCATTAAAAACAACATGATCTAGAGATCGTAAACGCATCATGTCCTCTTGATTGAATAACATAGCTTCTATGGGAGGATGACCAGCATCCACTCCGTAATGAGTAAAGATTTCTTTGGCCTCTTTCATGATAAATCTGAACTCATGAGCCAAAAAGATAGTAGCTGCGCACTTAACACAAGAATGCTCAATATTGGAAAATTCCAGAAAGATTCTCTGAATGCAAGGATGCATATGGATAAATTGCCTTTCAATTTCAACTACAAGCATAGATATGGCATCCGCAAGGCTACTAGTTCTATGAAGAGTGGATCCACCCATAGTGGGTAAAGCACCGGCACAAGTAAAGAAGTATTGAAGAACTCCTTTTCCAATAATATTACCACTACCAACCCATAACTTCTTAGTATATAAAGTGGTAGTTTCATCTAGAGGATCAACATCGACGTTGCCCTCAACATTACTACCCTTTTCAACAATATCTTCCCCCATCTCAGACATGAAAGAAAGCAAACGGTAAACACACCGCAAAAAGAAGGGCAAATAAAACGGCAAGGGTGAAGTGGGGGAGAGGAAAATGAGAGGCAAATAAATGTAATGCGAAGGATAAGGGTTTGTGATTGGTACTTGGTATATGACTTTTGCGTAAGCCTCCCCGGCAACGGCGCCAGAAATTCTTCTTGCTACTTCTAGAGCTTGCATTGTATTCCCTCGAAGAGGAAAGGATGATGCAGCACGGTAGCGTAAGTATTTCCCTCAGTTTTTGAGAACCAAGGTATCAATCCAGTAGGAGACCACGCGCAAGTCCCTGGCACCTGCACAAACAAGTAAGAACTTTGCAGCCAACACGATAAGGGGTTGTCAATCCCTTTACGGTCACTTACGAAAGTCAGATCTGATAGATAGGATAGTATAGTATTTTTTTGTATTTTTGATATAAGACCAGAAAGTAAATAAAGCAAATAAGCAACGGCAACAGAAATTGAAGTAAAGTAATATGATAAAGATAGACCCGGGGTCCATAGGTTTCACTATGGCTTCTCTCATGATAGCAGAATTCTATGGTGGGTGAACAAATTACTATCGAGCAATTGATAGAAAAGCGCATAGTTATGAGAATATCTAGGCATGATCATTATATATAGGCATCACGTCCGTGACAAGTAGACCGAAACGATTCTGCATCTACTACTATTACTCCACACATCGACCGCTATCCAGCATGCCTCTAGAGTATTAAGTTCATAAGAACAGAGCAATGCTTTAAGCAAGATGGCATGATGTAGAGGGATAAACTCAAGCAATATGATATAAACCCCATCTTTTTATCCTCAATGGCAACAATACAATACGTGCATTGCTGCCCCTGCTGTCACTGGGAAAGGACACCGCAAGATTGAACCCAAAGCCAAGCACTTCTCCAATTGCAAGAACTATAGATCTAGTAGGCCAAACCAAACCAATAATTCGAACAGACTTGCAGGGATATTATAATCATACATAAAAGATTTTAGAAAAGAATCAAATATTGTTCATAGATAATCTTGATCATAAACCCACAATTCATCGGATCTCGACAAACACACCGCAAAAAGATTACATCGAATAGATCTCCTCGAAGATCGAGGAGAACTTTGTATTGAGATCCAAAAAGAGAGAAGAAGCCATCTAGCTAATAACTATGGACCCGAAGGTCTGTGGTAAACTACTCACAACTCATTGGTGAGGCTATGGTGTTGATGTAGAAGCACTCCGTGGTAGATCCCCCCTCCGGTGGAGCTCCGGAACAGGCCCCAAGATGGGATCTCATGAGAACAGAAGGTTGCGGCGGTGGAATTAGGGATTTTTCTGTTGCCTCGATGTTTTTAGGGTATATGGATATATATAGGAGGAAGGAGGGCATCGGGGGAGCCAGAGGGGGCCCACGAGGGTGGGCAGCGCGCCCAGGGGGAGGGGGCGCGCCCTGGACCCTCGTGGCCAGCTCCTTCGTTCCCTCGCGTGTACCCCAAGCCTTCTGGGTAGATATGGTTCCAAAAATAACTCTCCCAAAGGTTTCATTCCGTTTGGACTCCGTTTGATATTCCTTTTCTGCGAAACCCTGAAATAGGCAAAAAAAAAACAGCAATTTGCACTGGTCCTTGGGTTAGTAGGTTAGTCCCAAATATAATATAAAAGTGTATAATAAATCCCATTAAACATCCAAAACAGAATATATAATAGCGTGGAACAATCAAAATTTATAGATACGTTGGAGACATATCATGAACACACAAAAACAGTAGGTATAAGTGTTGGGTTGTCTTCCAACAAGCGATTTTCTTTAATGCCTTTTAGCTAAGCATGTTGATTTCAATGATGCTCACATTAAAGATAAAGATTGAAACACAAAGAGTGCGTCATGAAGAATATGACTAGCATATTTAAGTCTAACCCACTTCCTATGCATAGGGATTTTGTGAGCAAATATTGATGGGAACAGGAATCAACTAGCATATGAAGGCAAAATAAGCAAAACTTCAAGATTTTCAACACATAGAGAGTAAACTTGATATTATTGCAATACCTACAAGCATATGTTCCTCTCTCATAGTAATTTTCAGTAGCATCATGAATGAATTCAACAATATAGCCATCACATAAATCATTATTTTCATGATGCAAAAGCATAGAAAATTTGCTACTCTCCACATAAGCAGATTTATTCTCATGAATAGTGGTGGGAGCAAACTCAACAAAATAACTATCATGAGATTGAAAATTAAAGTCATGATGACAAGTTTAATGGTAATCATTATTCAATATATCATACATGTCATCACCATAATCATCATAGATAGCAACTTTGTTATCATAGTCAATTGAAACATCCTCCAAAGTAGTGGATTCATCACTAAATAAAGTCATGACATCTCCAAATCCACTTTTATCAATATACTCATCATCAATAGGAGGCATGCTACCATTATAAAAAAAATCCAAATCAAATCTTGGGGGGCTAAAAATATAATCTTTATCAAACATAGCATCGCCAAGCTTAGGGCTTTGCATATCGTTATCATCGTGTATATTCAAAGAATTCATACTAACAACAATGCAATCATGCTCATCATTTATGCCAAACATTTTATAGCATTATTCTTCTAACAATTGAGCACAATTTTCGTTTCCATCATTTTCATGGAAGACGTTATAAAGATGAATAATATGATGCAACCTCTATTCCATTTTTTGTAGTTTTCTTTTACAAAACCAAACTAGTGATAAAACAAGAAATAAAAGATTTTATTGCAAGATCTAAAGATATACCTTCAAGCACTCACCTCCCAGGCAACGGCGCCAGAAAAGAGCTTGATGTCTACTACACAATGTGTTCTTGTAGAGTCTTGTTGGGCCTCCAAGCGCAGAGTTTTGTAGGACAGTAGAAAATTTCCCTCAAGTGGATTACCTAAGGTTTATCAACCCGTGGGAGGTGTAGGATGAAGATGGTCTCTCTCAAACAACCCTGCAACCAAATAATAAAAAAGTCTCTTGTGTCCCCAACACACCAAATACAATGAGAAATTATATAGGTGCACAAGTTCGGCAAAGAGATGGTGATACAAGTGTAGTAATGATAGTAGATATTGTTTTTGTAATAGGAACAATAAAAAACCGCAATGTAGCAAGTGATAAAATGGAGCACAAACAATATTGCAATGCTTGAAAACAAGGCCTAGTGCCATCTCTCAACAATACTAATATAATTGGATCACATAACCGTCCCTCAAAGTGCGACGAAGAATCACTCCAAAGTTCCTATCTAGCGGAGAACATAAGAAGATATAGTTTGTATCTATTCTTTCAGCTCTGTCTATCCAAGAGTTCGTACTAGAATAACATAAGTTATTCTTTCCGATCAATCTATCAAGAGTTCGTACTAGAATAACACAAGTTATTCTTTCCGATCAATCTATCAAGAGTTTGTACTAAAATAACACCAAAACAAATTCAGATTTATAATACTCAATCCAACACAAAGAACTTCAAAGAGTGCCCCAAGATTTCTACCGGAGAAACAAAAATAAGAACGTGCATCAACCCCTATGCATAGATTACCCCAATGTCACCGCGACAATCCGCAAGTTGAGTGCCAAAACACATATCGAGTGAATCAATATGATAACCCATTGTCACCATGAGTATTCAATTGCAAGACATATATCAAGTGTTCTCAAATCCATAAAAGTATTCAATCCGATAAAACGAAATCTCAAATGGAAAACTCAATTCATCACAAGATAGAGAGGGGAAAACACTATATGTCCGACTATATTAACAAAGCCCGTGATACATCAAGATTGTGCATCTCAAGAACACGAGAGAGAGAGAGAGAGATTAAACACATAGCTACTGGTAGAAACCCTCAGCCCCGAGGGTGGACTATTCCCTCATCATCACGGTGGCCGTCGGGATGATGAAGATGGCCACCGGTGATGGTTTCCCCCTCCGATGGAGTGCTGGAAAGGGCACTAGATTGGATCTCGTGGACTACAGAGCCTTGCGGTGGCGGAACTTCTGATCTAGGTTCACCCCGAGGCTTTTTTGGGATATTTGGGAATTTATAGGGTAAAGAGGGGGTACGGGAGGCCACCGAGGTAGGCACAACCCACCTAGGCGCGCTTGGGGGCCCATGCGCTCCCTGGTGGGTTGTGCCCCCCCTCGGGGCACCCCCAGGTGCTCCTCTGGCCCATCCTGAGTGTTCTGGTCCATAAAAAATCTCCAAAAAGTTTCGCGGTGTTTGGACTCCGTTTGATATTGATTTCTTGTGATGTAAAAAACAAGCAAAAAACAACAACTGGCACTGGGCACTGGGTCAATAGGTTAGTCCCAAAAATGATATAAAGTTGCTATAAAATGATTGTAAAACATCCAAGAATGATAATATAACAACAAGAATACTTCAAAAATTATAGATACATTGGAGACGTATCACTCCCCAGCCCCTCTGTTCGTCGTCGGAGTACCTCAGGTTGTCGCCCCCTTGATCGGCCGTCGCAGCCAGTACCCGCTGCCACCACGCGGTGTCGCGGCGAAGCCCCTCCCCAGCGCCTGGTGCTGCTCTACGCGGGAGCAGCTCCTCTTCCCGCGCTCGCCGATACCCGCAGCTCGGCCGGAGGTGGCCGGGAGCAGCGGGGCCAGCGCCGGCCTCGCGCCCCTCCTCCGGTTCCTCTGATTTGCTCGGGAGTGATGAGAGGAAGAGGAAGAGCTGGCCAGTCGGGTGATACGTCCATTTTGCATCATGCTTTTATATTGATATTTACTGCATTATGGGTTGTTATTACACAATATGTCACAATAATTATGCATTTTCTCTCTTATTTTATATGTTTACATAAAGACGGAGAATGCCGGCAGTGGTATCCGGGACAGGAAAAGGAGCAAATCTGAGATACCTATTTTGTGCAACTCCAAAAGTCCTGAAACTTCACGGAGAATATTTTTGGAATATATAAAAAATATTGGGCAAAAGAAGCACCAGTGGGGGGTCACCACATAGCCACAAGGGTGGGGGGCGCCCCCTACCTTTTGGACCCCCTGGCATTCCCCTGATGTCCGTCTTCCGCTATATCCATGTGTTTTGACCTGGAAAAATCATAAGGAGGTTTACAGGACGAAGCTTCGCCGTCTCGAGGCGGAACCTGGGCGAAACCAGTCTAGAGCTCTGACAGGGCTGTTCTGCCGGGGATACTTCCCTCCGGTAGGGGGATAACGAAACCATCGTCATCGCCAACGATCCTCTCATCAAGAGGGGGTCAATCTCCATCAACATCTTCACAATCACCATCTCCTCTCAAACCGTAGTTCATCTCTTGAATCCGATCTTTGTCTCAAAACCTCACATTGGTACCTCTGGGTTGCTAGTAGTGTTGATTACTCCTTGTAGTTGATGCTAGTTGGTTTATTTGGTGGAAGATCATATGTTCAGATCAATAATGCTATTCAATACACCTCTGATCATGAACATGAACATGCTTTTCGAGTAGTTACTTTTGTTCCTAAGGACATGGGAGAAGTCTTGTTATAAGTAATCATGTGAATTTGGTATTCGTTCGATATTTTGATGAGATGTATGTTGTCTTTCCTCTAGTGGTGTTATGTGAACGTCGACTACATGACACTTCACCATTATTTGGGCCTAGGGGAAGGCATTGGGAAGTAATAAGTAGATTATGGGTTGCTAGAGTGACAGAAGCTTAAACCCTAGTTTATGCGTTGCTTCGTAAGGGGTTGATTTGGATCCCTATGTTTCATGCTATGGTTAGATTTATCTTAATACTTCTTTTGTAGTTGCGGATGCTTGCGAGAGTGGTTAATCATAAGTGTGAGGCTTGTCCAAGGAAGGACAGCACCCAAGCACCGGTCCACCCACATATCAAATTATCAAAGTACCGAACACGAATCATATGAGCATGATGAAAACTAGCTTGACAGTAATTACCATGTGTCCTCGGGAGCTTTTTCCTTTATATAAGAACACATCCAGGTTTGTCCTTTGCTACAGAAAGGATTGGGCCACCTTTCTACACCTTGTTTACTTTTGTTACTTGTTACTAGTTATGAAGTATACTATCACACAACTATCTATTACCGATAATTTCAGTGCTTGCAGAGAAAACCTTGCTGAAAACCGCTTGTCATTTTCTTCTGCTCCTCGTTGGATTCGACACTCTTACTTATTGAAAGGACTATGATAGATCCCCTACACGTGTGGATCATCAAGACTCTTTTCTGGCGCCGTTGACGGGGATTGAAGTGCCTTTGGTAACTGGAATTAGGTAAGGAAACATTTATATAGTGTGCATATATTTATTGTCACTTGTTACTATGGAAAACAATTCTTTGAGAGGTTGTTCAGGGTATCTTCACCCCAACCAGAAGAATAGAGAGTTTCTCCTTAGCCTACTGCACCTACTTAAAATATTCACTTTGAGATTCCTTTGGGTATGGTAGAGAAACTGCCAGCTAATCCTTATCCACGAGACGGAACATTGCATCTCGATTTACACCTAATCTATGTGGATGAAGTTTGTAGATTATTTAAGCTTGCAGGTATTCCAGAGGATTTTGTCAAGAAGAAGGTCTTCCCTTTATCTTTGAAGGGAAAGGCATTGACATGGTATAGGCTATGTGATGTTATTGGATCATGGAACTACAACATATTGAAATTGGAATTTCATTAGAAGTTTTATCCTATGCATCTGGTTCACCATGATCGGAATTATATATCATGCCCCAATCATGAGCTCTCAAGAGAAATTATTATTCAAAAAATTATGCTTGGCTTTCTCATAATGATTGATCCATGCTCGATACTTCATGTGCTTGCTCTTATATGAATAAGACTATTGAATTCAATTGGGATTTATTGGAAATAATTAAACACAATTCTGAAGATTTTGACCTCGACAAAGGTAATGATTCAGGTATAAGCATTAAGTTTGATTGTGTTAAATATTTTATGGACACCGAGGCTTTTCATGCATTTAGCACTAAATATGGACTTGACTCTGAGATAGTAGCTTATTTCTGTCAATCATTTGCTACTCATATTGATCTCCCTAAGGACAAGTGGTTTAAATTTCATCCTCCCATTGAAGTTAAAGAAGTTGAACCATTTAAAGTTGAAGAAGAAACTATTAGTTATAATGTTGATCTTGTTATTCCTACTGCTTATATTGAGAAACCACCTTTTCCTGTTAAAATAAAGTATCATGCTAAAGCTTCAATTGTGGTTATAAAAGTAATATTAGAGCACCTAGACCACCTGAATAAATCAAAGTTGAACTAATATATTGATACGGTTAAAGATCTCTTGGCTGATAATGTTGATGGGCATGTTATTTACTTCTGTGATGAAGCCGCTAGAATTGCCAAACCAGATACTAAAGATAAACATAGACCCGTTGTTGGCATGCCTGTTGTTTCTGTTAAAATAGAATATCATTGTTATCATGGCTTATGTGATGTGGGCGCTAGTGTAAGTGCAATTCCTTTTACTTTATATGAAGAAATTATGAATGAAATTGCACCTGCTAAGTTAGAAGAAATTGATGTTACTATTAAGCTTGCTAATAGATATACTATATCACCAATTGGGATTGTTAGAGGTGTTGAAGTCTTGTGTGGGAAAATAAAATATCCTACTGATTTTGCTGTTCTTCGTTCCCCACAAGATGATTTTCGTCCCATTATATTTGGTAGACCTTTCTTGAACACTGTTAATGCTAGGATAGACTGCGAGAAAGATATTATTACTGTCGGTCTAGGGGATATGTCTTATGATTTTAATTTCTCTAAATTTCGTAGACAACCCCGTGATAAAGAATTGCCTAGTAAAGATGAAATTATTGGTCTTGCTTCTATTGTTGTACCTCCTACTGAACCATTAGAGCAATATTTGCTAGAACATGAGAATGATATGTTTATGAATGAAAGAAGGAAAATAGATGAAATATTCCTTGAGCAAGGGCCTATTCTGAAGAAAAAAATTGGTTGTTGAAATCCTTGGGGATCCTCCTCCACCTAAGGGTGATCCCTTGTTTTATCTTAAACCTTTGCCTGATACTTTGAAATATGCTTATCTAGATGAAAAGAAGATATATCATGTTATTATTAGTGCTAACCTTTCAGAGCATGAAGAAAAAAGACTATTAAAAACTATGAAGAAGCACTATGCTGGTATTGGATATACTCTTGATGATCTTAAGGGCATTAGTCCCACCTTATGCCAACACAAAGTTAAGTTGGAATGAGAAACTAAACCAGTTGTTAATCACCAACGTCGATTAAATCCGAAGATGAAAGAGGTGGTAAGAAATGAAATACTAAAACTTTTGGAGGCAGGTATTATTTATCCTATTGTTGATAGTCAGTGGGTAAGTCATGTTCATTGTGTCCCCAAGAAGGGAGGCATTACTGTTGTTCCCAATGATAAAGATGAATTGATCCCACAAAGAATTGTTACAGGTTATAGAATGGTAATTGATTTCGTAAATTGAATAAAGCTACTAAAAAGGATCATTAACCTCTACCTTTTATTGATAAAATGCTAGAAAGACTATCCAAACATACACATGTTTAGCTTTCTAGATGGTTATTTTGTTTTCTCTCAAATACTTGTGTCAAAAGAGGATCAAGAAAATACCACTTTTACTTGCCCTTTCGGTACTTTTGCTTATAGACGTATGCCTTTTGGATTATGCAATGTACGATGGCTATATTCTCTGACATTTGTGAAAAGGTTGTTGAGGTTTTCATTGATGATTTCTCCATTTATGGAACTTCTTTTGATGATTGCTTAAGCAACCTTGATCGAGTTTTGCAGAGATGCGAAGAAACTAATCTTGTCTTGAATTGGGAGAAGTGCCACTTTATGGTTAATGAAGGCATTGTTTTGGGGCATAGGATCTCGGAAAGAGGTAATGAAGTTGATAAAGCTAAAGTAGATGCTATTGAAAAGATGCCGTGTCCGAAAGATATGAAACGTATAAGAAGTTTTCTTGGTCATGTTGGTTTCTATAGGAGGTTTATTAAAGACTTCTCTAAAAAATTTAGGCCACTCACTAATCTCTTGCAAAAAGATGTTCCTTTTGTTTTTGATGATGATTGTGTAGAAACATTTGAAATACTTAAGAAAGCCTTGATTTCTGCACCTATTGTTCAACCACCTGATTGGAATTTACCCTTTGAAATTATGCGTGATGTGAGTGATTATGCTGTTGGTGATGTTCTAGGACAAAGAGTTGATAAAAAATTGAATGTTATTCATTACGCTAGTAAAACTCTAGACAGTGCCCACAGAAATTATGCTACTACTGAAAAAGAATTTTTAGCATTTGTTTTTGCTTGTGATAAGTTCAGATCTTATATTGTTGATTCCAAAGTAACTTTTCACACCCATCATGCTTCTATTAAATATCTTATGGAAAAGAAAGATGCTAAACCTAGACTTATTAGATGGGTTCTCTTGCTACATGAATTTGATTTTCGTATTATTGATAGAAGGGGAGCCGAAAACCCCGTTGCAGATAACTTGTCTAGGTTAGAAAATGTTCTTGATGACCCACTACCTATTGATGGTAGCTCTCCCGATGAACAATTAGCTGTCATAAATGCTTCTCGTAGTGCTCCATGGTATGCTGATTATGCTAATTACATTGTTGCTAAATGTTTACCACCTAGCTTCACATACCAGCAAAAGAAAAGGTTTTCCAATGATTTAAGACATTACTTTTCAGATGACCCACACCTTCATAAAGAAGGGGTAGATGGTGTTATTAGACGTTGTGTACCTGAGCGTGAACATGAACATATCCTACGCAAGTGTCACTCCGAGTCTTATGGAGGACACCATGATGGAGATAGAACTGCACATAAGGTATTGCAATCTGGTTTTTATTGGCCTACTCTTTTCTAAGATGCACGTAAGTTTGTCTTGTCTTGTGTTGAATGTCAGAGAATTGGTAATATTAGTAGACGTCAGGAAATGCCTATGAAATATTCACTTGTTATTGAACCATTCGATGTTTGGGGCTTTGATTATATGGGACCGTTTCCTTCCTCTAACGGGTATACACATGTTTTAGTTGCTATTGATTACATTACTAAGTGTGTAGAAGCTATTGCAACTATTAGTGCTGATGATGCTTAAAGAAGTTATTTTTCCAAGGCTTGGATTCCCTAGATATTTAATGACTGATGGTGGTTCACATTTTATTCATGGTGCTTTCCGTAAGATGCTTGCTAAATATGATGTTAACCATAGAATTGCATCGCAATATCATCTTCAGTCTAGAGGTCAAGTAGAATTGAGCAACAGGGAGATTAAATTGATGTTGCAAAAGACTATTAATATATCTAGAAAGAATTGGTCTAAGAAACTTGATGACGCATTATGGGCTTATAGAACTACTTATAAAAACCCTATGGGTATGTCTCCGTATAAAATGGTTTATGGAAAAGTGTGTCACTTACCTCTTGAATTAGAACATAAAGCATATTGGGCTATTAAAGAACTCAATTATGACTTAAAACTTTACGGTGAGAAGAGGTTGTTTGAAATTAGCTCACTTGATGAATGGAGAACCCAAGCCTATGAGAATGCCAAACTATTTAAAGAGAAAGTTAAAAGATGGCATGACAAAAGGATAAAAAACGGGAATTTAACTTAGGGGATCATGTTTTGCTATACAATTCTCGTTTAAGATTTTTTGCAGGAAAACTTCTCTCTAAATGGGAAGGACCTTACATTATCGAGGAGGTCTATCGTTCCGGTGCCATCAAAATCAACAACATCGAAGGCACAAATCCAAAGGTGAAAAATGGTCAAAGAATCAAACATTATATCTCAGGGGCTCCCATAAATGTTGAGACAAATATAATTGACACCATGACACCGGAGGAGTACATAAGGGACACTTTATTGAATGTTTCAGACTCCAAAAATGAAGTGGTATGTGGTACGGTAAGTAAACCGACTCCAAAACGTTCCAAACAACAATTTTTTTCCGTTTTGGAATATTAAAAAAATTAGGAAAATTAAAACTAGTTCGGAAGAGACATGGGACAGCCACAAGGGTGGAGGGCGCGCCCTACCCCCCGGGCGAGCCCCCTACCTTGTGGCCACCTCATGTGCCTTCCGGACTCCATTTTCGTGCATGTTACGTATTTCTGTCGATAAAAATTCATTATATAATCTTCGGAAGGATTTAACCCTAGTACCACGACATAATCCTCTGTTTTCGTTTTTGTGTTGTTTTCGGAGCAGATTTAGAGCAAGATGTCGCCTCAAGAGTAGGTTGGTGAGAGTCGTGTCTCTCATCCAACACCGGAGCACTTCAGTCCTGCAACCGAAGAGAATATGGAGGCTGACTTGAAGCGAATTGATGCCATGGAAGAGGATCAAGAAGTTACCTCTCATCTCCAAGCTAAATTCATGATGGAGGAACTACACAGCATGGCGATCCCAAACTCGGTCATTCCTCCCAATGCTAGATTTCTCTCTTATGAAAATATGAAAAAGAGTGTTGAATTTTCTCCCACAGCTATGACACATCCATGGGTAGTTGGAGCTCTAGCCGTCACGGGTAAACTCCGCCAGGAAATAATGGATCTTAAGCTGTACATCCTTAAATTGGAGGAGGAGAATCGCATCCTAAGGGGCATCATCGCCAAGAATATCACGTCAACACCGCCTCCAAAGAAAGAAACATAAATACATGGGTATGGGCTCTCCCCTTGGCAACTGCCAAGCTTGGGGGAGGTGCCCTGGTATCGTATCACCATCACACCTTTATCCTTACATTTTTTCTTAGTTTGATCCTTTTGGTTATATCTTGATCTAGTAGAATAAAGTTTTTAGTATGATTTAGCTTTGAGTTTTGCTTTGATCTCTATCTATGTAATCTAGTCCTCGAGAGATATGATAAAGAATAGTTTCGAGTGAGGGCTTTGCTATGTTGCTATGATTTTATGGGAATAAATAAAAATAAATAAACAAAGATCATATGTTGATCTTATGTGAAGTAATGGCTTCACATATAAATAGTATGATGATTAAAAGTTGTTGAGTGTTGACAAACATAGTTTTGGTCATTGTTGCAATTAATAGGAAGTAATAAAGAAAGAGAGGTTTCACATATAAATATACTATCTTGGACATCTATTATAATTGTGAGAACTCATTAAAATTTGACATGCTAAAAGGCTGAAGTTGGACAAGGAAGATAACATAATGGGTTATGTCTTCTTACATCCTAACAGAAGTTATATTGTTATAGATCCTCCATAATGTTGAGCTTGCTTTCCCTCTCATGCTAGCCAAAATTCCTTTTGCACCAAGTAGAGATACTACTTGTGCCTCCAAACATCCCTTAAACCAGTTTTGCCATGATAGTCCACCATACCTACCTATGGATTGAGTAAGATCCTTTAAGTAAGTTGTCATCGGTGCAAGCAATAAAAAATGTTCTCTAAATATGTATGATCTATTAGTGTGAAGATAATAAGGTTTATACGAGCTTGTGATGTGGAAGAAATAAAAGCGACAGACTGCATAATAAAGGTCCATTATCACAAGTGGCAATATAAAGTGACGTTCTTTTGCATTAAGATTTCATGCATCCAACCATAAAAGCGCATGACAACCTCTGCTTCCCTCTGCGAAGGGCCTATCTTTTACTTTTATCTCCTATCCTCATAAAAGAGTCATGGTGATCATTACCTTTCCTTTTTACTTTTATCCTTTGGCAAGCACAATATGTTGGAGCTAGATCTTGCGGATGTAGAGAGCCATGAACCATTATTGTTGACATTACCCTTGAGGTAAATCGTTGGGAGGCGAAACTATAAGTCCCTATATTTCTTTGTGTCCGGTTGAAACTTTGAACTCATTAGTATCGCGTGAGTGTTAGCAATTATGAAAGACTAAATGACAGTTGAGTATGTGAACTTGCTGAAAAGCTCTTATATTTGACTCTTTCCAATGTATGATAAATTGCAATTGCTTCAATGACTGAGAGCATAGTTTGTTGGCTATCAATGTAGTTTCTGATTCATACTTTACCTTGTTACTTTATCATAAAGAACTTATATGACAATTCATGTTGCTATCCTAAAGATGATCATGACACCCTTATGTTCAAATTTTCTTTTTATCGATACCTCTATCTCTAAACATGTGGACATATTTTTCGATATTGGCTTTTCTCTTGAGGACAAGCGAGGTCTAAGCCTGGGGGAGTTGATACATCCATTTTGCATCATGCTTTTATATTGATATTTATTGCATTATGGGTTGTTATTACACAATATGTCATAATACTTATGCCTTTTCTCTCTTATTTTACAAGGTTTACATAAAGAGGGAGAATGCCGGCAGCTGGTATTCTGGACTAGAAAAGGAGCAAATCTGAGGTACCTATTCCGCGCAAATCCAAAAGTCCTGAAACTTCACGCAGAATATTTTTGGAATATAAAAAAATATTGGGCAAAAGAAGCACGAGAGGGGGGCCACCACCCAGCCACAAGGGTGGGGGACGCGCTCTACCCCCTAGGCGCGCCCCTACCTTGTGGGCCCCCTGGCAGTCCCCCGACGTCCGTCTTCCGCTATATTGGTGTGTTTTGACCTGAAAAAAATCATAAGGAGGTTTTCAGGACGAAGCGCCACCATCTCGAGGCGGAACCTGGGCGAAACCAATCTAGTGCTCCGGCAGGGCTGTTCTGTCGGGGATACTTCCCTCCGGGAGGGAGAGATCGAAGCCATCGTCATCACCAATGATCCTCTCATTGAGAGGGGGTCAATCGCCATCAACATCTTCACCAGCACCATCTCCTCTCAAACCCTAGTTCATCTCTTGTATCCGATCTTTGTCTCAAAACCTGAGATTTGTACGTGTGGGTTACTAGTAGTGTTGATTACTCCTTGTAGTTCATGCCATTTGGTTTATTTGGTGAAAGATCATATATTCAGATCCTTAATGCTATTCAATACACCTATGATCATGAACATGAACATGCTTTGTGAGTAGTTACTTTTGTTCCCGAGGACATGGGAGAAGTCTTGTTATAAGTAATCATGTGAATTTGGCATTCTTTCGATATTTTTGTGAGATGTATGTTGTCTTTCCTCTAGTGGTGTTATGTGAACGTCGACTACATGACACTTCACCATTATTTGGGCCTAGGGGAAGGCATTGGGAAGTAATAAGTAGATGATGGGTTGCTAGAGTGACAGAAGCTTAAACCCTAGTTTATGCGTTGCTTCCTAAGGGGCTGATTTGGATCCCTATGTTTCATGCTATGGTTAGATGTATCTTAATACTTCTTTCGTAGTTACGAATGCTTGCGAGAGTGGTTAATCATAAGTGGGAGGCTTGTCCAAGGAAGGACATCACCCAAGCACCGGTCCACGCACATATCAAATTATCAAAGTACCGAACGCGAATCATATGAGCATGAGGTAAACTAGCTTAACAGTAATTCAATTGTGTCCTCGTGAGCTTTTTGCTTTATATAAGAACACGTCCAGGCTTGTGCTTTGCTACAAAAAGGATTGGTCCTCCTTGTTGAACCTTGTTTCCTTTTGTTACTTGTTACTCGTTATGAATTATACTATCACACAACTATCTGTTACCGATAATTTTTGTGCTTGCAGAGAAAACCTTGATGAAAACCGCTTGTCATTTCCTTCTGCTCCTTGTTGGGTTTGACACTCTTACTTATTGAAAGGACTACGATAGATCCCCTACACTTGTGAGTCATCAGCGGGCCCCAGCTCCCCTCGGCCCCACCTGGCAGCTCCTCGCACATTGACCTCGGCCCCGCTGACGTGGTAAGTGAAGGCAGTTTCCGTTCTTTGGTGGAAAACGTACTTTGGTTAGGTTGCGACCTAAAATACCCGTCCCTCTTCAGAAAACGGATTCTTCTTCTACTTCGGCTGAAAGTACGCTTTCATTTTCAAGAAACATACTCTGCCCGAAGGCGCTTTCTGTTTTATCCACCAGGGGCCTGTTTGTGAGGATATTTTCAAAGATTAGTCCCTGATCTTCCACCCCTCATATCTCTGCGATCGTAACTCCAAATCAGGTGATTCCAAAGCCCATTTCTTCATCTCGTCGAGCCCGTCATGTTGGTACCATTTTCATAATGTGTTAACAAAGTCAAAATGACCACTTTTCCCTTGCCCGTAAACAGCCCCCTTTGAGAGAGAACTGTTTCCAGTGAATCTTTCCGCACTTCTTCCCGGAGTATTCTTCACCCCCATGCAAGCCACAACAGCCACTTGCATGATTGCCATGCAGTAGCCAGTCTCTACTTGAATATTTAATAAAGTTTGATGTTATATGTGTGCTTGTTTGCTGCTGTTGTCTTTGTTTCGGTTCTGCTCATGGTTTCATGTTCACCTTCATGCTATGTTCCGATGCATCTTGTTGTCTAGTATTACTTGCTAGTATCATGTTCACATGTCATGCTTGGTAATACAAGTATGTGCTGGTAGTAGTGATGTTCATCCTCATGCATGCTTGCCGTCTGTTATCAAGTACCGTTGCTATGCATGTTCCTTTGCATCTAGCTAGTTACATGCTTACTTGGTAGAATTATTGTCATGTTCTTGCATGGTATTTATTATAGATGCTAGTGGCCATGTTATGCTGTGAGTAGTGTCATCCTAGTAATATTCATGCTTGTCAGTATGCCATGCTCATCTGGATAAATGATTTAATGTTGTTGATATGCTTGACGACTATGTTACTCATTCATGCTCATGTTGGTATCATGCATTTTAGTTGCATCATATTATTTTCATTTGTCTCAGCTTATTTCATTCAAGTTTAACCGGATACTAATGAATTTGAACAACTGTTGTTGAGTCATGGTGCCACCAAATCGAGCTGCCAGTGCAGCCACACTTGCCTTTATGGGGAGGCCCTAATGCGATCTATTATCATGCCTCTCGCCGATGCCTCCAACGAGGGAAGGTTATGGGCGCGCGCTACCCTGATCAGGTAGGCGGACCTAAGCCTTGTGTTCCCGAGTTGTTTGCGCGCTTTGTCCCATTTGGGACCGTTTATAGTTTTGCCACAATGGTGGCCGTTGGATGTCACGGGTTGACATCGGGGCCACCCATGACTTAGCACAAAAGGGGAATTGGTCGGAGTGGCCGGGAGAGTGTCATGGCAGTAGATTGGTTTTGTCGGAACATCATTGGTCCACCCGAATTGGAGTGCGAGGCCAATGGGTTTCGTGGTGTGGGTACAGTCTACTAACCTCTGTAGAGTGTGTGTTAAATCTATCAATAGCTGCACCCGCGGATATAGGCCCAGTTCGTAGTCAGTCACACTATGAGCCAACTATTATAATAGTAACATGATTAATAATAACCCCGTTTCGATGATGCGAAAGAGTTGGTTTCCGTTGAGATTGTTGATGAGACCACGAGTTGGTTTCCGTTGCGATCCGTGAATGATCACTCTATTGATGAGGTTGTTGATGAAACCTAGAGTTGGTTTCCGTTGTGATCCGTGAATGATCATCGTATTGATGAGATTGGTTACGAGGTAACCCAAGCAGAGTAAGTTGGTGCATGATAGTGTCATCATGTTGCATGCTACTATCATCATGTTCATATGCTCATGTCATGCTAATATGGTTCTAGCCGTATAATGTTCAGTTGGTGCATGCCATGTTGTTCTGTTTGTATCATGCTCGTGATTGCTTTAACATGTTGTTGTTTGTCTTGACTGCTTTTGGTTATTGTGAGCTTGCAAGTACATTCAATGTACCGACCTGGCGTGTCATGCCAGTTTGTAGGTCGTGCCTGGATTGCTTGCTTGTTTGGTGCGGTTCTGTGTTCGCAAGCTAGGATAAACGTTCCACCCAGAGTCCCTGCGGATTGGAGTCCATCATCGTCGTTCGTTGTTCCGCTGCCAGTAGAGGTTCCGCTGCCTCGAGTTGTTATACTGCTTGCATAGAGTAACTGTGGTTGGCGTAGTGTCGCCGTGTCGGTGTTATTCATTGTAATATCGGAGGCCTTGTATTCGTATTCATGTTGTAATTGAGAGCTGGTTTGTTCTATGTTAAGCAGTGTTGTATTCCAGAAGACTTCACCTCGATCTCTGGGCTGGAATACGGGGCGTTCCGATTTCTCTGAGCCGGGGTGACACAGGCTTGGTATTAGAGAAGGTCTGGCTGTAGAGCGCCCTAGTTCTCTGGAACGTTAGAAGACAGTAGTATAGGGTCTAGTTGTTGCCCTTGCTTGTTTTTTTGGTTGTTGCATTTGTTTGCTGCATATAGTCTAATCTGGTTACCCCTAACCCATGTTTCGTGCGTAGATGGCGGTCAGCTTCCATGAATTCAATGTCATCCCCAGAACTCCCGGTGTTGTTCCTATTGCTTTCAGTCCCACTCCTGCACCTCTTAGCTTTGCCACCCTCCTTGGCGATATGTGGCGTAGCATTTATCCCCACGGAGATCCACCCCATTATCAAGTATTCCAGTTCTCTACCGAGGAAGAATTCTGGAATATGTTGCTCATGTCCATCTGTCATCCCTGATTCCTGTTGGTAAGCGCACCTACAGTTTCCAAGGTGGTTACGGTGCTACTCCCGAGCGTGCCGTTCAACTTGTCGTAATGGCAAGGATCACCGATATTCCTCACCAAGAGAGCATGGTGCAAGAGAACCGTGCCTATCGGTACTAGACCACCATCGTCAAGAATCCTAAGTGGATCCAGTTCCCTCCTGTCAACCCTCAAGATGACCCAGCTATCCTCGCCATGTCCCGTTACATGACGGCCGAGTGTCTTCTTATTTCCGAGTTAGTCGGAGATGCCATTCAAGCCAGGAGATTACTTGGTGCCACCCTACCTCAGTCTCCGCCAGCTTTTCCAACCCCTCCACCTCATCCATCCGGAGTTTCGGAGTCAGCAGTTCCACTCGCTACTCCCTTAGTTTCTTCGTCAACTCCCAAGCGTTTTCTCAAGCGTAGGGTGTAGTCCTTTGTGTAGTGCCTATGCATTTGCTCTAGTATTATGCTTGTGTGTGTGCCTATGGGGAATAGTTTTGTAGCTTGTTTGATGTGTGCTTTATTGCAATCATTCGTTTTCTCGTGCTTATTTATCTGAATCTTCGTTGTTAGCCTCTGATTGAAATTTCTCATCAAACGACACCGATCATAAGAAACCGTGAGAAGTACAGATATACACCAAGGAACTCAGTTAAAAGCAATGAGATTTTCAGCCGACAACATTGTATTGCAGACATCCAGTCTGAATACAAGTACATCCTGCTCGGATTTTCAGTAACAAGTACCCATCAGAGATACATCTTTATTGCAGCAATGATTAAACTAGCATGAGAACAAAAATTAGATCCAAGTCCAACAATGCATTTCAAGCCAGAGGTATGGTTCGTACACAATGATTGATTCGGCCATGAGTCAGACTTAAAACATGTGACACCCTGAAGTCAGTCAAAATATGCAATAAATTCAGCAAGAAGGATGGTCAGACAATTCTTGTCATACAAGTAATCAGCAACCAGAATGACAAGAATATATATACGTTATTCCGTTCACAAAGAAAATGACTCCAGTCCTTCTTCACAATTTATCAGCGAAGCGTACAAGGAAAGATTCCCTAGTCTGCATCAGTAAGGTATGCATGCTTTCTCGTGCGAGATATTCACTCTTCTTCAATTTGGTACTGCAAAATCTTCTGGCATAAGGTACCGAATCTTCCCTAGTAAGTATTTAAGGGGGGAGCTTTTGAGGTACGGTACCCAGCCTTCCTCATCAAGCAATCCGCCAAAAGCTTCAAGCACAAGCCATCCAGTCTTCCTCAACAAGATACTCCCGGTGGCTTCCGACGCAAGCTGTCCAGTCTTCTTGAGTACGGCACTGGTACAAAATATTCAACAATGAGTTGTTAGTATATGTCAGTGTTTCTCAAGTGTCAGATCCGCAACAGTTGTGTCAGAAACAACAATCAGTCAGAACAAAGGGATGCCTCGAGAATCAGATATTTCTACCTATGGTGAGTATACTGTCAAGTTCATGAAAGTCCCTCGCACAAGGAAGAATTTATGGCACGCATCCGACTCCACACCGGTTATTCAAGAGATAGAAAACTAGTGGGTGATGCAAGAATTGACAAGTCTTGAAGAAAAAGAACATTGAGATACCATCTTGGCAGTAAATATCAAGATGAGCGCCGCACACCCGACAAGGTGATGTTATTAATCATGTCACTCTCTAGCAAAGACAACAACAGTAACGAGACCTGTATAAGCACACTTGAACAGGATAAATATCCCGAGATTCAAGACATGAAAAAAACCAAGGTCTGATTCATATTACTGTTTTGAACCCAGAAGGTATGCATATATATTCAAGCAGCACGATGCCTGGATAGAAGAGAGTCCTTGTTCCATGGGAAGACATGTTCCCAACTACGTGGAATATTCTCAGTACTCGATACAGAATAACACCTCTCTCAAGGATTAATATCACCTATGTTAGTAAAGATTATCTTTCGGACCCCAGCAAAGCCAACTGATATGAAAGAAAAAATTGACTCATTATGAACAGGAACATGTGAGGTAAGCCATGTCAGAATGTCAGGTACGGTGAAGCAAACCACCCCGGATCAAGGCAGTTAGTCGGATCCAATTCAATGGGAACGTTATATGAAAGTAAATAGGAGAAACTCGGGTTGGAAACGGTTTCTTCAAGTGAGAATATTTACTTATCCCTGAGCCCCCAAATCTCGAGGACGAGATTTTTTGAAGGAGGAGGAGGTTTGTAATAACCTGGATTTTGCTGTTTTCTTTTTCTCATGGTTTTCTTGGATTTCTGGTTTTTATTTGTTTTTCTATGGCTATGTGGTTCTGAAACTTGGGAAGATCATGTCTTCCTAGGTTTTAAAGTGGCTTGCCATCCTCATCATTATCCCAAGACCCTGTCATTTCTCATCCTAACCCAATCCAATATTCTTTTTCTAGGGAATATTCCTTTTCTGTTAAAGGAATAACCCTATTTGCCCTAGGTTGTGAAACAACTATATTTCTAACACTCCTAAAATTCCCAAATAATTCTGATAAATTATTTGGGTCATATCTTCCTCAAATATGGCAAAACATTTCATTGCCATGTTAAAAAATAATCCTCCAATAATCATTTTCCTATTCTGCCCTCAATGGCACTTTATGAAGCAAGTGCTATTTATCTATGCTTGATTGACCCCAAACTTTTTGGACACCTTTTACTATCCATATCATTCCCTCATGCCAAAATTCAACTCAATTTGCCTAGTAAATATTCCTAAGCAATGTTTCAAAGTTCCTGTCTGAGGGAAGCCTTTGTTAAGGAAGTGCAAACTAGGCATATCCAAATGAGTTGAAATTTTGCAAGGTCCTTCATATGATCAAATCATAGCTCTCCTCCAAATTTGAGCTCATGTAACCCTACCATGTGAGCCCAGCTCCAGATCTTGGTTTTTGGTCAGATTTTCAGTTTAAGAAGCAACCATATTTTATGTTGCTGATGGTCCATGCATGCTACTATCTGTGCCAACGGCTCCCGCTCCTCCCCCTCCTCCTCCCACACCAGCCTCCGGCCACCACTATCCCACCGGCCGTCCCGCCACCTGACCCAATCCTCGCCACCAATCCTCTCGACGAACTCCCCTCCTCTGTCACACCACCACCCTCGCCGTTCTTTGACCTGCCCTATGTCAAAGCCGGCCAGGTTGCTCTCCGCTGCTTCCTGGGCTGCGGCAACGCCATGGGCCTAGAGTTTGAGGACTACTGCTACTACTACCTCCGTCTCGACATCACCACCCCAGCCCTGCACCTCGCCTCGCCGCTCTACATCGTCTTCGGCTTCTCCAACCGCCACCTTGATGCCATGGTTGTCGCCGCTCTGCTTCAAGTCGCCCTTGGTGGCAGTGCTGCTGACTTCTTCGTGGCCAAGTGCTCTCCCCTGGTCTTCCGCTTCCATGTTGCCTCTGCGCATGTTGCGGAGATCACCCTCGCCCAAACCATAATATGCCACTGCAACTTTGCATTCTCCTTCTCTAGAACCCTGCCCCCGCTTCCACCTCCATCTCAGACTGTTGCGACTTGTATGTCGCTTGCACAGCTGCTCCAAATTCCAGATAACCTGTGCCTACACTTCAAAGGTGTGGCTTGGTCACAGCTTCAATCTTCAGTCTCCATCCATCCATCAGACCAGCTCCACGGATGCCGCATGTATGCGGGCGTCAGTCAGTTTCCATTCGCCCTCAATGCTACCTCCAAGGGCCTCATCCTCGCTAGCCTCTTCGACGGTGTCCACCACCACTTCAACGTCACAGATGACGAGGAATCTTGCTTCTCCTTCACTGTTGCCTCGCCTGATGTCGCCAACCTCATCGCCTCCATGGGTGACTTCCACAAGAAGGGCATGCTGATCTGCTTCCCCTGGCCACTGCCTCTGGGGTGCACGTTGCTCGCCTCCTGGGGTCGCCATGCCGCCGTCGAATGGTGCCAGGTCTCCCTCGCCGCCGGCAGTCGTCCCTGCAATCCTGCCACCTGCATCAACATCTCTTGATCTACCCAAGGAGCGTCGACAACTGCCGGGTATTAGCTTCTTTTACTGTATGCTTAATGTTAATCGTTTTAACCAGCTAACCCCTCACGTGCAATACACTCACCATACGCACTTGTTCTGGATTACTTTCATGCCTATTAGTGTTAGGCCTAATGAACTGCTAGTTGAGTGTGCCCTAAACCATTGTTTTTTGGTCAAACAAGATTTTCTTGCAGTCAAAGTTCATGAGCATATTTTTAAGTCTGGCATCTTCTCCTGCTCAATCAAAATTCAAATTCTCAAGCATGGGTCCCTTGATTTTTAAGGGTTTCGTCTCTTTCTCTTTGACCAACTAAAACCGGTTGTTGATCACTCCAGTCATTTTCTTCATCATTATAACGAGTTCTCATACACTACCCTGCCCCCTCGATCAGGATCCATCCTTGGCCCTTTTGATCACCAGCACTTGCATGTCCATGCGCCGCATCTGCCACCCCCTGCAGTCACGTGCTTGTTGCACGACTGGGCAATCTCGCATGCATCCATGGCCCACAACATGCATAATGATGGTTGTGCGGGGGCCCCAGACAAGCCAAATCGTGCAAAAGATCCGTACACAGTGACTGCTGCTGCGCATGGGAGCGAAGGCGACACGTGAACCCAGGTCTCCCTCCATGTCTCTCTGTCTGTGCCAATTCTGAACGACCCGTTTGCCCACCCGCGTCTAATCCAGGCCCCGCTGCGCCACCCCCTGTGCCCCCTCGCGTGGCCCCGACGACCTCAACAAAAGTTAATCGTATATCAGGAAACGATGAGGTGGAGAGGTCATGCGCTCGCCCGTCTTTGCAGCTCTCCTACGCTGCCTCTGAAAGGCATCTAGCCCTCATCATCGCGCCTAACCCAGCCCTCCAGCCTACTCCGGCCATTCGATCACCGCGCCACAAGCCACAGTCTCCTCGCCCACTGACACACGCAACGGATCATGCCGCCCTGACGGTAGATAGGCCACCTCTGCGGTTCAACAGCAACACGACCACCTCATATCGAGATGCTCTCCTCTCCTCCCCCCGCGCCCTCGGCCATCCGCAACCTCACTCCCCTTATATATCACATCGACATCTCCTCCCCCCTCATCTTCGCTCTCGCACACCAACACCCACCCAAAGGAAGAGACGCTGCTTCCGGTGCCT
This sequence comes from Secale cereale, assembly GCA_902687465.1. Classification (NCBI taxonomy): domain Eukaryota; kingdom Viridiplantae; phylum Streptophyta; class Magnoliopsida; order Poales; family Poaceae; genus Secale; species Secale cereale. The sequence continues at coordinate 454,818,317 of LR738714.1, forward strand.
TGCCTTAGACCACTGCGTCGAGGCCTGCCATGACCCCGTCCGCTGTGCTCGCTGCTAGTGGAACGGCCATTGTAGCCGTGTCTTTAGGTACAAGAGAATCTAGCATTTCTTTCCTCCTCTTCCGGATGCATTCGCTTCTAGACCTAACCCAACATTCTGCATTAACAACATGGACTCTGCCAGATCCTCCTCGGTGGCGGCTCGTGCCTCGCGTACTTTCATGGTCGGCGACGTCCCCATCATCTTCTTGGAGCCGTTCCCCGCATTTTGCGTCCCCTCCCCTTCATTCTCCATGGCGTCCCTATCAACGCCAACAGGGCACCCCTCCCCCCTCCTCGCCACCATGCAACTCAGCGCCTCCACCCACACCGACCTCCCCCCAAGCTACCAATCACACGCACACTTCACTCTTCGACACCCAGGAGCTGCGAGATCGTCTCTCCGACGTCTTCCTCGACTCTTAGTACACTAGAACCACCTCACACGTCTCTGAAACTAATTGATGACGAACTACCCCGACCGATTCATGAGGCCGGGCTGCTGCCTCCTTATGGAGACATGCCTCTCATCGCAGCTCCACCATGCCTAGTCCACTACCCGCGCCACTTCGCCTTCGTCCACCTGCAGAACCCCGACCCCAACCCTACCCCCTCATCCGCCGAGCCATTCAGCACACTTTTGGCAACCCCACCTTCATCATGGGCGGATCATGGCGGGGGATAGCCTGCCTCACCTTCCACACCCCAGCTGCCCGCAATGACGTAGTCCGTCATAGCCCAATAGATTTCGAAGGCCATGTGATCACCATCGAGCTAGTTGATCACGCTGACCGCTCCGTTGCCGTGTTCACTGACCTTGCGGAAATAGAGGTCTCTGAGTTTCCGCATGAGCTCTGGCACAAGGACAGCATGCGCTTCGCCCTGGCTTTCCTTGGCGACATTTGTGCCGTCGACGACTTCTGGCTCCATGGCATAGACTACACCTCGTTCCGCGCCCTGGTGCTGCTCTTATCCGGCAAACCTGCCCCTCCTGGCATTGTCATCCAACTCCCACCCATCTATGAGATTGAAATAGCCAAAGTAGTCGAGGTTTAACGCTGGCACCACGGCGATGGCGCCAACCCATTCGGTGGTGACTCCTCCGATGGCGACTCTGCACCGCTCTCACAGCGTGGCTCACCTCGCCCGCTCTCCCCAGACCACCTCGCTCCTGTCGTCTCTGCGGTCGGTGCTGGGTGGCGCGCTGACCCAACCTACGATGGCACTAAGACGGTTGCTCGCCATGCCACGAGCGACCCACGTGCGCCTGCTGCCTCTCCTACCTCTAACACGGGCGGCTCTGCTCTGGCCTCACCTCTTCCACCTCATGGAACCATGAGCCAGCCACTCATCATATCTGACGATGAAACAACTGCCTCTGAGGACATGCACGCTCCACTCCTGCATGGCGGAGTCTCAGACTCCGCAGACGTGGTGCATGCACCCCCTGCTGATGCTGATACCCCACTTGTCATCTGACCGGCTCCCTAGGTGGATTCTGTTGTGCCACCTAGCCCGCACGCCTGCCTGCCACCTGTACCTCTGCTCGAAGTACCGCTAATGCCTTCCAACGCGTCCGCGTTCACCATGTTCATGTCGCATTCAGATGCCCCTACTGACCCCCCCCCCCACCTTCACTTTTTTTGTCGGCGAGTCGTCACGTGCATTCAGATGCCCCTGCTGACCGGCTCCCTAGGTGGATTCTGTTGCGGCAATGTTCATGCTCACTGCTCCCCTGGCGCTGACCTCTGCCGACATGGACGTAGATCTTCCACTCCAGGACTTGGACACCGACGAGTGCACCATTCGCAAGGAGCGCCACAAGACGACACGTGACCAATCCTTCTCCAAGGACAAGCTGCGCCGGAGCGCGCGGCTGGGAGGCAAGGAGGCCAAGTACTCTCCCATGCTTGCCAAGGCTTTCAAGGCCAAGGCCGCTCACCTCATTGCCGCGGACGTGGGCACTGCCATTGACCGTCCCATCCAAGAAGCCCGCCTCGACGTGCCCGATGCCCCTCCGGCCTCTGCTGAAGACCTGGCTCCCATTGCGCTGCTCTATGGCACATACGACAACCATTTGGATGCCATTCTTGGATCCAAGGACTCTGCCTCCGGTGATGATGAGGCTCCATGATCTGCACTCTACACGTCCTCGGCCCGTCTGCGCGCATCCTTCCGCCCCCGTTCGCCTCCGTCTCACCGCATGTCTTTTGTATGCCGATGTTATTTTGGTTGTTGTACCCTCTGTCGCTAGTATCACTATTGTCCTTGCACCCATCGGTAGCTTTTGTGTATGTACGCCAGTTGTACTCCGGCTCGGCCCCCTAGTGTTTGAACGCTTTTAATGAGTAATGATGCTTTCTCAATTTGTTCCTGGAATGTACGTGGTCTAGGTGACGATGCTAAATGTTCCGACGTTCTCTACACAAATATCTATGCCCCATCGCCACGCTCGCTCAAACAAGCTTTCAGAAACGAGCTCCTATCTATCTCACAAACAGACGACACCCCTTGGATTATAGCTGGCGACTTCAACCTTAACTGCTTACGCTTTGACAAAACAATTATGCCATCCGTCAGGCTGAGGCCGATGCGTTCAACCAAACCCTAGATGATTTAGCTGTCATAGAGTTGCCGCTTCTTGATAGCCGGTTCACCTGGTCAAACAATAGAGCTACGCCCACCCTAGAACGGATCGATCGCGTTTTCTTTAACTTAGCGTGGGCTGACGCCTTCCCTAACACATCGCTATCCTCACGTACTCGTTTCACATCCGAGCACGTCCCCCCTCATACACGTCACCACCACGATCCCATGGTCCAATTTATTTAAATTCGAGGCTGGATGGGCCAACTTCCGGCCTTGTGGAGACATATCATGCGAATTTGGGCCTCACCTCAGCCCACGTCACCGCCCAACCATATTGCCACTCTTGTCTCCACGCTCAAAAAATCATGTATTAGTCTCAAAAAATGGGCACGTTCACGTATCCATGCCCCCTTCCCGAATCTCGTTGCAAAGCTGCAATCGCTGCTTTAGACCTCGTCGAAGAAACTAGGGCTCTGTCACACCCAGAATCTCTCACTCACAAAATCATTGTCTCGCTCCTCAAATGCACCATCCAAGAGAAAATGGCTTACTGGAGATGGAGTGCTAAAGTGTCATGCGCCATCCATGGCAGGGAAAATACCAAGTTCTTCCACATGTCTGCTTCTCAACGCCTTAGGAAAAACAAAATCTTTACCCTCACACGTGATGGCTCGGACTTCACCGCTCATCATCAAAAAGCAGAAATCCTACGTGATTTTTTTGTCTCGCTCATTGGCACTCCAGCCCCTACGACCTGGGCTTCTGACCTAAATACTATATATCCACAGCCTGTGCCCGGACTCCGAAGAGGAAATTAAGCTTGCCTTCTTCAAAATGAATCCCCAAGCCAGCCCTGGGCTAGATGGTTTCGGACCCTCCTTTTATAGATCTTTCTCGCCTATTGTAAAAAACGTAGTCTGGCCTTTCTTTTCTCACTTTGACCAAGGGATAGCAGACACAAAATGCTTAGACCGTTCCCACATTGTCCTCCTTCCTAAAAAGGACACGCCAACCTCACCCGGTGCCTTTCGGCCAATCTCTCCGCAAAACTGCCCAATCAAAGTTGTTGCTAAAGTCATCACATCTCGCCTAAAACCGCTCATCCCTCTGCTAGTCCATGGCAATCAGATCGACTTCATCTCTGGCAGAAATATTGCCGAAAACTACATTTCTGCAGCCGATCTCATTTGCTTTTGCCACTCATGAAAAAATCAACTATGGTATTTAAGATTGATTCAGAAAAGCTTTCGACTTCGTGGCCTGGCCTGCCCTTGACAAAATCCTGGCAATACGTGGCTTTTCCCCAACCTTCCGTAGCTGGACCCAAAGCATTCTCCACATGGGCAAAGCTGCCATTCTCCTGAACGGGATCCCACGTAATTGGATTCAATGCAAGAATGGTTTGCGGCAAGGTGCCCTGGTTTCACCCTACCTCTTCCTCATTGTCGCCGACCTGCTTCAACAACTCATCCTCCAGAATTCAGAATCTGCTCTTCACCACCCCATCTTCTCCCACCTGCCTCCCATTATTCTTCAATACGCTGATGATACGCTCATCATTGCACCTGCCTCAGCCCTTAAAGTAACCCTAAGCAATTTTGCACATGCAACGGGCCTCGCCATCAAATTCTCCAAAACCTCTCTAGCCACCCTACACACCGAGGAATCCATGACTGCTACCATTGCCCTCGCCATGGGCTGCTCATGCACCCCCTTCCCTCAAGTTTATCCCGGCCTTCCTCTCGCCCCGACTAAGCCTCCCACCAATGCCTTCACCCAGTTGATAGAACAATCTTGAAAACTAATCACGGGCTGGCGCGCAAAACTACTCGACAAGGTCGATCGGCTCATCCTAATATCTGCAGTTATGGACTCAATCCTCCCCTATTTTATGTCAGTGCTTCGCATTCCCAAGAAAACACTCAAAACAATAGACTCTCTGAGAAGGGATTTTTTTTGGGGCAGGAGACAATGCTTGCTCAGGTGCTCATTGTCTTGTTGCATGAAAAAATGTTTGCTTACCAAAAAAAATCGGTGGTTTAGGGCTTAAAAACTTGCATGTCCAAAACAATTGCGTTCTTATGAAATTTGCTGCCAAAGCGCTCTCCTCTTCTCAGACACCTTGGTTAGAGTGGCTTGATCTCCAACACCCCAACGCTCTAGTCTCCTCATCCTCTGACACCTCCTTTCTTTGCCGCACGATTTCACAACAAATCCCTACCCTACAGTCTATCTCCTTCGTGCTAACAAACAATGGCTCACATACATATTTCTGGCTTGATACATGGCTCACCCCACAACCCCTTGCCATCACCTTCCCCTACATATTTTCATAAAGTGGCTAACATTTTGCGTTTTGGTGTCGAAGCTAACCTCCGTAATCGTCTCTCTCTTACGACAGAGCAAGAGCTTGTGTCGCTTGTGGCTATTTTGCAGGACTTCATGCCCTCGGCGGAAGAAGATCAATGGTTCCTACACCATGGCATTGGCTTCTCCACCAAGCAGGCGTATGGTGCCCTCATGGCTCGGCCAGATAACGACCTCGTTGCTCCTCTCATTTGGAGCGCCAAGGCTCCTCGCAAGCTCAAAGTCTTCGCCTGGCTACTCTTCAAAGACCGCCTCAATACCAGGGTCAACCTTGCACACAAGCAGATAATCTCTTCGGGCATATGCCCCCGGCGTGATAGGTTACCCGAAGACTCCAGGCACCTCTTCATCACATGCCCTCTTGCCAATAGGATTTGGCAACGCCTTGGGTTTCTGCCACAAGCCGACGACATCACAGAGCTCTGGGACGTTACTATACCTCCCCACCTCTCTACCAGGACATTGCCCTTGGTCCTCATGGCACTACTATGGAAGATCTGGGCAGACCGTAATGACATGTTGTCTAAGGCAGTAGATCAATGCTGTGTAATAACCCTCCGACACCTTATTTCTAATTTGGACCTATGGTCTCACCGTCTCGTGGAAACACAAGACAACAAGGACGTCTTCTCGTGGCGTTCCTACCTCTCTGCATGTTGCACCGTGCATATGTAATTCTGTACTTGCTGCCCCGACAGTCCTTTGAGTAATATATTCCGGTGGGGGAGCTCCCCTCCCGGTGATTCTAAAAAAAACTATGTTGCTTCATTTAACTTGAAAATTTAACAGGACATTCTCCTATCCATATGAACTCTCTCCACCAAGTTTTGGCCCACTGAATCGAACCGTTTGCCCTATGCAAATTTTCCAAGTTTCTGGTCAGAATGAAGCATTGTGAAGCAAGTAACATTTTGGTATTTCCAAATGGCATGAAGCTTTTACAGCGGGTTCATATGATCAAATAACCCACCTCCTCCAAATTTCAGCTCATGAAAATCATGTATGTGAGTGCAACTTCAAAATATCCTAATCTGGACATTATGGCACTTTCTACAGTAACCCTCATCTAAACTCCTCTTCTTAAGCTGATTTTTGGTGATCAACATCATCTTAGTATGTGATCATCACCAGACAAATCCTTTAATTCGTTCCCAAGCTGGTGTCCCCATAGCACAGCACATACATTTGGCTGTTGGTCTGCTTTGTGGCCATCTACAAATCTCTTCTTTGCCCCTGGACCGAATTCTTTTCTCATTTAGACTAAGGGCAGTATGGACTTCCTACTATATATGGTCTGTCCGGCCAAAACGAGCCATTTGCACCAGTGTGCACGGTGATCACGCTGGCGTCATGGAAATTGCAAGCTCTGGCTCGTTCCGGCCACAGTGCTCATTCGCTCCCTCCTCGGCTTGACGTCCAACCTTGTCCATGAGCTTCCCCGTGAGCCTCTGCATCGTCCTATGGACATGCCTCGTCCTCGTTTGCCATAAATGTGCCGCTAGCGCCATGCCCATGCCGCGTCTAGCCGCTATCCTCCATTAGAGTTTGGATGGAGATTGCCCGTAATGCTCCAGAGGCTTCCTCTGCGGCTATTTAAGCTGCCGCAAAGTCCTCCACGCCTCACTCACTACTCCCTCGCCTCATTTGCCCACCAAAGTGCCTCTCCTCGCCGTTTTCTTCTTCGGCCACCGTGGCCATCGCCGGAGTTTGTCTTGCTTCCGGCCGTTCTAGCCACTCCCCCTCCGTCTCTAGTCGCTCCACCATCTCCTCCTCACCCCGGCGCACCTCCCCACAATCTCCTCTTCGCACCGGAGCACCTATGGCTGCGCCTCCCGGAGATGGCAGCTGCCTGCCCCTCTCGGACACCTCCTCGTCCGGCCACCACGAGTCTCCCCTCCACCTCTAGTCCTCACTAGTAGCTCACCCACACTCCAGCGACCCTCCCCAGCCCCTCCGTTCGTTGCCGGAGTGCCTCAGGTTGCCGCCCCCTCGATCGGCCGCTGCCACCTATACCCACCGGCACCCCGTGGTACCGCGGCCACGCTCATGGTTTCATGTTCACCGTCATGCTATGTTTTTATGCATCTTGTTGTCAAGTATTACTTGGTAGTATCATGTTCACATGTCATGCTTGGTAATAGAAGTGCGTGCTGGTAGTAGTGATGTTCATCCTAATGCATGCTCGCCGTCTGTTATCAAGTACCGTTGCTATGCATGTTCCTTTGCATCTAGTTGGTTACATGCTTACTTGGTAGAATTATTGTCATGTTCTTGCATGGTATTTATTATAGATGTTAGTGGTCATGTCATGATGTGAGTAGTGTCATCCTGGTGATATTCATGCTCGTCAGTATGCCATGCTCATCTGGATACATGATTTAATGTTGTTGATATGCTTGATGATTATATTACTCCTTCATGCTCATGTTGGTATCATGCACTGTACTTGCATCAAGTTATTTTCATATGGCTTAGCTTATTGCATTCAAGTTTAACCGGATAATAATGAACTGGAACAACTATTGGCTAAGTCATATTGCCAACAAATCAAGTTGACCAGTGCAGCCACACTTGCCTTTATGGGAAGACCCTCATGCGTTCTATTGTCATGCCTCTCGTCGGTGCCTCCAACGAGGTAAGGTTATGGGTGAGCGCTACCCTGATTAGGTAGGCGGACATAAGCCTTGTGTGCCTGAGTTGTTTGCGCGCTTTGTCCTCATTTGGGACCGTTTATAGTTTTGCCACGATGGTGGTCGTTGGATGTCACGGGTTGACATCAGGGCCACCCATGACTTAGTCCAAAAGGTGAGTTGGACGGAGTGGCCGGGAGAGTGTCATGACAGTAGATCGGCTTTGTTGGAATGCCATTGGTCCACCCGAATGGGAGTGTGAGGTTATGGGTTTCGTGGTGTAGGTATAGTGTACTAACCTCTACAGAGTGTGTGTTTAATCTATCGATAGCCGCGCCCACGGATATGGGCCCAGTTCGTAGTCGGTCACACTATGATTTAACTATAATAATAATAACATCATTAATAATAACACCAGTTCAATGAAGAGAAAGAGTTGGTTTCCGTTGAGATTGTTGATGAGACCACGAGTTGGTTTCCGTTGTGATCTGTGATTGATAACCGTATTGATGAGGTTGGTGATTAAACCAAGAGTTGGTTTCTGTTGTGATCCGCGAATGATCACTGTATTGATGAGATTGATTACGAGGTAACCTGAGCAGAGTAAGTTGGTGCATGATAGCGTCATCATGTTGCGTGCTAATATCATCATGTTCATATGCTCATGTCATGCTAATATGGTTCTAGCCGTATCATGTTCAGTTGGTGCATGCCAAGTTGTTCTGTTAGTATCAAGCTCATGATTGCTTTAACATGATGTTGTTTGTCTTGACTGCTTTTGGTTATTGTGAGCTCGCAAGTACATTCAGTGTACTGACCTGGCGTGTCATGCCGGCTTGCAGGTCGTGCCTAGATTGCTTGCTTGTTTGGTGTGGTTCCTGTGTTCGCGAGCTAGGATAAATGTTCCAGCCAGAGTCCCTGCGGATTGGAGTCCATCATCGTTGTTCGTTGTTCCTCTGCCAGTAGAGGTTCCGATGCCTCGAGTTGTTATGCTGCTTGCATAGAGCAACTGTGGTTGTCGTAGCGTCGCCGTGCCGGTGTGATTCATTATAATATTGGAGACCTCGTATTTGTATTCGTATTGTAATAGTGAGCTGGTTTGTTCTATGCTAAGCAGGGCCATATTCCAGAAGACTTCACCTCGATCTCTGGGCTGGAATACGAAGCGTTCCGGTTTCTCTGAGTCGGGGTGCCACAACATGCCATATAAGCGAAAAAATGGCATGGCACAACATATAAGGAGGGGAGAGAGTACTTTGGTGACCCCAGGAAGAACCATTGCCAAGCGCTAGAACCTAGGCAAACCACTTAAATGAAACAATTTAACCAATGCATGAAATACTTTAGGTGCTAACTCATTAAATAAAGTGTGCTTAGAAACAACAAGTTAAGCACCTATGCATTGGGGAGTTGAGTTGCTAAGGTATTTAATGCACTTAGCACCTCATATAAGCACCTTTGCATTGGAAGAGGTCTTATAGCCTGCTTGGTAGGACTACCCCCCTCCATTCAGGTGTATAAGTCAATCTTAGGTTGTGCATCGTGACCAAGGGGGTGAAAAACAAGAGAACTTAATGCTTATTTGCTAATTAATAGCATTGCATGCAATTGCTGACAACTGCATGTCGTGTTTGCCAGTCTCAAATCATTGAAAGCATACACATTCATATCTCTTATTGGTTGATTCCTTTATTTATGTCAAGAAACAAGAAATGAGATGGGAGTTAATGTAGTGCGTCTAAGTGTTTTGGGATTATTTGTTTTTTTTGTAAGGTGACTTATACACCTAGATAAAGGAAGTATTGTACTTGTTCTAAGTGTGGTGTAAAGCTTCATTTAATAGCTAAGTTACTCAAACTATCTCTCTCCTCATTAACTCATTGTCACATAGGAAAATTTACTAAGTTGGATTGAATGTTGCTGCTGAAGTTACTCCCACTATGAATAATCTTACGTATGACTCTTTTGTAGGTCTAGGATTATTCGTGCTTCAGGCTGGTAATAAACCGCCGTGTGTGTTGCTCGTCATGTTCGGTGTTTATTCGTTGCCGTTGTGGAGCAAGCAACATGCATCGTGTGTGCAATAACTAATGAAATCACAAATTTGTCTTGCCAAATCGGGTTAACGAATCTTCTTCTTCATATTTGGCCGAGCGAAGATCTGTTTGGATAGTAGGGTATTTAGCACCAAAAATCCGTTGGTGCTCATAGGAGCGCACGCTCCTCCATCGGAAAAAATATTTCAAGGTGTGAGATAATTCCAAACAAAAGTATGGTGCATATATCTTGACATTATATGTGTGCACGTCGAGTTCCGGAGAAAACCGACATTTTTTGTGGCTTGTGTAAAAAAGACAGAAAGATGTCTTGTGAAAAGCACTTTCTAAGATCGGATTTGACTTTTTTACACGCGACACATAATTTGTCGGTTTTTCACGAAACGACTTTTTGAGCATGTAAAATATTGAGATGTACACTCCAAACTTTTGTTTGAATTTTTTGACATTTCAAAATATATTTAAAATACATTTTGAAAACTAGGACGCTTGCTCCCATGTGCCAAAACGCCAGTCTCGTTTAGAACCGTCTATCAAGAGAAATGCAGTGGAACACCCAGGTGCCACATACCCCTATATAAAAAATAGCATTATGAAAATATCAGAAAATTTTAAAAAATTCTGAAATTTTGGGATATGAACCTTGAAATGCCCATTATACACTGTCTTTATTTTTGTGGGGAATAGGTGCTCGTGGTATCCGCGGTGCATGAATACGATCCGACATATGTTACATCCATTTTTATCATACGCATACGACATTTTTATCTTTTTACTGACATTACCACAGGCTTCCATTCCCCACGAAATTGAACACGGGTATATAACAGGCGCCCGAGTTTCATATCCAAAAAATTCAGATTTTTTTAGATTTTTAATATGTTTTTAAAGCTATATTCATATAGGGGTTCATGGTACTCGAGAGCCACAAATCCTCTTCCAATCTATCAAGGTGTATAAATGTGTATCAAAAGACATCAATAGGGTAAACGTAAGGTTGCATTGTCATGTCCATTGAAATGTTGTCCTAGTGAATTTGCACCAGAATTTGTTTGTTGCGCCATGAAAAAACAACGCTCTTAACAAGAGCTTTCAGTAAAATAGTCAAATAGTCAACGATCTTAACAAGCGCCGCCATGCCACTGTTGAGCGATAGCACGCAGCGCCCGAAGGCAGGACATATCTCGAGATTTTTGGCTCTGAGATTCGCGATGACCGGCTACATGATAGTGCGCTTTAGTATAGGCACTAGAGGAGGGGGATTTGGGGTATCTGGAGTAGGAATTGCGATTCCAGAGGTGGGGGGATTGGGGACGAAAAGTTGGTAGTATCAATTTCAAACACGCGCCATTATGCTCTCGCTGAACAAGCGCACGAAAACATTGGTGGCGCCCACATGTCGGCCTAAGAGTCCCTTTTCTTTCTTTTCTTGAGCGCCCGACCTCAGAGTTCTTTTTTTTTGAGCGAAACCTCAGCGTTCTTATAATTGCCCTATTTGGCATTGCATTACTACTCAGCCCATATTCAACGACACCCCACATTGACCCAAAGCCACAAACAAGTGTACATCATAGAAAAGTCACTGAGCTCAAATTACAACTTAAAAAATGGATATATGGAATGAACACTGGGGAATGGTGATGCCATCATTTAGCCCACCAGCAATTCGAAACATAAATAGTCTGAAACAACAATATATACAACATGCAAACACTGAATAGTGACTACTACTAACATCAACAACGAGACATGGAAGTTTATAACAAGTCTTGCTACACCATCAAAATGCACGCATTTGCAGCGTTTAAACTCTCTGATCCAGATGAGAATGTCATTATAAAGAGAGCCAACTATTACATAGTAAGAGGGACATAGACAACGATGACCAAATTACAAGCAGTCTGCATAACAAAAGAGAACATTGCCCATCAAGAACAAGTTGCAATGACAGCAAGTCATTCGAAGAGGGATGATCCGGCACCATCATAATTTGCAGTCCTCCTTCAACCACGAGTGAATTGGAGAAACCAGGACTCCACCCTTTCGACGCAACGACCCAATTACCTGACAACCTAAAGGGTTGAACCACATCACTGACTGTCAGAGTTGAGACATTCAAGGATCAAAGTCAATACATATGCATTTCTCATTTTCGCCTTCCTTTGGCTCCAGGATATATCGTTGACAATCAGGGGGCGTCTGACCCTGAAGTCTTACGGTTCACCATATAGACACAGTTTTCCCTAGCAAACACGGCCTCTCTGCCATCATGAACCTTGCCAAGGGTGATTTGCTAGTTAATCGGATAATTGAGTCCCAAAAATAGAGAGTGTGATCCAAGGCTCTTTACCCAACACCAACTAAAAAATATTGAAGGCCCCAACAAGATGGTATCCTGCTCATAGATGTAACAACCAATCTCCAGATACTCACGTATTTCACGCTACTTGTAAACAATGGTTTTTTTTGCAATATAACTTCACCGGCTCATGTGGGCGAATGATCATCAGTCTTTCGCCGTCATCCGATCGAGCGAGGAACCCATTGTGGTTCGCTATTTCCGGCAAAGGTGGTGTGATTACAAAGGGAGTAACTGTAGGGACACCACATCATATCAAAAAAGAGACAAAAGGACATGCATTCTTAATGTAAGATCAACATTGTTCAGAGTATGAGTAGGATAATGTAAGAAACATCATTGATCTGGCCCTGCTAGAACTGAGAGGAAAATACAGGGAAATGTATACTGGGTCGAAAATATAGCAGTGCCATGCATGGTTATAGCCATGCCATCTCACCATCAATTATTCACAGGAAACTACCATGACATGCATGTTATGTAGTCATGTTCTGTCCTCACAAATAAATTCTTTAGAGGAAACTAACACACCATGCATTGTTATATACTCTTGTTCTTTGTGCAAAATTCTTGTGAGGATATTATTCTAGCCATTGATTGCTGAAGGGGCGAATATAGGTATGTAGACATGGTAAGCATGACAGGATTTCAGTACTTCCAAATATAAAGTTTTCCATATGCACATTTACTTCCCTAATGTATGGTTAGATGAAACGGACAGTGTGATGTCTACTACGCAATTTATGTCCACTTTTATCATTATAATAAGACTCAACACCCTCCAAAATAGGGGTATAATTATTATCTAAAGTTGACACTCTTCCAAACCCACTTTCATAAATATGGCAATCATCATAAATAGGAGGCATGCAGTCATCATAACAAATTTGATCATTCAAATTAGGGGGACTAAAATTATCATCTTCATCAAGCATAGCATCCCCAAGCTTGGGACAAACATTAATTCAAGCAAATAAATTCTCAAACATGTCATTCTCATTAAACATAGCATCCCCAAGCTTGTGGCTTGGCATATCATAAGCATAATCACTCTCATCATTAATATTATGAATAACACCAATAGTATAGCAATTATTATCATCACAATTCTCTAAGTTCGTGCCAAAAAGATTTTCAAGATTACAGAAAGTATCATTATTTTTCAATCATAATCATTACAATGAGTAATATGCATAACAAAGTCATCATCAATAGTTTCTTCGGACAATGTGCCATAAGACAAAGAATCAATATCATCATCAAGTATACCATCTTTCACAATTATTTTTGATTTATTCTCACGAGGCATAACAGTGATAGGATAAACATCATTTGGGAGGGATACTTTTTTACCTTTGCTTCTCCGTCTTATCTTTTTCTTCTCCACATCATGTGTGGGTTTAATCAACTTTCTGGAGCTTCTTATTGATGAGATTGGTTGCATATGGAGCTCCTTCTCGTCACTTATTTCATCATGAGAGACAATCGTAGGGAAAGTGGAAATCTTTACCCTTTCATTACTGTTCCTTTTGTATTATATTGGTTTTCCCGTCTTTTTAAAGTTGACAATATAAGCATTTTCATTGCAATTTACCATACAAAACATATATATTTCTCTCAAAGTAGTTTCGGTATGGTTTGTGAATATGAATGCTTCAGACCAACTATTTTATGTGACAATTCTTCACACCCCAAAAATAAAAAAAGTTCATTATAATGTTCAAGGGTGATTAAGTTAATGCTATTTTTGGACATGATTCGATCATTAAATAGTATGCATTGGAAATTAAGATTGCCAACTCTATTGCAAAGTTCACAAGTAATGGGATGAAGAGAGCATATTTTTTAGCAAATTCATCTATCACCTTAGGCCACCAATTGTTTTTATCATGTTTATGCTTTTTACGAAATCTATCATCCCTATAAGGCATGTCTTCACAAGCTCTATGCACTCCACAAAAATTGACATGCTTATAAGAAAAATCTTTATCATGACTAGTGCAATCATCATGGGTATCATGAATATTCATAGCAAGCACAACATTGCAATCATGTTTATCATTCAAAGATTTAGTGCCAAACATTTTAGTCACTTCCTCTTCTATCTATTGAGCACAATTTTCCACTCCATCATTTTCACGAAAGACATTATAAAGATGAATATTATGAGGCAACCTCAATTCCATTTTTTGACATTTTATTTTATAAAATAAACTAGTGATAAAACAAGAAACTAAAATATTCAATTGTAAGATCCAAAGATATACCTTCAAGCACTCACCTCCCCGGCAACGGCGCCAGAAAAGAGCTTGATTTTCACTATGCAACCTTTCTTCTTATAGACTCGTGTTGGGCCTCCAAGCGCAGAATTTAGTAGGATAGTAGCAATTTCCCCTCAAGTGGATGACGTAAGGTTTATCAATCCGTGGGAGGCGTAGGATGAAGATGATCTCTCTCAAACAACCCTGCAACCAAATAACAAAGAGTGTCTTGTGTCCCCAACACACCCAATACAATGGTAAACTGCATGGGCGCACTTGTTCAGCAAAGAGATGGTGATACAAGTGTAATATGGATAGTAGATACAGGTTTTAGTAATATGAAAAAATAAAAACGACAAGGTAACTAGTAACAAAAGTGAGCAAAAATGGTATTGCAATGCTTGTAAACAAGGCCTAGGGTTCATACTTCCACTAGTGCAAGATCTCTCAACAATGATAACATAATTGGATCATATAACCATCCCTCCACGTGAACAAAGAACTCCAAAGTTCCTATGGCGGAGAACATAAGATGAAATTATTTTTAGGGTACAAAACCACTTCAAAGTTATTCATTCTTACCAACCTATTGGGCTATTCCCATAAGTGTCACAAATAGCCCTAGATTTCGTACTAATATAACACCATATGACACACATCAATCAACCCTAATGTCACCTAGATACTCCAATGTCATCACAAGTATTTGTTGGTCAATTATACGATGTGCATCACACAATTTCAGATTCATAATATTCAATCCAAGACAAAGAACTTCAAAGAGCACCCCAAGATTTCTATCGGAGAAAGGAGTATGAAAACTCGTATAAACCCCTATGCATAGATTACCCCAATGTCACCACGGGAATCCGCAAGTTGATAACCAAAACATATATCAAGTGAATCAATAAAATATCCCATTGTCACCACGGATATCCCATCTCACACATACATAAAGTGCTCTCACATCCAAAAGATTGAATCCGACATAACAAAACCTCAAAGGAAAAGATTCAATTCATCACAAGAAGATAGAGAGGGAGAAACACCATATGATCGAATTATATCAACAAAGCTCGTTGTACATCAAAATCATGCCAAATCAAGAACACGAGAGAGAGAGAGAGAGATAAAACACATAGCTACTAGTACAAACGCTCAACCCCGAGGGTGGACCACTCCCTCCTCATCATGGTGGTCTCCGGGATGATGAAGATGGCCTCCGGTGATGATTTCGCGGGGTGCCAGAGCGGGATCCTGATTGGTTTTATGTGGCTACAGAGGCTTATGGTGGTGGAACTTATCATCTAGGGTTCTTTCTGGAGGTTATGGGGTATATAGGAGTACTTTGTGTTGGAATCAAGTCAGGGGGTGCCCAAGGGCCCCACAAGCTATAGGGGAGTGCCCTGGGGGATGGGCGCACCCCCTAGTCTTGTGGCCTCGTTGATCACCTCCTGGCCTAGCTCTGGCGCTTCGTGGGTCTCTTCTCGTCCATAAATTATCACCATAAATTTTCATCTCATTTCGAGAACTTTTATTTCTACAAAAAAAACGACACCACGGTAGTTTTGCTGAAAACAGCGTCAGACCGGGTTAGTTCTAATCAAATCCTACCAAAACCAAATAAAATTGTTGTAAACATGGCATGAATAATTCATAAATTATAGATATGTTGGAGGCGTATCAGAGGCGTAGGATGAAGATGGTCTTTCTCAAACAACCCTGCAAATCAAATACAAGAAATATCTTGTGTCCCCAACACACCAAATACAATGGTAAATTGCATAGGTGCACTAGTTAGGCAAAGAGATGGTGATACAAGTGTAATATGGATAGTTTATATAGGTTTTTGTAATCTAAAAATATAAAAACAGCAAGGTAGCAAATGATAAAACGACACTACTGCAGGATGCTGCTAACACGATACTACGATCAGAGACCCTTCGACGAAACTGTGTGAGATGCAATAATCGCAAACGGTGGTGTAAAAAACCATAAAAAAGCTACAAAACATTTGCAATGACGGATGCATCCAACCGGTTTAGATTTTAGTTGCGTGTGCGATGCAGGGCAAATGGTTCAGTTCAATTAACTGTTTGCGATGAGGAGGAAGAAAAGAAATGGGCAGCCAGATGAAGGCGTGTGCGATATACAACATATGGTTCACTCGGATGAATTGTTTATGATTAAGCAACACAAAAGAAACGGTCAGCCAGATCAAGGGGTGTGCAGTATACAACATGTGGTTCACTCGGCCTTGTCGTCAGTGTGTGACCTCTGTGGCAACCGTTCGCTCCCCACCTTATACTGTGGCAACCGTCCATCGCCTCTTCGCCTTTCCCTCTTGATTTGGAACTCCTATCGCACGCTCTTCCTCCCTCCAATTGCCTTCACCCTTTCCCTCTGCCATTGTTCGATCGTCTTCTCCATGGAGGGAACAGGCCGGACATGACCCCGTTATTCTTGCCCCAATCTGAAAGATGACGTGGTGGAGGAACTCATTGATCGGTGCGACATCATCACCTCGGCTAGCATGGCAGGTACGTTCAAGACCATTCTGGACTCAACTAATAACATCATTACAAGCAACCCAAGGGTCCAGGAGCAGTTTGATCTCCCCTATCTTCTTCATCGTGACCCTGATCACTGGCGCGGGGACAATGGAAGACTCACCTTGTGCAAGTTGATGCCGCTTGATAATGATACATGTGATGTTAAGATGCCATTCGCTTGAGCGTAAGGCTTGGGCAGGCACAAATGGAGATTGGGTTGTTTATATTGGGTGCAACTGCGAGTGGGAACTTGTGAATGTGTACAGTCAAAACTGGGTTCCATTTCCAAAATCTCAGATTGCCCTGAAGTTGAGCACACCGGTATTCTACGTACGTTCAAGTACGATCATGGTGACTGTCGTCTACGGAAGATAGCAATTTGTCGAGTTCCCATCCGCTCTTGGAATTACACGAACTATGAAGTTGTTCCTATCTTCGACAAGCTTTTTTCCATCCTTGCTTCCACGACTCGATGGATATTGCTCAAAAATTATTTTTTGTACACGGATTAGTACTGTGGTGCAATTCAATACGAGGGTCTTGTGTTTGCTGCCACCACTCGTGGCACTATTTTTGCATGGAATCCTTATGGTTTTGGTACGTTTGTCTTCCAGCATAATTATAATTGTTTCATCCACCTGCATGCGGGTTAGCTAGCTAGTTTCCCTTCACTAATTAACCTTCCTGTGTTTCCAAGGTCCTGTGAACATTCCACCACCTATATTTGAAAAAATTTATAACCAAGCGGGAGATGACAATGGTGATGATCATGAGTATTAGGACGAGCAGGACCCATATACTTAGTGGCGCCTGGCAACTTATTCCAATGGATCACCTCTTCTAGTCTGTATACAGGGCACTGCTGATGTTAGTAAGGAAGCAGGTGTTGTCTCACATGGTCGCACTCTCCGGACCTATTCCAACATATGTTGCAGGGTATTCGTGGTGGATACTAGTGTGCTAGCGCCAACACCTTCTACCTGGTTCAATATTGATAGTCTTGGAGAAAACTCGCTCTTCCTTGGACAAAACTATCCAGTGATGGTGAAAGGCGATCCAGCTGCTGTTGACACAACGTTACTACCATTTATGAGAAGCAACTGTATCTATACCTCAGACATTGCAATGCTTCCCTACCATGGCTATCACAATATGGGTATTGAAATAGGACGCTTCAGCCTGGGTGATCAGTCCTGCGCTAGTCTCGAGATTGAGAGTAGCTGGCCCTTCACAGAGAATCACTTCTGGTTCAAAGCAAGCGTTTCCAACGCCGACGAGTGGTTGAGAAGAAGTTCATTTCATCGATTTCTTATTTGTTGTGAGATACAAACATTACTTTACTAGAATATTTTGTTGGAAATGATCTATAATCCAACATGTATCCTCGTTGTCATTGTGGGTTGTTGACTTGTTGTATGTAATCAATGGTACATTTTCATATGTGTCCATCAACTCACACCCGCTAGTGGTGTCCATATGAACAGTGCTAGTGATTTTAGTTGCAAAAATTAGATATTGCTAGTGATTTTTAGCAACATATTTTGACAAATCGCAATGATACAAGGTTGACAAATGGCAATGTTACTAGATAAACAAATGTCAATCTTTCCAGTTTGAGAAATGGCAACATACCCAATATGACAGATGCAAATATTACCCAATTGTTTCTATGTGGTTGCACATGGGTCATCAAAACAACCGTTAGCGTTGAAGGGATGCACAAATCCTGCACTGCGAATTTTCCGTTGACTTAAGGGCGGAGACCATATGTGACACCCCGAGACCGGTGCGCCATGTATCAGCCAGTTATTCATCGTCGTTGCCATGTCATCTGCTTGTGTGTTGCATCTTGACATGTCATCATGTGCATTGCATTATCATGTTTTCAAAACTTGCATCCATCCAAGTCCGCCCGTCCTCTCCGTTGTCCGTTCTGAGCCCAGACACACTTGCACACGCCCGCGGCATCTCCGAATATTTATTTTATGAGTGGCCGAAAAATTTTCTCGGAATGGGATGAAACTTGACGTGTGGTCTTATTATAGTATAGACAGGCTGCCTGTCAAGTTTCGTCGCATTCGGAGCTCGTTTGACAGCCCAACGGATATATATAGCGACACTAGTCGTCGGTAAAAACGTCGGATGTTTTCGGTCTTCGGAAACCCCGCGGGCCTTTCTTCATCCCTCTCTTCTCATTCCGAGGCCTCCAACACAACCCATCTAGCCCACCTACACTCCCCCTCCGTTCTGGGCCGTCGGATCGGGATTCGAATGTCCCAAACGGCCCCAAAACATCTAAACCCTAGCCCCCTGCCTATATAAACTCCTTCCCCATGCCATTTTTGGCCTCCACCAACCTCCTCCTCAATTTCCTTGCGCAGCCAACCCCCTCCTCCTCCAAATCCGGCGCCTCCACCTCTCCTACGCCACTTGGCGCCCCTCCATTGACTGGCGCCGCCACATCAGCCGCCAGCGCCCAATGGGGGTGCGCCACGTTGCCAAGCCACGTCGCCCCGCGCCCCCTCAGCGCTCTCCCACCACCGCGTCCCTGTCTGGCCTGCCGCCAGCCCGCCTCGGGCCAGATCTGAGCCCGGAGGCCCGCACCGCGCCACCGCCCGAGGCCAGCCTCCCGCGCCGCCAGCTTCCTTCGACCGCCGCCTCGCGCCCGTCGACCCAGCCGCCACCGCAAGCTGCAGGGCCCGTCGCCTCGATGCACACCGTCGTTAACCGCTCCTCCAGAGCCGCCGCCGCCATGAGTGCTCCCCGAGCTCGTCGTCCTAGCTGCTCCTCCGCCTTGCGCCCTCGCTGGAGCGAGCTCTGTCGTCGCCCAGTCGCCGTGGACACAGGCCGCCGTCGGCCCCGTCCCGGTCAAATCCGGGCTCCTAGGCCCCGGATCCACTGCCGCCGCCCGCCGTAGACCTCCTCAGCCGCCCTCCATCGCCGGAGCATCGCTCGTCGCCGTCCATGCCCGCACGGACACGCAAGGCGCCAGCCCCTCGCCCCTCTCTCTCTGACGGGTGGGGCCTCGCGCCAGCCGATGGACGTGTCCGTCCTGGACGCGGACGCGTCCGAAACTCCCGGGCCCGCTCGTCAACTTCACCGAGCCGTACATGTCCGTCCATACCCGGACATTGTCCACCGAGCCCGAGGTCGTCCTTTTTCTTCTAAGTCCCTGGCCCTTTTGTAAAAATGTTGCATACTTTGCAGTGTTGTAACTTTTTGTGCGTTGGTCCAATTGGAGCAAATAATATGTCGAAATGTTCGTGGTTATATGCTCTTCATTTTGTTCCATTGTGGCATGCTTGTTTGAGTTGATCTAGATTCCCTAATCATCATTGCAAGAGTGCTACTTGTTTAAAACCATTGTTGACTGTAAATTTGTTGCATGCTTGTGGTGTTGATAACTTTGTGCATGTTGGTCCAAATGGAGCATATGATATGTCAAAATGTTCATTGTGAAGTGCTCTACATGATGGTTGATGTAGCATTCATGTTAGGTGCCATATTGCCATGTTAATCTCTGTTGCAAAAGTGCATGTGGTTGTTAAGTGCTGAAACTTGTTGTAAGATGTTGTTTTGTCTTGCTCATTGCTATTGATGTGTTGTCTTTCATGCCCCATGTCTATATGTTTTAGAAGCACAATCATATGGTATTTGTTGTGGTGCAATCGACTTTCCATGTTATGCCTTGTGTTGACTTAAAAAAGCTTGTAAACATGCCATGCCAATGTTGCTGTTTTATACTTAGTGCAAAAACTGGTAAGTCTAGAATCTGTTAAACCTGATGCCATGTTTGCTTGATGCCCCACACAAATCCATGCTTGTTTTAGTATATCCAATTATCATGTCCTATTGTGCATGTTTTTGACTGTCCATCCATGCCCTTACTTGCACAAATGATCTGCTGTAGCTTATTTATTTCTTACTCTCAAGTTGCTATAAATTTACCTGTCAGCCTATTTATCATCATGATCAATTTGGTGAAGCTTGCTGTTATTGATCCATGCCTCCTATGGAGTTGATCCAATGGAGTTGTTTGATGTATGATATGTCTATTACATGTCCATGATCTTTATATACTTAGTAGAGTTGATATGCTTGTTGTTTTGTGCCTCCGAAGGCAGCACCGTGATGATGTTTTTGCCTTCCCAGATTTTGACTAAGTCTGGATAAATTTACTGCAACTTGCCATGCTTGGTTAATTGTGTTCCAGCAAGTTTTTGAGTGTGCTCTAAGTTCATGCTTATTAAGTATAATGTCTATTTCACATCCATGCCTCTTGTTATCATGTTTGGGTGCTGTAGCATATATATACCTTGCTCCAAAGTTGCTATGTGGCTAAATTTGGACACGTTGTTGTTATATTTTGTTTCATGAGTATGTGTTGAACCATTGCTCCGTGTTGAGCGTGCCCTATATGAAACTTGTGTGATTTTGCATGTAGAAGCATAATATCATGTTGTTTTCATGTTTGGAGTGGTTTTGCTTGATGTTTTGGTGCATATTGCACCATCACCATGCTTGTCTTGTTTTGCTCATATCTTCTAGGTCGTAGCTCCGAATTAAATAAACTTTATATGAAACTTGACTAGAATTTTGAGTAGATCATCATGGTGCATAATAACTTGCTGTTTAACAACTTTAACTTAAGGTTTGTTCAGATCTGGACCAATTTCGAAACGTGCATATGAGGACTTACCGAAATTGTTATATGTTGATTCCGGCCTCATTTAAACTTGTTGGTTTGTGTTGTTCTTGTGTGCTTCATCCCTTGCCATGAATTGCATCATATAGACTTGTCTTGCATCATACTTGGTTGAGCATCCTGTCATGTTCTTGTGTTGGGTGTTTACTTTGTTGTGTGCTTCTTCTCGCTAGTTCATTATCCGTTGCGTTCGTGAGGATTCGTTCGACTACACGTGGTTCGTCTTCAAGGCTTCTTCTTCGTCTTCTTAATGGACTAATTTCTTCTTCCTTGCGGGATCTCAGGCAAGATGACCATCACCTTGGATACCTTTACTATCATTGCCATGCTAGCTGTCTCGATGCTATCGTTATATGTCGCGCTACCTATCTTTTTGTCAGCCCCTCTCATTGTTGCCATGAAACCTCTAACATTGACACCTTCCCAACAAAACCGTTGTTTGGCTATGTTACCCGCTTGCTCGGCCCCTCTTATAGCATTGTTAGTTGCAGGTGAAGATGAAGATTGCTCCATGTTGGGAGCTTGGCTTGTTGGAATATCACAATATCTATTATTATTATTTAACACATCTATATACTTGGCAATGGGTGGAAGGCTTGGCCTTTTGCTCGGTGTTTTGTTCCACTCATGCCACCTTAGGAGCCAGTAAACCGGCGTTATGTTCCTTGATTTTGCGTTCCTTACACGGTTGGGTATATGGGGACCCCTTGACAGTTCCTCTTTGAATAAAACTCCTCCAGCAAGGCCCAACATTGGTTTTAATTTGCTCATAATAAAAACTTAATTAATTAATTAATTGCATAGGGAGTTAGCGCTACCCGAAGATTCTTTCTACATAGCAGGGGGGCCAGTGCTGATGGTGTTGGTCCCAAACGGGGGTCCTGCAGGGCCTCCACGGGGAAACTCGGGGTATCTGGCTCCTGTAGCATCGCCCATCCAGTCGTGGCCTGAGATGAGATACGCGCGGCTACTATCAGGGTTTCGACACACCGGGAGGTCTTGCTGGACTTGTTTTACCATTGTCGAAATGTCTTGTGCACCGGGAATTCCGAGTCTGATCGGGCCTTCCCTAAGATAAGGGGTAATATTATTATTACTTCTGCTGATCGTGAGATCTTGTGATGGGCTAAGTTGGGACACCCCTGCAGGGTTATGATCTTTCGAAAGCCGTGCCCGTGGTTATGTGGCAGATTGGAATTTTTTAATGTCCGGTTGTAGAAAACTTGACAGAGGATCCGAAGTAAAACACACAAATGTGTGAGTAACCGTGACTGTCTCTTTTCACTTTGAGAAGAGAACACGGTGGGTTTATGTTTGACTAGTAGGTAGATCAGGATCTTTAGCGATCATTACTAGTTTGCGACCGTTTGCGTAGATGCTCATCTTATTCTTGTACTCGTAAGTTAGCCACCATATATATGCTTAGCCGCTGCTGCAACCTCACCACTTAACCTCTTCCTACCGAGTTAAGCTTTGCTAGTCTTGATACCCATGGTTATGGGATTGTTGAGTCCTCGTGGCTCACAGATACTACAACAACAGTTGCAGGTGCAGGTTTCCGATGACTTGACGTGAGAGCGATGTCCTTTTGTTGGAGTTCTTTCCTTCTTCTTCTTCTTCAGTCTTGGGTTAGGTTCCTGGTCGGCAGCCTGGGATAGCAGATGGATGTCGTTGTGCTTTCCATGTTTGCATCCGTAGTCGGATACCTTGTATTGATGTTGTTGTATTCTTGTGACTTGTATGAATTTTTTTATCCCCATGTATTTATGTAATGATATCCATCTTGCTAAGCGTCCGAAATGCGGTTGTGCCCCAATCACGTACGTGTCACGTGATCGAGATAGAATTGCATCTTGGGCCTGACACCATAGCTCTCACTTTGCATACAGGTGTTCTATCTAAAACGTTTGCGATCAAGAGCTGCACAAATCCTGCTCGGCAAATTTTCCCTTGGCTTCCTGGGGAAGCTGTCGGTTTGCATACGGGTGCTCTAACTAAAACGTTTGCGATGAGTGTTTTACATTTAAAAACCATTGATGTTCTTTTCAAAAGAAAATCATTTGATAAGTCTGTACATTAAGAGAGAAAAATACAAGTTAGTTCAAACCATATCTTTCATTCAGTCACACTGCGAATTTATATTCATATGATCGAGAATTCGAGATACAGAATTAAAACCCAAAAAACTATTTCCGTCAACGGCGGAGGCGGCATGTCGCGCCATCGTTGTCGTCCTCCGGGACGCCATTGTTGATGTCTTCAAGGCAGCACAAAATGTTCTTCACTTGTAAATCAAACATCATGTCGTCGCTCGATCGACGAGCGGGGCACGGGAGGACGGCAACTGGCACCACTGAGAGGTAGCGGTCGACGGCAGCATCCCATGCCGCTGAGGGGGGCGCACGCACGGGCACGGGCGCGGCGGGTGCAGCCAAACGCACGGGGACCGGCCTCGCGGTGGGTGGAGGAGCGCGCACGGGCAGGGGCACGGGCGCGGCGGGTGCAGCCAAACGCACGGGGGCCGGCGCCATAGTGGGTGGAGGGGCGCGCACGGGCACGGGCGCTGGCGCTGACATGTACACGAGCTCGCGCAGGTCCGCGGAGACCTCGCTGACGCCCACGGCTTCGAGCTCTGCGATAGTGCTCAGCGACCAGCCCGTCAATGATACGAGGATAGTCGCTGGTGCGGGCGCGGGGATGGGAGTTGGGACGGGAGCGGGGGCAGCAGCCGTCGCCATCACCTCATTCTGGGCCATGTCCATGAGGCCCCATTCCTCCTTATTTTCTATCTCCTCCGGCTCGGAGTCGACTTCACCAAACTTGAAGACTAGTGGAAGATGATCATACTCCGCCATGGCATTGGTGGAGGTCTGTGGGAGGGAGGGGAATGGGAGGCGAACAGTAAGGCCACCCGTATTAAACACCGACTCGGAAGCCATTAATGGAGAGGAAGGCGGGCGGCCATGGAAGTCAAAGGGCTCGCTTCCTAGTGAGCCTGCGTAGCGTATAGCTCGCATGCTTCCCGGTGAGCCTGCGCATTGGAGGACAGCTTGTACGCCTCGAGGTCAGCCTGCGCACCGGACTCCGCTCGCACGCCTCTCGTTCAGTCAAGGTCAAGCAGCTGTCCACACGGCACCTCCTATAGCCATTAAAATGAATACATTTGGCGTCACGTGAACGGTTAACAGAACGCACACGATTTGAATAACACAAACGTTTGAGATATTAAAGTGGCAGCTATTTTTTCAAAATGCCATTGTTGGTTGTTATTCGAGTGTGCCTACTCTCAAAATGGACACGAAAAATACCACATCATGTCTGGTGCCATTCATTATAGAATGCCAAGTTTCATGAATTTCAGATGAGTTTTGGATTTACTGGAATTTAAAAACAAAGTATCTCAATGTTTTGCCGGCAATCAACGGTGCCCTGGTGTTTGAAATTCATTCCCATTTCTTGCATGGGACCTAAGCATGCACCCAAGGACACAGGTTTGATTTTTCAACCAATTTATATGCATTAGAGCATGTGCATGTAGTTCAAATTTGCACATAAATGCATTGAAAACTCAATTAATGCATAAAAATGATCAAACAAACCCTGAAAAACCCAAAAATTGACACAACACTCCTGTTGTTCTATGTTGACACGAGAAATTTTTTGAAAGCAAAGAGAGGCAATGGATACCATTTCGTCCCCAAAGGTGGGACGTTCCCTACCGAAACCATCAGGCTTGTTGTGAGAAGCTCTGGTTTGTGAGAAGCATATCCCCAAACCTACCCCAAATGGGACAAAAAAATTACCACGACATGTTGATGCCGCTCCATGATAATATGCCAACTTTCATGAATTTCAGACGAGCTTTGGATTTACTAGAATTTAAAACCAGGTATCTCAATGTTTGCGGCCGAGTGACCGTGGCGGGGTGTTTGACATTCATTCCCATTTCTTGCATGGGACCTAAGCATGCACCCAAGGGCATAGATTTGATTTTTCAACCAATTTATATGCATGAGAGCATGTGCATGTAGTTCAAATCCTAATTATGCACATAAATGCATTGAAAACTCAATTAATGCATAAAAATGTCCAAACGAACCTAGAAAAATCCCAAAAATTGACACAACACTCCTGTTGTTCTATGTTGACACGAGAAAACTTTTGAAAGCAATAAGAGGCAATGGATATCGTTTTGTCCCCAAAGGTGGGACGTTCCCTACCGAAACCATCAGGCTTGTTGTGAGAAGCTCTGGTTTGTGAGAAGCATATCCCCAAACCTACCCCAAATGGGACAAAAAATTACCACGACATGTTGATGACGCTCCATGATAGCATGCCAAGTTTCATGAATTACAAACAAGCTTTGGATTTACTAGAATTTAAAAACCAGGCATCTCAATGTTTGCGGCCGAGTGACCGTGGCAGGGTGTTTGACATTCATTCCCATTTCTTACATGGGACCTAAGTATACACCCAAGGGCACATATTTGATTTTTCAACCAATTTATATGCATTAGAGCATGTGCATGTAGTTCAAATTCTAATTATGCACATAAATGCATTGAAAACTCAATTAATGCATAAAAATGTCCAAATGAACCCCGAAAAATCCTAGAAATTGACACAACACTCATGTTGTTCTATGTTGACACGAGAAAATTTTCGAAAGCAATAAGAGGCAATGGATATCGTTTCGTCCCCAAAGGTGGGACGTTCCCTACCAAAACCATCACGCTTGTTGCGATAAGCTCTGGTTTGTGAGAAGCATATCCCCAAACCTGCCCCCAAATGGGACAAAAAATTTACCACGGCATGTTGATGCCGCTCCATGATAGCATGCCAAATTTCATGAATTTCAGACGAGCTTTGGATTTACTAGACATTAAATACCAGGTATCTCAATGTTTGCGGCCGAGCGACCGTGGCAGGGTGTTTGACATTCATTCCCATTTCTTGCATGGGACCTAAGCATGCACCCAAAGGCACATATTTGATTTTTCAACCAATTTATATGCATTAGAGCATATGCATGTAGTTCAAATTTGCATTATGCACATAAACGCATTGAAAACTCAATTAATGCATAAAATTGTCCAAACGAACCCCGAAAAATCCCAAAAATTGACACAACACTCCTGTTGTTCTATGTTGACACTAGGAAAAAAATTGAAATCTAGAAGAGGCAATATAATCATTTCATCCAGGAAGGTGAAACGTTCCCTACCGAAACCATCAGGCTTGTTATGAGAAGCTTTGGTTTGTCAGAAGCATATCCCCAAACCTAGACAAAAAAAATTATCACGGCATGTTGATGTCGATCCATGACATCATGCCAAGTTTCATGAATTTCAAACGAGCTTTGGATTTACTAAAATTTAAAAACCAGGTATCTCAATGTTTGCGGCCAAGTAACGATGGTAGGGTATTTGACATTCATTCCTAGTTCTTGCAAGTTACCTAAGCAGGCAACCAAGGACACATATTTGATTTTTCAACTATGCATTTGAGCATGTGCCGGTAGTTCAAATTTGAATTATGCACATGAATGCATAGAAAACTCAGCTAATGTATAAAAATGTCCAAGCGAACCCGAAAAAATCCCAAAAATTGACACAACACTCCTGTTGTTCTATGTTGACACTAGAAAAAAATTGAAATCGAGAAGAGGCAACGGATTTCGTTTCGTCCAGAAAGGTGAAACCTTCCCTACCGAAATCATCACACTTTATGTGAGAAGCTTTGGTTTATGAGAAGCTTATACCGAAACCTGCCCCAAATGGGACAAAAAATTTACCACGGCATGTTGATGTCGCTACATGATAGCATGCCAAGTTTCATGAATTTTGGACGAATTTTGGATTTACTAGAATTACAAAAGGAAGTACGTCGGCCTTTGCCGGAGAGCCATGATGTCGTGGTGTTCGAATTTCATCCCCATTTCTTGCATGGGACATAAGCATAAACCCATGGACACATGTATGATTTTACAACCCATGTTGGTGCACCAGAGCATGTGCATGTAGTTTAATTTTGAATTGTGCACCTGAAATGGCTAGAAAACCAATTTAATGTATAAAATGTTCAAACGAACCATGAATAACTCAATTTCTTTAACGACACACATATAGTTTGTAGGATTGAAAGTATGTCTAGAGGGGGGGTGATTAGACT
Source organism: Secale cereale (assembly GCA_902687465.1). NCBI lineage: Eukaryota > Viridiplantae > Streptophyta > Magnoliopsida > Poales > Poaceae > Secale > Secale cereale. The sequence goes on from LR738714.1 coordinate 454,846,046, forward strand.
ACTTGTAAATATAAAAATTCTGCCTTTTGACAAAGAACAGTTTTTGGCAGATTCACAATTATGATTAAGTCAAGCATCACCCTACACATGCAATTCTAGAGTATAGGCAGCGGAAAGTAAATTGCACATGTAGTAAAGAGAGGTGGAGAAGAGCAAACGCAATTTGGAGACGCGGTGATTTTTCCCGTGGTTCCGATAGGTGGTGCTATCGTACATCCACGTTGATGGAGACTTCAACCCACGGAGGGTAACGGCTGCGCGAGTCCACGGAGGGCTCCACCCACGAAGGGTCCACGAAGAAGCAACCTTGTCTATTCCATCATGGCCTACGCCCACGGAGGGCTAGCCTTACTCGGGGTAGATCTTCACGAAGTAGGCGATCTCCTTGCCCTTACAAACTTCTTGGTTCAACTCCACATCTCAAAGACGGAGGCTCCCAAGCGACACCTAACCAATCTAGGAGGCACCACCCTCCAAAAGGTAATAGATGTTGTTGATGGTGATGAACTCCTTGCTCTTGTGCTTCAAATGATAATCTCCCCAACACTCAACTCTCCTCACTGATATGGCTGTGGTGGAAGAAAGGTTTGAGTGGAAAGCAACTTGGGAAGGCTAGAAATCAAGTTTCATATGGTAGGAATGGAATGGCTTGATCTCAACACAAGGGTAGGTGGTTCACTTCTCAGAAAGTGTATGGTAGAAGTGGTGGTACTTTCTGATGGCTCTCCTAACGAATGAGGAGGGGGTGGAGGGGTATATATAGCCTCCACACAAAATCCAACCGTTACACACACATTTGACCAATCTCGGTCAGACCGAAGTGAAAACTCGGTCAGACCGAAAGTTCAAATATAGTGAACGTTGGGATTTTCGGTGGGACCGAAAATACCATCTCGGTGAGACCGAAGTGAGTCAAAGGTTAGGGTTTGCCATTTCGGTGAGACCGAAAATATAAACTCGGATATTCCGAATTGATGTCAACTGATCACAGAAGGTTGGCAGCCCTTTTTCGGTGAGACCGAAACTCAGAATCGGTTTGACCGAGAAGCTAGGGTTTGGAGAAACAACTGAAGAGGTTCATCTCGGTGGGACTGAGTTGGAGAAATCGGTGTGACCGAGATGTTAGGGTTTGTGTTAAGTAGTGAATAGTGCTGATAGTTGAGGGAGTTAGATCACCAAGCACTTGAGCAACAAGAACATTAACACAACCTCATCCCCTTTTAATAGTATTGGCTTTCCTATGGACTCAATGTGATCTTTGATCACTAAACCAGAAATGGAGTCTTGAGCTTTTGCCAATGCTTGCCTTAGCATTTGAGGGGTCCACTTCTTCAGTCATCTTGCCATACCAATGTGATTGGGTTTCCTGAAACATACTTGATAAAAGTATTAGTCCAACCACAAAGTATGTTGTCATTAATTACCAAAACCACCCAGGGAGCAAATGTGCTTTCAGAATATCTAGCTTTGATTCCTTCACAGATTCAGTACCTTCGTGCATTTCAACCAAAGTATCCCAAATCTCTTTAGCATTCTCAAGACGGCTGATTTTGTTGAACTCCTCGGAACACAAGGCATTGAAGAGAATGTCACAAGCTTGAGCATTGTTTTGCAACATCCGCAACTCTTCCGGTGTAGCTTCGCGATCCGGAACTTTTCCTTCCTCGAAGAATTCACCTTGCATACCAACACAAATAATGCCCCATGCGGCTGGGTTATGACCAAGAATATGCATTTTCATTTTATGCTTCCAACTAGCAAAATTTGTACCATCAAAGTAAGGACCTCTACGATAATTACCCTCACTAGACGCCATACTCTCCTAGGTTGTGAAACCAAGCTTATGGAGTCCAATGCAATGGAAACCAAAACAATGGAGACCAAAGCTCTGATACCACTTGTAGGATCGAAAGTATGTCTAGAGGGGGGGTGATTAGACTACTTGTAAATATAAAAATTCTGCCTTTGACAAAGAACAGTTTTAGGTAGTTTCACAATTAAGATCAAGTCAAGTATCACCCTACACATGCAATTCTAGAGTATAAGCAGCGGAAAGTAAATTGCACATGTAGTAAAGAGAGGTGGAGAAGATCAAACGCAATTTGGAGACGCAATGATTTTTCCCGTGGTTCCGATAGGTAGTGCTATCGTACATCCACGTTGATGGAGACTTCAACCAACGGAGGGTAACGGCTGCGCGAGTCCACGGAGGGCTCCACCCACGAAGGGTCCACGAAGAAGCAACCTTGTCTATTCCATCATGGCCTACGCCCACGGAGGGCTAGCCTTACTCGGGGTAGATCTTCACGAAGTAGGCGATCTCCTTGCCCTTACAAACTTCTTGGTTCAACTCCACATCTCGATGACGGAGGCTCCCAAGCGACACCTAACCAATCTAGGAGGCACCACCCTCCAAAAGGTAATAGATGTTGTAGATGATGATGAACTCCTTGCTCTTGTGCTTCAAATGATAATCTCCCCAACACTCAACTCTCCTCACTGATTTGGCTGTGGTGGAAGAAAGGATTGAGTGGAAAGCAACTTGGGAAGGTTAGAGATCAAGTTTCATATGGTAGGAGTGGAGCAACTTGATCTCAACACAAGGGTAGGTAGTTCTCTTCTCAGAAATGTAAGGTAGGAGTGGTAGTTCTTTCTGATGGCTCTCTCCACGAATGAAGAGGGGGTGGAGGGGTATAAATAGCCTCCACAAAAAATCCAACCGTTACACACATATTTGAGCAATCTCGGTGGGACCGAAGTGGACAACTCGGTGAGACCGAAAGTTCAAATAATGTGAACGTTGGGGTTTTCGGTGGGACCAAAAATACCATCTCGGTTAGTCCGATTCGAGCGAAGACAAGAGCATGCCAGTTTCGGTGGGACCGACTTTATCATCTCGGTGACACCGATTTGATGACAGAAGGTTACAGAAGCTTGGCAGCCCATGTTTTGGTGAAACCGATATCAGAATCGGAATATCCGATTTTGCTAGGGTTTGGCTTATGGCTGAAGTGGTTCATCTCGGTGTGACTGAGTTTGGAATATTGGTGGGACCGAGATTACTTATGAGTGTATATTGCAGTGAAAGTTTCTGATAGTTTAAGGAGATATATCACTAAGCACTTGAGCAACCAGATCATCAACATAACCTCATCCCCTTTTAATAGTATTGGCTTTTCCTATGGACTCAATGTGATCTTGGATCACTAAACCAAAAATGGAGTCTTGAGCTTTTGCCAATGCTTGCCTTAGCATTTTGAGGGGTCCACTTCTTCAGTCCTTGCCATACCCATATCACTGAACTTCTCTGAAATGATTCTCAAGTAACTATTAGTTCAATGATATATATGTTGTTATTAATTGCCAAAACCACCCAGGGATTAGTTGCACTTTCAATCTCCCCCTTTTTGGTAATTGATGACAACATATAGATCAAAGCTTCGACAAGAGATATAATCAATGAATAATATCGTCGCTTTGAGAAGTATGTGATAAGCAAGAGCTCCCCCTAAATTTGTGCATTATTTAAGATTTGCGTTTGAATGCAAATGCACAATCGATTAGGATCATGGGTCACTCTTCCATGTCACATACATCTTGGTGGAGCGCACAAAATGATAAGAACGAATAGCATGCACCCAATCACCAAGACATGAGTAAATAGTCATACAAGATAGGAATAGCATATGATAAGCATTAAGCACACATTAAAGCATAGTACGACCAAGCACTCATTAAAGGTAGCATCAAACGGAGTATCAAGCACACGGAAAGTCTCGAAAACCAAAAGTATCTCAAAGAAACCGCAAAAGAACGAAAGAGCACTCTCTCTCTCTCGAAGCCCTATGATCTATACAATTTCTCCCCCTTTGGCAACAAGTTACCAAAAAGTTTGAAAAAGCATAGAGCTAAACGTCACTGTGGGCTCTGCTGGCGGCTCCCGTCTGGGTTGATGTCGGAGTAGATATGACGGCATCGGCGAAGACTTCAGCTGATGTCTGTGCTGGAGGAGTGGACACTGGAGCTGTAGCTGGAGTAACTGCTGGAGCTGTGGGAGGTGCTGAAGCTGTAGTCCTGGTGTCAGTCACTGGAATAGCAGCCGATCGGGATCCTTTGGGAACCGGAGCAGTCTGTCGCTGAGAATCCTGGACTAAGTCATCCTGCATGAGCTCTGCCTTGTCCTGCTTTGCTTCCTCCATGTCTGCCTCAAGCTTGTTGACGGTCACTTGAATTTCAATCAGCTTCACGTCCAGAGCATGGATCTTCTCGTCAACAATCCTCTCTAAGCTCTCCTGAGACTGTTCAATGCTGGCCAGGCGTTGTTCAATCCTTTGGGTAGCTTCAAGAATCTGCTCTCCGAAACTCTTTGGTTTAGCTGCTGCTGCTGCTGCTTCTTTGTCAGCTTTGGCTTTCTTAGCAGCTTCGATCTTGGCTTGACCTTCAACAGATGTCGGATCCTCCTCATCCATCACAACAACATTGTCTTCATGCTCTGGCTGCAGGGGTAAATGTTTCCTATCCAACAAGAATTTCCCGTGCCAAACTTGGCATTGATAAGCATCTGAATCTGTGGGGCAAATCCACGTGACCTTTTCTGGTCAGCTGCAGTCCTCTTAATGGTCTCTACCATTAAGTTCATCACCTTGAAAGGTGCCTTCTCATCAAGTATGTGCAGCATGTTGATAGAATATCCTCTGATCATGCGATGATCTCCAGACTTGGGCATCAAGGTATGCCTCAAAATAGTATTGGTGGTAGGTAAGCCTGCCTGGAGATGGTAGACTGAGTCGAGCTTCCATACTTCCAAATCCGCTGCGGGAATCTCTTTGTACATGTTCTTCATGGAATCATGATTCTTCTTTGGAATCCCATAAACATCAATATCATCTTCTCGCTGCACTGGAGCATTCAGAATTTCTGCCCATTCTTCAACAGAAGAAGAATACCTTTGACCTTCAGTCATCCATGTGATCTTTCCATCAGGATAGAAGTGAGCTGTGGCATAGAATTGCATAATCATCTCATCATTCCAACTGGTCAATTTCTGACCCACAAACTCTGCAACGCCACATGCAGTGAAACTTTCATGCACATGTGGAAAGAAGTCTCTGTGCTCTTCGCTGTCAATGTATTCCCAGTCAACATATCTGGTGTCTGCGACTATGGGCTTCTTGTCCATCAGCACGGTCTCATAGAAGTCCTGCTGCTCTCTGGTGTGAAATCTGGGATCTACAGCAGTTCTTCTCCTCACGGCATATGGGTCAGCTTGTCTCCATAGCCTGAGACCTGTATCTTTCCTTGCCTTCATATCCTCAGCTTGAGGATGAGCATCATTGTGAAGTGGCAGTTTTGGACGGAGTTTCAGCAAAACTTGTCCTTCCTCATCAGACTCAGCTGGTGGCACATCATCCTTGTTCTTACTGTCACTGGCATCTGACATGGCTGACAACCTGTGAATAGATAAGGTATAGGCAGAGAAGAAGAGTTATCACAAACTGCAGAAGTTTTTGCAAAAAAAAATGAGTTCAAATTTTAGTTTTAAGTTTTCACAGAAGACATTTCGGTCAGACCGAGTTTGAGTATCGGTGAATCCGAAGTGTTAAACAGAAGCTTTACACACCACTTTCGGTTTGACCGAAGTGGGTTTCGGTCCTGCCGATAACACTAGGGTTTCACAAAAACTACGTTTCGGTCACACCGATTTGCACAACTCGGTTGGACCAAAGGGTGCAGTATAAAGGGCAGAGGCCAAATCGGTCACACCGAAATTCTAAAATTGGTTTTACCGAGATGTATTCCGTGGAAACCTAACCCTAAATTTTTTACTCGAATCTAGTTCAAACGAACCAATCTGGTGTAAAGGAAGATTTCAATCGTGGCAAGATATTGGGCAAACCAAACGTGCATTGAATCGGAGATGGGAGCACGAGTGGGATCAAAACTCACCCTAACTTGGTGGAGTTTCTCTACGGCGGCAACGGCGCGGAGGAGATGTCCGTTGACGGCGATGGAGACCTGCGCCGAGGGCGCACAGGCGACGACGGCGATGATCTGGAGATCAAGGCGACGGCAGCAAGGGATGTGGGGCGAAAACGTTTGAAGGAGGAATCAACGCGCGCGGCCCTTGGTATATATACCCCTTTGCTGTCGGTGGGACCGAGTTGTAAAACTCGGTGGCACCGAGATGGATAACTGCTAGGCAGTTATGCACTTCGGTCACGCCGAAAATCACAACTCGGTTTCACCGAGATGAAACCTAGATCAGTCTAAATGCTTTTGGTTCGACCGAGTTTGAGTGAGTTGGTCTGACCGAAATCACTTACAAGGTTTTGGAGGTTAGCCCTTGACGGATCGGTGGCTCCGAGTGCTCCTCACCCGGAGGGTCCGAAAATGACTTGTTCAAAGTTTGTGATGTAAGCATGAATAGAATTTGAGACAAGAAAGCATAGATAGCTAGGGGAGGAACTTAGGCATTCTTGTCCATCCATTTGGTCAGAAAAATCAAAACAACCAAAACAACAAATGGATGTCCTCGAATGGATAAAATCATGCATCCAACATGCTCACACAATAAGATAGCAAATGAAATATGTGTCAAACATGCACAACCAAAACTCTAGCTACTAACACACAATTGTCGATGACTAGGTCATCTTTATATGAGTATTTTGACTTAGGAGCCAAATGAGAACATTTGATCATAGGTCATACTCATCGTTTAAGCACAAGTGGGGTTACCACTTTTACATAAAGCATTGATGTGTTCACATCATTTGAAGATGCTTTAGCTCAATTTTTTAGAGCAAAGCTTCCCCTAGATGTGAGAACCCCTTTTAAAGGGTCAAACTAACCTTGGGTTGTCGTAGAAGACTTCATGTAGATGTTGAAGATGTGGATGCTCAATGTTGATGGAGATCATCAAGAGTTGGGAGCTATCCTTTGGATTAGGGAACTTTCAATACCTACATGGGTTAGTCCCACAAGGAACAAACAAGGATATCCATGGACATAGATTGAAGTTCACAATAGATGATGTCCATGAAAGCAATGATTACCTTGTCCCTTGACTTACCAACAAGAGGGTTTGTGACTCCATGAACTAGTGCATGATTTGGAAGTTGATTGCACAAGTTCTTTGCCAAAATGAATGTGAGTGAAGTATGTTGGCGGAGTCACCCTCAAGAACCTTCTAGTTCTTCTTATTCGGGATCCACATCATCTTGATGGGAATCCTTGGGGTTGTAGTTGAGCTTGACGAAGTAGAACTTGACGTTTCCTTGGGAACCCACTTGACCATGGCTTGAGGTGCTTCAATGAATGCATCAATCTCCTCTTGAAGCTTGTCCTTGGCTTTTAGCTTGTGGTCTTGTGGTGGAAGGTCATCTTGAGCTTGTTCCACATTGGAAGAAGTAGGATCATACTTCTCCTTTTGAGAAACAAACTGTGGAGTAGGATATTGACCTTCTTCCCACTCAACACCTTCGGCGTTGAACTTTCGCTCAAAACCAATTCCTTGATTCTTCCGGTGCCTTCCTTGCTTGCGAACAATTTCCTCAAAGTTCTTGCTTCCGGCAAGGCTCTTGTAGACACCTTTCTCTATGATCCCTTTCAATAAACTATTCTCTTGCTCAAGTGTAACTTGGCTTGAAACATTGTTAGTGGAATCAAAAGAACTACTAGAAGCAACAACATTAGATTTAACATGGTTATTGTTACTGCTAGAGGAAGAATTTTTCTTATGCTTGTCATGCTTAGTCTTAATGTGTGGCAAGAAATTAGACAAGAGAAGTTGTTTGGCAAGATATGAATAACTCTTCTTTCGAAGATCGTCATTGATCGCTTTTAGAAACTCATGTTCTTGCTCTAGAGTGAGCTTCTCGAAGCGTAGCTTCTCATGAGTTCTTAGGAGCTCTCTATGATCTTCTTGAGTTGTTTCATGAGCTAACTTAAGAGTGTTTAGTTCTTTAGTTAGACGCTCAATCTCCTTCATAGCATTGTCATTCGAATCTTCTCGACTATAAAGACTACTAACATTTTCATCGTTACTAGGCTTACTAGATTTATCATGCAAGAGCTCATCTTCACCAAGCAAGTCATCCTCATCACTATTGAAGTCAATGAATTCAGGGTGTGTTACCTTGGGGCCTTTAGCCATGAAGCATCTTCCAATTCCCTCATTTGGTGAGTCAAATAAGTCGTAGGAGTTGGAGTTGGAGGATACGAGAGCAAGACCGGCAACACCTTCATCTTGACTGTAGTCGGAGTCGGAGTGATAGCTTCCATCGGATTGATTGTCGGAGTCGGAGCCGGAGACCCATTCACCTACATGAGCTTGATGTCTTCTTCTTGTGTAGCTCCTTGATGACTTGTCTTTCCTCTCTGAATCCTTGCTTCTCCGAGAGGGTCTTCGTTCATAACGATCATCTCTACTCCTTCTCTCTTTCCGAGGTGACTCATCTCTTGATCTTCTTCTTGGAGATTCTTCTCTTCTCTTGTGGGGAGCCGTACACTCATTTGAGTAGTGTCCGGGTCTTCCACAATTGTAGCAGTTTCGATCACGACTAGAAGATCTCTTTTCATCATATGATCTAGACTTTGAGCTTCTCTCTTTGCATCTATACTTGTAGAATTTGTTGAAGTTCTTAACCATTAGGCTTATCTCTTCATTGGAAACTAACTTGTCACTTGAGGTTGTAGGAGCATCACTTGTAGCTTTGTAAGCACCACTCGACTTGTTGTGAAGCTCTTCCTTATCCTTAAGTGTCATCTCATGAGCAACAATTCTTCCAATGACTTCGGTTGGCTTGAGAGTCTTGTAGTTTGGCATCATTTGGATCAAAGTGCACACGGTGTCATACTTTCCATCCAAAGCTCTTAGAATCTTCTTGATGATGAATCGGTCGGTCATTTCTTCGCTTCCTAAGCCGGCAATCTCATTTGTGATGAGAGCAAGCCTAGAGTACATTTCAGCGACTCCTTCACCATCCTTCATCTTGAACTTGTCAAGTTGACCTTGAAGAATATCTAGCTTTGATTCCTTCACAGACTCGGTACCTTCGTGCATTTCAACCAAAGTATCCCAAATCTCTTTAGCATTCTCAAGATGACTGATTTTGTTGAACTCCTCGGGACACAAGGCATTGAAGAGAATGTCACAAGCTTGAGCATTGTTTTGCAACATCCGCAATTCTTCTAGTGTAGCTTCGCGATCCGGAACTTTTCCTTCCTCGAAGAATTCACCTTGCATACCAACACAAATAATGCCCCATGTGGCTGGGTTATGACCAAGAATATGCATTTTCATTTTATGCTTCCAACTAGCAAAATTTGTACCATCAAAGTAAGGACCTCTACGAAAATTACCCTCACTAGACGCCATACTCTCCTAGGTTGTGAAACCAAGCTTATGGAGTCCAATGCAATGGAAACCAAAACAATGGAGACCAAAGCTCTGATACCACTTGTAGGATCGAAAGTATGTCTAGAGGGGGGGTGATTAGACTACTTGTAAAAATAAAAATTCTGCCTTTTGACAAAGAACAGTTTTTGGCAGATTCACAATTATGATCAAGTCAAGCATCACCCTACACATGCAATTCTAGAGTATAGGCAGCGGAAAGTAAATTGCACATGTAGTAAAGAAAGGTGGAGAAGAGCAAACGCAATTTGGAGACGCGGTGATTTTTCCCGTGGTTCCGATAGGTGGTGCTATCGTACATCCACGTTGATGGAGACTTCAACCCACGAAGGGTAACGGCTGCGCGAGTCCACGGAGGGCTCCACCCACGAAGGGTCCACGAGGAAGCAACCTTGTCTATTCCATCATGGCCTACGCCCACGGAGGGCTAGCCTTACTCGGGGTAGATCTTCACGAAGTAGGCGATCTCCTTGCCCTTACAAACTTCTTGGTTCAACTCCACATCTCGATGACGGAGGCTCCCAAGCGACACCTAACCAATCTAGGAGGCACCACCCTCCAAAAGGTAATAGATGTTGTAGATGATGATGAACTCCTTGCTCTTGTGCTTCAAATGATAATCTCCCCAACACTCAACTCTCCTCGCTGATTTGGCTGTGGTGGAAGAAAGGATTGAGTGGAAAGCAACTTGGGAAGGTTAGAGATCAAGTTTCATATGGTAGGAGTGGAGCACCTTGATCTCAACACAAGGGTAGGTAGTTCTCTTCTCAGAAATGTAAGGTAGGAGTGGTAGTTCTTTCTGATGGCTCTCTCCACGAATGAAGAGGGGGTGGAGGGGTATAAATAGCCTCCACACAAAATCCAACCGTTACACACATATTTGAGCAATCTCGGTGGGACCGAAGTGGACAACTCGGTGAGACCGAAAGTTCAAATAATGTGAACGTTGGGGTTTTCGGTGGGACCAAAAATACCATCTCGGTTAGTCCGATTCGAGCGAAGACAAGAGCATGCCAGTTTCGGTGGGACCGACTTTATCATCTCGGTGACACCGATTTGATGACAGAAGGTTACAGAAGCTTGGCAGCCCATGTTTCGGTGAAACCGATATCAGAATCGGAATATCCGATTTTGCTAGGGTTTGGCTTATGGCGACCATTGTTGCTTTCCACGCGATGGCAGCAACATCTGCCTCGGGGATAGCAACTGGCGAGAGTGGCACATCAGCTGTCCGTTCTGCAGCGGTGGCCTTAGCCCTAATGGAGGCAGCCCACGACCATGTCGAGGCCGTCCACACCCAGCTCGTGGTGGTCACCGCACAAATGGAACGAAGCTTCTCCGACAACGGTCGGCAACCCACGACCAAAGAGTTGGCAATCGCCGAGAGCGTTCAAGCAGCCGTCCGTTCCTGCGTGGCATACCTTGCCACGACGGAGCCCAGCTCGTGGCGGCCTATTCCAAAGATATGGCGGACGCGGATGGCGAGATGCTTGCAGAGTATGGTGCTATTGATGCCATGGAGCCCCTTCCCGACGAGACCGTCGGGAGCGAGCTAGACATGGAGGCGGCGGCAGAGATCGACGAGCACCAGCCATAGTATTACTCTTTGTTTAGTTTAATTAAGAGCTCCGGTATTTAATTTGTTAGAGTAATGTTTAGGTCAGCTAGCTCTCCTTATTGATGAATTTGCTCGATTAAGAAGTGTGGGTGTGATGTGGTCTCCTTTGTGTACCCAAATTATGCAATGACGTGGATGACCACTGTAACCATGGAAATTCGAACCAAATTTTTTGACATTCAAACTCATCACACACGGGTTAAGCTATCTCAATCGTTTGTGATGTTCACATATCGTACACAGTTCTGAATAAGGGACTGTGTCTAATGACACTTGGCGCACCAGTTTTTTCACTGAAGCGATTCCAAATTTTCGGCTTCTGCGGAAATATCTACCTCCCCGCCCCTCCCCCTTAACAAAAACTGCATTTCCCCTGTTTCCGCCTTCCTTTCCAAGTTGAAACCTTCACTCTTTGCTTGCAACGTCGCCTCCTCGCCGACGACCCTCCTTCACGCTGCTCGGACTCGTCTATCCAGGTAGGTAATCCACACCCGACCCCCATCCTCCTCCTTCCACATCCCACATGCCCCTACCGCCAGCGCGAGCGCGACACCTTCCACCCAAATCACCGATCCCTCCACCAAATAAGCGCCGCCCAAAGCCATGGTGCACGCTGTATAGCCAGTATCTCAAGGAGCATTTGGCAGCGGAGAAGCAAATCGCGGCCACACGCGCGGATGAGGTCACGATGGCTACCATTCATGCCGAACCCCAGATCTTGGAGGAGCACCTCTCCATCGAGGCCACCATCGACGCCTCACGCGCTAATGCCGCGACGCGGCTGGCTACTTTAAATGATAGTTCATGGCATTTTCTCGAGGCCACCTTCGGTGCCTTCGACGAAGACTACGAGGTGTTTTCTCAGCTTTCACGTGCTTACCTCATCTCAACAGCCAGCAGGTTGGTGCCCGGAGCGGCTCAGGCAACTCACTACTACGACGAGGGCACCCACGAAGCGGAGGCCTTGCCCTCTTCCATGTCCAAGGAGCCAATCGTCGTTGATATATCCGACAATGAGGAGTAGCTAGTCTTATTAGCTCACTATAAGGACCCATGTTCAGTTTACTAGCTACTGCCTTTCCTTAACAATTCTAGTGAATTGTGCTATCTACTTTTACCATCCAATCTTCTGCTCTAGAGTATATGTTCTATATGTCGTGCAATGTGGTGTTCAGTTAACTGTTTGGTTCAATTCTACAAATGTGATGTTCAATTCTTCAGGGTGCAATTTTCCAAGTTTTCAATCATGCTTGGTTTGGTTAACTGTTCGATCTTCTATTAGGAGTATGTTATATTGTGCAATGTGGTGCCCAGTTAACGTTTGGTTCATTTGTTGTGGTGTTTAGTTAACTGTTTGTTTCAATTCTGCAATGCGATGTTCAATTATTGTGGGTGCATTCCGTTATTGTATACCATGTGAGAAATAAATCGAATTTGGCTGTACTAAATACATGAGAAACAGATACAATTGCTATATTTCCAAGTTGTTAAGCATGCTTTGTTTGGTTAACTGTCTGATCTTCTATTAAGAGTATGTTATATCGTGCAATGTGGTGCTCAGTTAATGTTTTGTTCATTTGTTGTGGTGTTTAGTTAACTATTTGGTTCAATTCTGCAATGCGATGTTCAATTGTTGTGGCTGCATTCTGTTATTGTATACCATGTGAGAAATAAATCGAATTTGGCTGTACTAAATACATGAGAAACAAATACAATTGCTATATTTCCAAGTTGTTAAGCATGCTTGGCTTGGTTAACTGTCTGATCTTATATTAGGAGTGTATTATATTGTGCAATGTGGTGCTCACTAAACATTTGGTTCATTTGTTGTGGTGTTTACTTAACTGCATGGTTCAATTTCGCAATGCGATGTTCAATTGTTGTGGTTGCATTCTGTTATTGTATACCATGTTAGAAATAAATCAAATTTGGTTGTACTAAATACTTGAGAAACAAATAAAATTGCTATATTTCCAAGTTGTTAAGCATGCTTGGTTTGGTTAATTGTCTGATCATCTATTACGAGTATGTTATATTGTGCAATCTGGTGCTCAGTTAACGTTGGATTCGTTTGTTGTGGTGTTTCGTTAACTGCACGTGCATGGTTCGCTATCTAATAGCACATTATTGTGCAATTGCAGGAACCATTCTAATATTTAGGTTTTTAAGAATTTGGTCTTGCACATGTAGGTCATGCTGTCAGAGGTTTTGGCCCACTGTTTGGCCCTTTTTGCATATGGGGAAATGAGTTGTCCATGAATATCAAACAAGTCAAGAAACTCAGAAATATTGTTAGGATAAAGAAATTAACGACAAAAAACAACAAGATCTTTGTCTGCACAATGAAGAAGACATCAGTTCGCTACAAGATGGTACTAACTATTATACTTGCCTTTTTTTATTTCTTTGCCACATTTCCAATATAGAGAAAATATTTATGCACATCCTTGTTTTCAGGCCTTTCCAAAGCAGTTCACTCATGATTACCTCTCAAACCACCTCTATGGTCAGGAGGCGAGGAAGGTTTTCATACAACACCCACAGTTCAATATTGAAGTGTTTCTGAAGAGGACGAAGAATGAACGGTCAATCATCCATAGGCACTGGCCTAAAGTTGCAAAGACCTTCAACATGAATGAAGGATCAATATTCGCCTTCCGCTTCATCAGTTTTCCAGATGTGATACATCTGTCTATATACCGTCTATGATGCTAATTTCGAAAGGTTCTACATGTTGCATGTGAAACTTGGTACTGGTGCAGTTGTGTAATGGGGTAGCTGAGTGCTGAAGCTATATCATGTTGTACTCTGATGTATTTGAATTATGAAATCTTGCTTCCTTAATATGGAAATGAAATATATTATGTGCTTAATATGAATGTCAATTAGATTAATGAATGGATTATTAATAATAGGGAAATTAGCCTGCTAATTGGGTTTTGCTATTGCAAACGGTTATTGAGAAAATACCGTGGGCAATGAGCACAGGCAACGCACACAGTTTCTAGGATTAAACCGTGTTGGATCAATGAACAATCACACACGACCTTCTCTTGAAAACTGTTTGCGTTAGGTCACCTTGCGCAAATGTTTACCACATAAAAACTGCATGTTATGGACAGCCTTTGCCACACAGTTTCTTCTGCACACCGTGTGTGATGCATTCAATAACACAAACGATAAAATTGTTAATATCGTGTGCAATGGCAATGCTATCACAAATGATTTAACGGGAAAAATTGTGTGTGGTGTACCTGTGTACGGAAACGATTTCCTTGGAGCGACTGTGTGGGATGTACATACGAACATAAACGTTTAGCGAGGACTGGCTGTGTGGCATGTACTTGCTACCCGAAACAATTTCGCCTGTATAATTTTTTTTAGCTCTACTGTACGTATTTCCGTATTTGATCGCTCGCCGGTCGCACACGACTTCATTTTGTCGAGCGTGTGTGCCAGGAGGGCATATCCCCTAAGGTTTCTGGGTCGTGTGGGAAGGACACCTCTATCGTTGTCACTCACTAGGCGATGGTTCCAAATGTCGTCGCGGAAAGGGGTTAAAACCGTTTGTATAGCACCGACGCGTACTAGTGTGGAGCACAAACGATATTGCAATGCTTAGAAACAAGGCCTAGGGTTCATACTTTCGCTAGTGCGATCTCTCAATAATGCTAACATAATTAAATCATATAACAGTCCCTCACCATGCGATAAAGAGTCACTCCAAAGTTCTTATCTAGCGGAGAACATAAGAATATATTGTTTGTAGGGTACAAAACCACCTCAAAGTTATTCTTTCCAATCAATCTTTTGAGCTATTCCTATAAGTGTCACAAACAGCCCTAGAGTTCGTACTAAAATAATACCATATGACACAAATCAACCAACTCTAATGTCACCTAGGTACTTCAATGTCACCACAAGTATACGTGAGTTGATTATACGATATGCATCAAACAACTTCAGATCCATAATATTCAATCCAACACAAAGAACTTGAAAGAGTGCCCCGAGATTTGTACTGAAGAAACAAAAGATGAAAACATGCATCAACCCGTATGTATAGATTACCCCAATGTCACCTCGAGAATTGATACATCTCCAACGTATCTATAATTTATTAAGTAGTCATGCCATGCTTACAACAATTTTATATGGTTTTAGTATGGTTTGATTAGAACTAACCCGAACTAACGATGTTTTCAACAGAACTACTGTGATGTGGTTTTTTGTGAAGAAATAAAAGTTCTCGGAATGGGCTAAAATTTTACGGTGATGGTTTATGGACTAGAAGAGACCCATGGAGCACCGGAGCTGGATTAGGAGGTGACCAAGGAGGCCACAAGCATGCCCCCCCCCCCCCCGAGCTTGTGGGGCCCTCGGGCATCCCCCTGACTTGATCCCAATGCCAAATACACCTATATATACAATAACCTCCGAAAAGAACCCTAGATGAGAAGTTTCGCCGCTACAAGCCTCTGTAGCCATGAAAACTCAATCGGGAGCTCGTTCCGGCACCCTGCCGGAGGGGGAATCATCACCAAAGGACATCTTCATCATCCTGATGGTCCCGTGACGAGGAGGGAGTAGTTCACCCTCGGGGTTGAGGGTTTGTACCTGTAGATATGTGTTTTATCTCTCTCTAGCTCTCGTGTTCTTGATTTGGCACGATCTTGATGTATGGCAACCTTTGTTAATATATTTGGATCTTATGGTGTTCTTCCCTCTCTACCTTCTTGTGATGAATCGAATCTTTTCCTTTGAGTTTTTTTTATGTAGGGTTGAATCTTTTGGATGTGAGAGCACTCTATGTGTATCTTGCAATGGGATATCCGTAGTGACGATGGGATGTTCTATTGATTCACTTGTTGTATGTTTCGGTTATCAGCTTGCAGATTCCAGTGGTGACATTGGGGTAATCAATGCATAGGGGTTGATACGCGTTTTCATATTCCTTTCTCCGTTAGAAATCTTGGGTCCTCTTTGAAGTTCTTTGTGTTGGATTGGATATTATGAATCTGAAACTATGTGATTCACATCGTATAATTGACCCACGGATACTTGTGGTGACATTGGAGTATCTAGGTGATATTAGGGTTGATTGATGTGTATCATGTGGTGTTATTTTAGTACGAACTCTAGGGATATTTTGACACTTATAGGAATAGCCCAATAGATCGATCATAAATAATAACTTTGAGGTGGTTTCGTACCCTACAAACAATTTCATATGATGTTCTCCGCGATAGGAACTTTGGAGTGATTCTTTGTTGCATGTTCATCGATTGTTATACGATCCAATTATGTTATCATTGTTGAGAGATTTTTCACCAGTGAAAGTATGAACCATAGGCCTTGTTTTTAAGCATTGCAATACCGTTTTTTCTCACTTTTGCTACTTGCTTCCTTGCTATTTCTATATTTTCATATTAAAAAAACCTACACCTACTATCCATATTACACTTGTATCGCCATCTCTTCGTTGAACTAGTGCACCTATACAATTAAGCATTGTATTGGGTGTGTGGGGCACACAAGAGACTCTTTGTTATTTGGTTGGAGGGGCACACATATGCCTTGTTTTCAAGCTCGGGAGGTGAGAGCTTGAAGGTATATCTTTAGATCTTGTAATTGAATATTTTAGTTTCTTGGTTTATCACTAGTTTGATTTTATAAAAGAATACTACGAAATGAATTGAGGTTACCTCATATTATTCATCTTTATAATGTCCTCCTTGAAAATGATGGTGTGGAAAATTGTGCTCAATTGATAGAAGAAGAATTCAATAAAAATGTTTGGCATAAAATATTGGAATGATGAGCATGATTTCAATGTTGTTAATATGGATTCTTTGAATATCCATGATGCTAATCATGTGCAAAGACATAAGCTTGGGGATACTATGTTTGATGGAGATGAAGTCCCCCAAGTTTTGATGAGCAAATTTATTATGATGATAGCATGCCTCCTTTTTATAATGATTTATTTATAAAAGTGGGTTTGGAAGAGTGTCAACTCTAGGTAAGAATGACCCCACTATTTTGTAGGGTGTTGAATCTTATTGTAATAATTAGTAAAGTGGATTCGGATAGGTCATGGCTTTATTTAATGATGATTCCAGTATTTTGGAAGAGGTTCTAATTGATTATGATGAGAGAAAAGTTGCTATCTATGATGATTACTTTGCTGACACCTATGTTATAAAAAAATATAAATAACCATGAAACTTGTGATCATGATTTGAATCAAGTATCACATGCTAGTTATTTTGTTGAATTTCCTCCTCCCACTACTATGAATGAGAAGAATCTAAAAAAATATGCTTATGAATCATGAAAGGAATGATTTATGTGATACTTATATTGTTGAATTCATTCATGATGCTACTGAATGTTTTATGAGAGAAGAACATATGCTTGTAGTTATTGCAATAATATCAGGTTTCCTCTCTATGTGTTGAAAGTTTTGAAGTCATGCTTGTTTTTCCTTCCTATGCTAGTTGATTCTTGTTCCCATAAATTGTTTGCTCAAAAAATCCCTATGCATAGGAAGTGGATTAGACTTAAGTGTGCTTGCCATGTGCTACATGATGCTCTATTTGTCTTTCAATTCTTTACTTCTATGTGAGCATCATTGAAATCATCATGCCTGGCTAAAAAGGCATTAAAGAAAAGCGCTTGTTGGGAGACAACCCGGTACTTATACCTACTGTTTTTGTGTGTCCCCATGATTAAGCTACTGTAGTAATCATGTTGTATAGCTTTTGTTGTAGTAAAGTGCCAATTGAAGCCTTTGGGAAAGTGTGGATGATAGTTGACTTGATTCTGTGTAAAAACAGAAAGTTTTGTATCCGGTGCAGCAAATCCTATATACTTAAAAGATTGATCCCCACTACCTAATTTATCTAAACATGCGGGCTATCCACATCAGCAGTCATCATGTCAGCATTTTTCTACCCATTTCATCTAGCCTGAGTAATGCGTTCTGTTGTGAGACATGCAGTCTTCCAACTGAGGTATTAATCTGTTATGGTAACATGCAGCCTTCCATCAAATCTCACTTATCCCTTATCCCTGACAGGAGTGGAAACAAGCAGATGTAGGCATTAAAACAAGAAGGCATATGAGCAGTCACGGGCCAGCTGCCCTTTTACCATCCGCACGTCACCTCCGTTTCTAAACGCATCACTATTTTGACCTTCCAGTTCTGCCATGTCCACTTCCTCACGCTGCTCCCTTTACTTGGCCATGATCATGGAATACAATAGCGCATCCAAGTTGAATGTCTCGCCATCTTTGCTACCTGCCTGGCGAAGTCCCGAGCCAGTCTACCATGTTAATCGATCGACAACATGCTAGCCACCATCCTCGTGATGGCATTGTTGGACACGCGGTAAGAGTCCTGCTCACGCCCAAGTCCTCACCCCGTGCAGCAGCCATGGTTACCATGCACATGTCGCTCGCAAGCTCCGCAGCACCAACGAGGATGCAATTGGTCGCCGGTGAGCAGCCGAGTAGGTGCTGACATGCACGTGCGTTTCATGAAGCGTCAGTTCGAGCCCTGGGGCGCAAAGGCGAATCCAACCGACTCCTAAGTCATATGCGAGGTGGCGCGTGATGGCCATTAGCGGCTACTCAAGATGCTTCCCTCAAACTTGAGTACGTTGGGGCGACGTCGGCAGAGCTAATGACAAAGAAGTGGGTGGAGGAGCCGAGGAGAAGGTAGACGAGGGGCTGACGCATCACCTTCCACTTTGGCTCTTCAAGTTAAGTGCTCAAGCTCTGAACCTTCTCTTGTAGAGAACATCCACATATTGTCCAGACTACAAAATCTTTCACTCGCACTCAATGAACGCATCAGGTATCATTGTGTTTCCACTGTTTTCTCAATCATATTGGTTCCTGACTTGTTGGCTTCCCACTTTTTGGTGTTGGAAATGATGATGAGTTGGCTTACCACCTCGAGGACATACAGAATGTGTGTGTGTGTTTATGTCATGAGATGAAAATTGATGTTGACCATATCGTTTACCTGCCAATGAAAATTGATATCCTTTAAATTATTCATTAAATTTACTCATTCTAAATGTTTTGTAAACTGTATTGGACCAGGTCACCCGGACAACATTGTCTGCTCTAGGAAGTAGGTGTCCGAAGTAGTTTGCTACTGTCCAATTAGTCTTTTTGCAGTGCCTTTGTACAATCTCACAATACCCAATAGATTAGGGATTCCTTGGACTAGTCAGTTTCTTGCACCATACATGGTTGATGGAGTACGAGGATAAGGAGACAAACTTGCTATCCAGAATCGATCTACCTTAATCATAAGCATGTAACACTTAGAAACAACAGAACATGCCCAACCTTTTCATTTTCATTTTTTCTTCTAACTGAATAGTGTATTGTATGCTACATCCGCGGGGCTATGAAATAACTCTTCAACTCAGATTGGTAAAGAGTGCAGAAACTGGGCAAGGTGCGTTAATAATCAGAAAAGCAACTTTCTCGCTTTTCTGATTGCATTGTCTGACTCCACTGGAATACTTTTTGTGCTACAACTTTTGAATACTCAAGTCTTAACTACTCCAGGTCATCGAAAACTTGATGATCATTTTTCTCTCCATTGTTTTCAGAATAGTCATGATAAAGCAATTAGATCGTTTCTTACATATTAGGCATTTCACGCTTGAAACTACAAGAAAAAACCACTACTACCATCAAAACTATATCTACCCAGCCATATTCATACATATATTTTGATAAAATATGAATCTTAGTTTCTTCCTTTCTCATACGAGCATCAAAGTCCCGATGCAACGCGCGGGGTATCTTCTAGTTCTGTAAATTACTGGAACATGATAATTTTCTTAATTTTTACACATGATTTGTATACAAATTTCCTATGTTTTCTTCATTTTTCATAATGTTTAGAGTTGCAGAAGTATGGTCATTATCAAGATCATTATAGATTGTTCTATTTTTTTGACAGATTCTGTTTTCAATGCATAGTTTGCTTGTTTTAGTGTTTCCATAGCTTATATTAAGTGATATAAATTGTGGAAATGATAAGGTACAATAGGCATCGTGTGAGAACAATTATGAGTCTTGTCTTTGACAATACCCAATTAAATGATTTGCTTTATTATACTAATGCATCTCATGGATTTCTGTTAGGTTTTGTGTGATTGAAGTTCTCAAGTTTTGGGTGAGATGTCGATATGAGGAGAATAAGGAGTGGCAAGACCCTAAGCTTGGGGATGCCCCAGGCACCCCAAGATAATATTCAAGGAAGATCCAGGCAACTAAGCTTGGGAATGCCCCGGTAGGTATCCCCTCTTTCATCTTCAACATTATCGATAACCTCACTTGGAGCTATATTTTTATTTGTCACATGATATATGTTCTGCTTGGAGCATCATTTTATTTTGTTAGGATTTGCTTGCTGTTATTTAGAATAAGGTTTTGTATCTTTTGTTCCAATAAAAGTGTCAAGGATAGCCTTTACTATGATCAATTTGCAAGTATATGAGTTGTTGTTTCAAAACAGAAAGTTTTCCGTTCTTACATGAATTCTCTAGAAAAGTCGGACTGTGATAAAATGTTGAAATTTTTACAGCTATAAAAAATTTTCTATAGTGTGGTTAATGTTCCAAATTTTTTGACTTAAAAAAGTATGGATCTTCCTTAATCCTTTACTGGTTGTTCTGTTTAGACAGATTGCTGTTATGATTGCATTTTATGCATATGTTTGCTTGTTTAATGATTCTATTTGAGGATAGGAGTATTAAATATGCAGAGGCATTTAGTATGACATGTCAAATTATAATTTTAGTGATTTTCTAGATAATGATAAGGTTTTACATGGATTCATATTAACTTATCTCACGAGTTCTTGTTGAGTTTTGTGTGGGTGAAGTTTTTGAGATTTAGGGAAACCATGACATAAGAGGAATTAAGGAGACACAAGAGCTCAAGCTTGGGAATGCCCAAGGCATCGCAAGTATAATTCCAAGAAGTCTCAAGCATCTAATCTAGGGGATGCCCCGGTAGGCATCCCGCCTTTCTTCATCAACAACTATCGGTTAGTATCGGTTGAGCCTAAGTTTTTTGCTTCTTCACAAGAGATGTGCTATTATTGGAATGTTACTTTTTATTATTTTCTTGGTGCTTTAATAAAATCCCAAGATCTGAAATTCTTAAATGAGAGAGAGTCTCCACATAGTTACCTATTTACTTAACTACTCATTTGATCTTCACTTATATCTTTTTGGAGTAGTTTGTCATTTACTCTCGTGCTTCACTTATATCCTATGAGTAAATGGTTGAATGAATTGAATATCATAAATCTGAAATTATATATGTTTAATATGTTTATCCCATGGGGAGTAATGACTTCACATATAAGAAGTATATGTGGTAAAAATTATTGGAAGTTAGCAAACATATCAATGGTCACTTGAACAATTCATGAAATGATATTGCAGGAAGAGAGATTTCACATATAAATATGATATCTTGGACGTATTCTATGATTGTGAGCCCCATTAATTATTTCCAAAATTGAGCAAATTAGTCGAAGTTGGACAAGGAAGACAACATAATGAGCTATGTTTGGGTATATTTGTATAGAAGTTATATTATTATGGATCCTCCAACATATGGTGCTTCCTTAGGATCTTTTGCTAGCCAAAAATGCGTACTAAGTAGAAATTCTACTTGTGCATCCAAAAACCCTTAAACCAGTTTTTTCCATGAGAGTCCACTATAAATATCTATGTGTTGAATAAGATCCTTCAAGTAAGTTGTCATCGGTGCAAAAAGCAATAAAAATTGCTCCTAAATATGTATGATCTTTTATTGTAAGGGAAAATAAGCTTTGTACGAACTTGTGATGGTGAAGAAATAAACGTGACGGACTGCATAATAAAGGTTGTTGTCACAAGGGGCAATATAAAGTGACGTTCCTTTGCATTAAGAGTTTGCACATCCAAAAATAAAAAGCGCATGAAAACCTCTGGTTCCCTCTGCGAAGGACCTATCTTTTACTTTATGAATTTACTTTTATGCAAGAGTCAATAGTATGCTTTCTCATTTCAACCACAATCATTCTTTAGTTGGCAAGCATCATGTGGTGGGGAAAGATCCAAGCATATATGGCCATTCAAATATATTTGATCAAGAATTATTATAATTGACAATTATCTATATGATAAAAAAGTTGGGAGGCGAAACATCAAGCCCCTATCTTTCTACGTGTTTGATGGATCCTATTTGTTCTAAAACAATATGCTTTGAGTGGTAGAAATCATGGAAGACTATATGATAGTTGAGTATGTCAAATTTGCTAAATCCAAGCTCTTACATAGACCCTTCCCGAAAATAAAATGAATTGCAATTGTTTGATGACTGAGAACATAGTTTGTTAGTTTTCAAGGAAGTTTATGGCCTATACTTTAACATATGAATAGCTTGTTACTTGATCACGAGATGTTTTATGAGATGAGCTACTGTTTATGATATGTAATGATGCCAGAAAAAGTGATTGAAATTATTATTGATCAAACTTGTGCACTTGCTAGAATTCACACTTCATAACTTATTATTTTTATTATTTACCTACTCAAGGACGAGCATGAATTAAGCTTGGAGATGCTGATACGTCTCCAACATATCTAAAATTTATGAAGTATTCATGCCATGTTTATAACAAATTTATATGGTTTTTATATGATTTGACTAGAACTAAACCGGACTAACGATGTTTTCAGCAGAACTACCTTGATGTCATTTTTTGTGTATAAATAAAATTTCTCGAAATGGGCTAAAAATTTAAGGTGATCGTTTATGGACCAGAAGAGACCGAGGGAGCACCGGAGCTGGACCAGGAGGTGACCGAGGAGGCCACAAGCCTAGGGGTGCGCCCACCCCCTAGGGCGCACCCCCGAGCTTGTGGGGCCCTCAGGCACCCCTGACTTGATCCAAACGTCAAATACCCCTATATATAAATTAATCTCCGAAAAGAACCCTAGATGAGAAGTTTCACCGCCACAAGCCTCTATAGCCATGAAAAGTCAATCAGGAGTCTGTTTCGGCACCTTGTCAGAAGGGGAAATCATCACCGTCGGCCATCTTCATCATCCGGGCGGTCTCCATGATGACGAGGGAGTAGTGCACCCTCGGGGCTGAGGGTATGTACTAGTAGCTATGTGTTTTACCTCTCTCTCTCTCTCTCTCGTGTTCTTGATTTGGCATGATCTTGATGTACCGCGAGGTTGGTTAATATATTTGGATCTTATGGTGTTCTTCGCTCTCTACCTTCTTATGATGAATTGAATCTTTTCCTTTGAGGTTTTGTTATGTCGGATTGAATCTTTTAGATGTGAGAGCACTTGATGTATTTCTTACCATGGGATATGCATGGTGACAATGGGATGGTCTCTCGATTCACTTGATGTATGTTTCGGTTATGAACTTGTGAAATCCCTTGGTGACAATGGGGTAATCTATGCACAGGGGTTGTTACATGTTTTCATATTCATCTCTCTGATAGAAATCTTGGGGTACTCTTTGAAGTTGCTTGTGTTGGATTGAATATTATGAAACTAAAATTGTCTGATACACATCGTATAATTGACCCACGGATACTTGTGGTGACATTGGAGTATCTAGTTGACATTAGGGTTGACTGATGTGTATCATATGGCCTTATTTTAGTACGAACTCTGGGGCTATTTGTGACACTTATAGGAATAGCCCAATAGATCGATCAGAAAGAATAACTTTGAGGTGATTTCGTACCCTACAAACAATTCCATCTTATGTTATTTGCGATAGGGACTTTGGAGTGATTCTTCGTTGCCCATTGAGGGATTGTTATACGATCCAATTATTTTATCATTGTTGATAGATTTGCACTAGTGAAAGTACGAACCCTAGGCCTTGTTTTCAGGCATTGCAATACAGGTTTTGCTCACTTTTACTACTTACTACCTTGCAGTTTTTATAATTTCGAAATACAAAAACCTATATCTACTATCCATATTACACTTGTAGCACCATTTCTTTGCTGAACTAGTGCACCTATACAATTAACCATCGTATTGGGTGTGTTGGGGACACAAGAGACTCTTTGTTATTTGGCTGCAGGGCTGTTTGAGAGAGACCATCTTCATCCTATGCCTCCCACAGATTGACAAACCTTACGTCATCCACTTGAGGGGAAATTGTTACCGTCCTAGAAAACTCTGCGCTTGGAGGCCCAACACGAGTCTACAAGAATAAGTTGTGTAGTAGACATCAAGCTCTTTTCTGGCACCGTTGCCGGTGAGGTGAGTGCTTGAAGGTATATCTTTAGATTTTGCAATTAAATATTTTAGTTCCTTGTTTTACCACTAGTTTGGTTTATAAAAGAAAACTACGAAAAAATGGAATTGAGGATGCCTCATATTATTCATCTTTATAATGTCTTCCTTGAAAATGATGGTGCAAAAAATTGTGCTCAACTGATAGAAGAAGAATTCAATAAAATGTTTGGCATAAAATATTTGAATGATGTGCATGATTGCAATGGTGTTACTATAAATTCCTTGAATATCTACTGGTACAAACCATCAGCACTGAGGGTGGACTACTCCCTCCACATCTTGGTGGGCTCCGGGATGATGAAGATGGCCTTCGGTGATGGTTTTCCTCCTCCGGCAGGGTGTTGGAACGTGGTCTCGATTGAGTTTTCGTGGATAAAGAGGCTTGCGATGGTGGAACTTCTCGTCTCGGATTATTTCCGGGGGTTTCTCTATATATGGGATTTTCACCGTTGGAATCACGCGAAGATGGGCCTCGAGCGACCCACTACCCACCAAGGCGCGCTAGAGGGAGGGTGGCGCACCCTCGTGCCTAGTGGCCACCTCCCTCACCTTCTGGTCCTCCTACAAAGCTTCTAGTGCCTCTTTTATTCTAAAAAAATCGTCAAAAAGCTTTGCTGCATTTGGAGAACTTTTATTTCTGCACAAAAAACTACAGCACGGTAGTTTTGCTAAAAACAGCGTCAATCCGGGTTAGTTCCATTCAAATCATACCAAAACCATATAGAATTTTTGTAAACATGGCATGAATACTTCATAAACTATAGATATGTTGGAGACGTATCAGCATCCCCATGCTTAATTACCGCTCTTCCTCGAGTAGGTAAATGATAAAAGAAATAATATATGAATTGTGAATGTTATCATAATGCATAGGTTTGATCAATGATAATTTAATCACTTTTCCTAGCATCATAATCGTTAAACTAATCATGATAAAGTAGAAATCGATTCACATGCTATGGTTCAAACAATGCATTCTCTTGAAACTTAACAACCTATGTTCTTAGTCACCAAACAATTGCAATTCAACTTATTCTAAACAAAGTCTAGGTAAGAACTCCACATACTCAATCATCATATAGTCTTCTATGATTACTAGTACTCAAAGCATATTCTTATAACAAATGGCATCCATCAAACATAGAAAAAGATAGGGGCTTAATGTTTCACCTCCCAATTCATTTATCATAGAGATAAATATCAACAACAATAATTCATGATAAAATATATTTGATTGTCCACATGTGCCTAGTTCTTTCCCCACCACATGATGCTTGCCAACTAGAGAATAATTGAGGTTGAAATGAGAATGCATACTATTAACTCTGGCATAAAAGTAAATACTGAAATGTAAAAGTTAGGCCCTTCGCAGAGGGAAGCAGAGATTGGCATGCACTTTTTATTTCTGGATGTGCAAGCTTTAAGGCAAAGGAAAGTCACGTTATATTGCCCCTTGTGAAAGCAACCTTTATTATGCAGTTCGTCGCTTTTATTTCTTTACCGTCACAAGTTCATGCAAAGCTTATTTTCCCTTGCACTAAAATATCATACATATTTAGGAGCAATTTGTATTTCTTTTTCCACCAATCAACTTACTTGATGGATCTTATTCAATCCATAGGTAGATATGGTGGACACTCATGGCAAGAAATTGGTTTAAGGGTTTTTGGATGCATAAGTAGTATTTCTATTAAGTACGAATTTTTGGCTAGAATAAGATCCTAATAAAACACCACATGTTGGAGGATCCATAACAATATAACTTCTATGCAAATATACACAACCATAACTCATTACGTTGCCTTCCTTGTCCAACTTCAACTAATTTTCTCAACTTTTAAAATAATTAATGGGTATTCATAATCATAGAATATGTCCAAGATAATATATTTGTATGTGAATGTTCTCTTCCTTATACTAATCATTCATGAATTGCTTGTATGACCAATATTGTGATTGTCAAGCTTCAATATATTTCACTATCTAAACCCAATGTGAAGCTACTAATAGGCATGGTATGAACATATAATTTCAACTTCACGATATTCAATTCATTCAAAAATTTACTCATTGGATACAAGTGAAGCACAAGAGTAAATATCAAACTACTCCAAAAACATATAAGTGAAGAACAAGCGAGTAGTTAAGTAATTAAGTATCTATGTGAGGACTCTCTCATTTAAAAATTTCAGGTATTGAAGCATTATATTAAAACATAAAACAAAATGAAATAAAATTACATTCCAAGAATAGCACATCTCATGCGAAGAAGCAAAAACTTAGGCTCAACCGATACTAACCGATAATTGTCGATGAAGAAAGGTGGGATGCCTACTGGGGCACCCCCCAAGCTCAGATGCTTGAGACTTCTTGAAATATTATATTTGGATTCCTTGGGAGTCCTCAAGCTTGAGATCTTGTGTCTTCTTCATTCCTCTCATATCACGGTTTCTCGAATTCTTATAAACTTCATCCACACAAAACTCAACAAGAACTCGTAAGATACGTTAGTATAAATCAATGAAAAACCTTATCATTCCCTACTCTAGCAAATCACTAAAATTATAATTTAACATTGCATGCTAATTGCCTCTGCATATTCAATATTCCTGTCTTCAAATAGAATCATCGAACAAGCAAACATATGCAAACAATGCAATCATAACAACAATCTGTCTAAACAGGACAACATGTAAAGGATGAAGCATGATCCATACTTATATAACTCTAAAAATTCTGAAAAATTGCCATACTGTAGAGAATTTATCTTGTTTTTTAAAATTTCAATATTTTATCACATAATGAATTTTCTAGAGAATTCACACAATAGTGTGCAACTTTCTATTTTGGAACAACAACTCATACACTTGCAAACTAAGCATGGTGAAGGCTATCCTTGACAATTTTATAGAAATAAAAGATACAAAAAATTATTATAAATAAAAGCAAGGAAATCTTAACAAAATTAAATGACGCTCCAAGCAAAACACCTATCATGTGATGAATACAAATATAGCTCCAAGTAAGGTTATCGGTAATGTTGAAGACATAAGAGGGGGTGCCTTCCGAGGCATCCCCAAGCTTAGTTTCTTCATTTTTCCTTGAATATTACCTTGGGGTGCCTTCGTAATCCCCAAGATTATGGTATTGCCACTCCTTATTCTCCTCATATCGATATCTCACCCAAAACATGAAAACTTCAATCACACAAAACTTAACGAAACTTTGTGAGATAGGTTAGTATGATAAAGAGCAAATCATTCACTTTGGTATTGTCAAACACAAGTTCATAATTGTTCTAAGACAATGCCTACTATACCTTATCATTTCCATAATTTATATCACTTCATATAAGCTATGGAAACACTAAAACAAGCAAACTATGCATTGAAAATAGAATATGTCAAAAAAACAGGACATTTTGTAATGATCTCGACAACAGCCATTCTTATGCAACTCTAAAAATTCTAAAAATTTAGGAAAGCGTAGGAAATTTGTATATAAACCATGTGTAAAATTTTCAGAAAATTATCACATCACAGTAATTTATAGAATTTTCTGCACTGGACGCAAAACTTCATGTTTTTGCACAGAATCAAGTCAACTATCATCCACACTATCCCGAAGGATTTACTTGGCACTTTATTGAAAAAAAGCAATAAAACATTATTACTATAGTATCTTAACCATGTGGACACACAAAAACAGTAGTTATAAGTATTGGGTTGTCTCCTAACAAGCGCTTTTCTTTAATGCCTTTTTAGCTAGGCATGATGATTCAAATGATGCTCACATAAAAATAAAGAATTAAACGACAAAGATAGCATCATGAATAACAAGGAAAGCACATTTAAGTGTAACATAGTTCCTATGCATAGGGATTTTGTGAGCTGATAATTTATGGGAACAAGAATCAACTGTCATAGGAAGGCAAAACAAGTATAACTTCAAAACTTTCAACACATAGAGAGGAAACTTGATATTATTGCAATACCTACAAGCATATGTTCCTCTCTCATAGTAATTTTTAGTAGCATCATGAATGAATTCAACAATATAACTATCACATGAAGCATTATTTTCATGAGCCACATGCATAGAAATTTTGTTACTCTCCACATAAGCAAATTCTTCTCATGAATACTAGTGGGAACAAACTCAACAAAATAAGTATCATGTGATCCTTGATTGGCTTAATCCAATTGAACATTAATATCATGATGACTAACGTGTGCTTGAGATGCGTCGGTATTTCCCCAAAGAGGAAGGGATGATGCAGCACAATGACGGTAAGTATTTCCCTTAGTTATGAAACCAAGGTCATCGAACCAGTAGGAGAACCACACAACACTACGTAAATGGTACCTACACACAAAGAACAAATACTTGCAACCCGACGCGTTAAAGAGATTGTCAATCCTTTCAGGTAACGATGCCTGAGATTGACGTGTTAACGGGATAAAATTGTAGTAGATTGAAAGATGCAAATAAAACGCAGCAAGGTATTTTTGTGTTTTTGATAATATAGATCTGAAAATAAAAGTTGCAAATAAAGGAAAAGGCAAATGACAATATAGATATGAAAGTATATGATTGGAAAATAGACCTAGGGGCCCTAGATTTCACTAGTGGATTTTCTCAAGAAAATAGCATGCGGTGGGTAGACAAATACTGTTAGGCAATTTATAGAAAAGCAAATAATTATGATGATATCCAAGACATTGATCATGTATATAGGCGTCATGTCAAAGATTCGTAGACCAACTCATGCCTGCATCTACTACTATTACTCCACACGTCGACTGCTCTCCAGCATGCATCTAGTGTATTAAGTTCATGGAAAAACAGAGTAATGCAATAAGAATAATGACACAATGTAGACAAGATCTATTAATATAGGAATAGACCCCATCCTTTTATCCTTAATAGCAACGATACATACATGCCTTGCTGCCCTTCTATCACTGGGAAAGGACACCGCAAGATCAAACCCATTACAAAGCACCTCTTCCCATTGTAAGATAAATATATCAAGTTGTCCAAACAAAACCCAAAATATTGGAGAAGAAATACGAGGCTATAATAATCAAGAATGGATATTAAATCAAGGCAAATCTGATCATAAACTCACAATTCATCGGATCCCAACAAACACACTGCAAAAAGTCATTACATGAGATAGATCTCCAAGAGACCATTGTATTGAGATACAAAGAGAGAATAAGCCATCTAGCTACTGCCTACGAACCCGTAGGTCTGTGGTAAACTACTCACGCGTCATCAGAGAGGCACCAATGAGGATGATGAACCCCTCTGTGATCGTGTTCCTCTCCGGCAGAGTGC
This sequence comes from Secale cereale, assembly GCA_902687465.1. Classification (NCBI taxonomy): domain Eukaryota; kingdom Viridiplantae; phylum Streptophyta; class Magnoliopsida; order Poales; family Poaceae; genus Secale; species Secale cereale. The sequence continues at coordinate 454,875,789 of LR738714.1, forward strand.
CGGAAAAGGGCTCTAGATTAGATCTCGTGGTTCTGGAATGTGCAGCGGCTGGAATAAAATTTCGTCGACTCCCCTGGGGTTTCTAGAATATTGGAGTATTTATAGAGCGAAGAGGCGGTGCGGGAGGCCACCGAGGTGGGCACAACCCACCTGGGCATGCCAGGGGGGCCATGCACGCCCTGGTGGGTTGTGCTCCCCTCAAAGCCCCCTTTGGTATTTCTTCAGTCAATGTTGTGTCTTCTGGCCTAGAAAAAATCTCCAAAAACTTTCGCCTCATTTGGACTTCGTTTGGTATTGATTTTATGCAATGTAAAAAACAAGCAAAAAACAACAACTGGCACTGGGCACTATGTCAATATGTTTGTTCAAAAATGATATAAAATGATTGTAAAATGATTGTAAAACATCCAAGAATGATAATATAACAACATGGAACAATAAAAAATTATAGATACGTTGGAGACGTATCAGCATCCCTAAGCTTAATTCATGCTCGTCCTCGAGTAGGTAAATGATAAAAACAAAATTTTTGATGTGGAATGCTGCCTATCATGTTCATCACGTATTTTTTTATAGCATGGATAATTGGACTTTTATATGGTTCAAAGCAATAGTTCAGTTTTGACATGAGGACTTTAATACTCAAGCATATCGACAAACAACCATGTCTTTCAAAATATCAATACTAAAGCAAGTTATCCCTAGCCCATCATGCTCAATCATTGACCCATTCATGCAACACATCCAAATATTAGCTACATCCAATGCTCAAGTGTGATAACAGTGTTCCGTAGTTGGTGCTTTATAAGAGAAGATGGAGACTCAAATAAAAATAAAATTGCATAAAGTAAAACGTAGGCCCTTCGCAGAGGGAAGTAGGAATTTGTTGAGGTGCCACAGCTCAAAGCTTAAATTGAGAGATAAAATTATTTTGGGAGGTATACTTTTCCCATCAACGAGAACGACTTAGAGTTCCCAACACTTTTCATGCTAGATATATCATAGGTGGTTCCCAAACATAAAATAAAGTTTATTTCTTTTTCCACCATTCTTTCGCAATCCATGGCTTATCCGTATCCACGAGGGCCCTCCATGCCAACATTTTCCAAGGAATTTATTATTTGACAACATAAAGTAAATTTTCTTTACATTCGGGACTGGGAATCCCTATTACTGCCATACTCTCGTGCAATTACAAGTGAATAAATACTTATCTTGAGAATAACACATCTAGCATGAAAAGTATTAGCCACCCCTCGCCGCTTCATGAGCGGTACGGGCACACAAAAGAGAAATTTATTTTGAATTTAGAGTTGGCACATACAAATTTTCTTAGAACGGCAAGGAAATACTGCATATAGGTAGGTATGGTGGACTCATTTGGGACAACTTGGGTTTTAGGATTTGGATGGACAAGTAGTATTTGTACTTAGTACAAGGTGGAGGCTAGCAAGAGATTGAGAAGAGACTAACCAATGAACGAAAACCTTCTCAATAGAACATTAAACATAACTAAAACCGAATAATGCAACACGAGTAGGATGTAATTTCATTGCATGACTATCGACTTTCATGCTTGCATAGGGAATCACAAACCTTAACATCAATATTCTTACTAAAACATAATTACTCATTAACATGTCTCACCTATCACTATCATCATATCTCAAAACTATTACAAAGAATCAAGTTTATTTTGTCCAATGATCTTCATGAAAGTTTTTATTATATCCCCCTTGGATATCTATCACGTTGGGACTAGTATCATATGTTGCTTTTAATAAGCTCAAACAAATATAAGTGAAGAACATGAGCATAATATTTTCTTCTCTCAAATTAATCTAAGTGAAGCATGAGAGAATTTCTTCAAAAATAACAAAGCACACCATGCTCAAAAAGATATAAGTGAAGCACTAGAGGAATTCCAAAGCTCTTGAAAAGTTTAAGTGAAGTATAAAAGCAATCATGGAATAATTTTGGCTCTCTCAAATAGGTGTGTACAGCAAGGATACTGATACGTCCAAAATGCATCACTATTTTATATTATGATTTATCCTTATTCATTGATATATTCCACGTTATGATGATGTTCTTATGTTGTTTTGGTCTATTTTACACAGTTTGCAACTTTCCGATGCCGAAACAGCAGACGCAGGATTCAGCAGGAAAAAGTGGATACTGAGTTGCTGAAGAAGAACACCTCCAAATTACCTGAAAATTGACGGGACGTGTTTTTCAGAAGAATAACGAAGACACGCAAAAGGGGAGTCAGAGGGGGGCCACAGGGTGCCCAGGCGGCCTGGGGGCGCCCCCCCCCCCCTGGCCGCGCCGGGGGGGGCGCCTGCAGCCCCTGGCCCACCTCTGGTCGCCCCCTTTTGCATATATGCTCTCCGTCTCCCGAAAACCCTAGGCACGGGACTTTTTATGGAGTTCCGCCGCCTCTTCGAGGCGGAAACCTACAGAGAAGAAAAGGGCATCTCCGGTGGGCAGATTCCGCCGGGGAGATCACCTCCTGGAAGGGGAGATCGTCGCCATCGTCATCACCATCATCACGGGCATCATCGAGATCATCATCAACATCATCCCCAACACCAGCACCATCTCCATCTTCATCCAAATCTCATCTTTCCATCGCAACTCGTGTTGTAACTTGTACTACCTATCCTCTCTACTCCATCGGTGTTGATTACTACTTTGTGGTGAATGCTATTGAGTTTTGTTGGAGAAATATTATTATGTCCAGATTGTTTATCACATATTTATCCTCTCTGATCATGATCTCTTTTATGTCTTGTGAGTAGTTACTTTAGTTCTTGAGGATATGGGGAAAGTCTTGTTGTTAGTAGTCATATGCTGTTGAAGTAATATGTGTTGTTTGATACTTAAGTTGTGTTGTCATTCTACTAGTGGTGTTGTGTGAGTCGAACACCCAACACTTCGCCTTATTAAGGACCTAGGGGAATGCATTATGTATAAAGAATGCTTATGGTGGGTTGCCGGAGTGACAGAAACCTGAACCCCAGTTCGCACGCTTTTGCATAAGGGAATAATGGATCCTCGATCGTATTGCTATGGTTAGGCTTTTGCCTTAAATTCTATCTTGTATTTGCGGATGCTTGCAAGGTGTTTAATCATAAGAGTGCATTCATCTTAGTCTAGAGAGTGCACTAGCATAGATCCACCCACCAACACTTATCAACACATAACATAGTATCGATACGGAATATGACGAAAGCACATGACTACCTCTCCCGTGTGTCCTCAAGAACGCTTTAATCTTTATAAGTTCAGTTGCTAGGCCTCTCCTTTGCTAAGAAAGGATTGGGCCGCTTGTTACTTTCAGTACCTTTTTCATTACTCGCCATTACATTCCTGTTGCTTATATCGAGAAAACCCCTAAAAGTTATCTTTCAGTGCTTGCAGTAATTTCTTACTCAGAATCGCTTATCAATACCTTCTGCTCCTCGTTGGATTCGACACTCTTACTTATCGAAAATGCTGCAACAGATCCCTTACGGTTGAGGGTCCTCAAGTACCGTTTTCTGGCGCCGTTGCCGGGGAGCGTAGCTCTATTGGTAAAGTGAAACTGGTAAGAAAGTCTTTTTTATAATTCTGTTTTTTTATTTTTATTGCTATCCTCTGTCCTTATGGATAACCCTATTATTGGAGCATTGCTTGCGGGAAGACACCCCACACCTGTGGTGGTTGATCCTCCCCCTACTGAAATTGTGCCTTATAAAATACCGGCTGGCATTATCAATTATGTTTTGGCTAATCGGTATGCAGGAGACAGACATCCCGGTGAACACTTGCTATATTTGTCACGACTGTGTTCATTATTTAAGCTTGCAGGTGTATCGAGGGAGTTTGTCATGAGGAAATTGTTTGTCGTATCCCTTATAGATAAAGCTTCAGATTGGTATGGGCTTCTCGATAACCCACACTTGCTGGACTGGCAGGAGCTTATGTCTCTCTTTTATACTAAATTTTATCCTCTTCATGAAATTCATCGAGACAGGAATTATATCTATAACTTTAGGTCTCGTGACGGAGAAAGCATTGCTCAAGCTTGGGGGAGACTGAAGTCTCTAATGCTCAAATGCCCTATTCATAAGCTTCCCAAGGAGATTATACTTACAAATTTTTATGCCAGGCTTTCTCGTCAGGATAAGGAGATGTTGGATGCCTCCTCTAGTGGGGTGTTTCAGAAGAAGAGTGTTGAAGAAAGGTGGGATCTCCTTGAAAGAATCCAGAGGAATACCGAAGATTGGGAAATTGATAAAGATTGGTCTTGATTCCCATCTAGTGATTGATTTATGTAAGAACTTTGCCTCTCATGTTGATTCTTTCAAAAAGAATAGAGACCAGCACCATGCACCTTTTAATTAAAAACCTATTGATATTTATGTTGCTGAGCCTATTTTGCCTGCAGTTATATATGAACAGCCTCCTTTTCCCACGAGGATAAAGGAGCACTCTCTTGTGACAGGCATAATAAATAAAAGTGAGAGAAAAGTTGATGAACCTGAGGACCAGATCAGGGTCGATCCTCGAGTTGCATTGATTAAAGACCTTGTTACTGATGATGTTTTGGATTCCAATATAACTTTTTGTGCTGTTTCCACTAACCTTGTCACAGCCAAGAACAAAGGCCCAATTTCAGGTACTCCGGTGGTATCTGTTAAAATAGGAGAACACAATTATTATGGGCTATGCGATTTGGGATCGAGTGCAAGTGCTATTCCTTATTCACTTTATGAAGAAATCATCGGTGAGATTTCACCTTGTGAACTTGAAGAAGTTGATGTTACTATTCATCTTGCAAATAGATCAACTATCTCTCCTATCGGAATTGTGAGAGACGTTGAAGTCCTATGTGGAAAGGTAAAATATCCTACCGACTTTTTAGTACTTGGTTCAGCCAGTGACGATTTTAGTCCCATCATTTTTGGTAGGCCTTTTCTTAGAACTTGTGGAGCTATAATAGATTGCAAGAAAGGTAAAGTTTCTGTTGAATTCAATGGTGAGCCATATGAATTTAATTTTTCTAAGTTCTCTAAGCAGCCTCTTGGTACTAATTTACCTAGTGATGATAAAATTATTGAAAGTGTTGCCTCTATTGCTATTCCTCCTGATGATCCTTTGCAACAATACATGGAGGACCACGAGAATGATTTACATATGCAGGAAAGAAATGAACTAGATGAAATATTCTTGAGGCAGCCTGCTATCCTGAAGCACAACCTTCCGGTTGAACCTTTGGGAATTTTATCAAAACCGAAAGAAGACCCGGTGTTCGATCTTAAACCTCTTCCCGATACGCTCAAGTATGCTTATTTAGATGAAAAGAAAGTATATCCTGTTATTATCAATTCTAACCTTTCAGGATATGAAGAAGAGCGATTATTGGAAGTACTTCGTAAACACCGAGGCGCAATTGGCTACACCCTTGATGACCTTAAGGGGATTAGTCCATCTATCTGTCAACATACTATCAACCTTGAGCCTGATGCTAAACCAGTTGTTGATCATCAACGACGGTTGAACCCGAAGATGATGGATGTCGTGAGAACTGAGATTCTCAAGCTTCTAGCCGCAGGTATTATCTACCCTATAGCTGATAGTAAGTGGGTAAGTCCGGTACACTGTGTTCCTAAGAAAGGAGGTACAACTGTGGTCCCTAATGATAAAAATGAACTAATACCTCAGAGAATTATTATTGGATATAGAATGTGTATTGATTACAGGAAGTTGAACAAAGCAACCAGGAAGGATCACTACCCGTTGCCGTTCATCGACCAAATGCTTGAAAGGTTATCCCAAAACACCCACTTTTGTTATCTCGATGGTTATTCTGGCTTCTCTCAAATTCATGTTAACACTGTCGATCAAGAGAAGACCACTTTTACTTGTCCTTTTGGTACTTATGCTTACAGACGTATGCCTTTTGGTTTATGTAATGCCCCTGCTACTTTTCAAAGGTGTATGTCTGCTATCTTTCATGGTTTCTGCGGGGATATTATGGAAGTCTTCATGGACGATTTCTCCGTCTATGGAACTTCATTTGACCATTGTCTTCACAACCTTAATAAAGTTTTGCAGAGATGCGAGGAGACAAATTTGGTACTAAACTGGGAGAAGTGCCACTTTATGGTTAATGAAGGAATTGTTCTTGGTCACAAGATTTCCGAAAGGGGAATTGAAGTGGACAAAGCCAAGATCGAAGCTATTGAGAGGATGCCTTATCCAAAGGACATCAAAGGTATTCGCAGTTTTCTCGGTCATGCAGGTTTTTATAGAAGATTTATTAAAGACTTTTCTAAAACCTCGAGACCCCTCACTAATCTTCTCCAGAAGGATGTTCCTTTTGCATTTGATGAAAATTTTAAGGAAGCTTTTGAAATCCTTAAGAAAGCTTTAATAACTGCTCCTATAGTACAACCACCTGACTGGAACTTACCTTTTGAAATTATGTGTGATGCAAGTGATTTTGCTGTTGGAGCTGTCTTAGGACAAAGGGTTGATAAGAAATTGAATGTTATACATTATGCTAGTAAGACCCTTGATAGTGCTCAAAGAAATTATGCTACTACTGAGAAGGAATTCTTAGCTGTAGTTTTTGCTTGTGATAAGTTTAGGCAGTATATTGTTGATTCCAAAGTTATTATTCATACTGATCATGCTGCCATTAAATATCTTTTGACAAAGAAGGATGCTAAGCCAAGGCTTATCAGATGGGTACTCCTTCTTCAAGAATTTGATTTGCAGATTGTTGATAGGAAAGGGGAAGACAATCCGGTAGCGGACAATCTTACAAGAATGGAAGATATACCGCATGACCCCATCCCAGTTAACGATAGTTTTCCAGACGAGCAACTTGTCGTTGTAAAAGTACAACCTCTCTACGATCCTTGGTATGCAGATTATGCTAATTTTATTGTTGCAAAGTATTTGCCTCCGGGTCTAACATTTCAGCAAAGGAAGAAGTTCTTCCATGATTTGAGGCACTACTTTTGGGATGACCCACATCTTTTCAAAGAAGGTCCCGACGGGATCGTGAGAAGATGCATTCCGGAACATGAGCAGAAGGACGTTCTCCGACGGTGCCATGACAGTCCCTATGGAGGACATCATGCCGGTGAGAGGACTGCACATAAGGTTCTTCAATCAGGTTTTTATTGGCCCACTCTCTTTAAAGATGCTAGAAATTATGTTTTAGCTTGTGATAAATGTCAGAGAGTTGGTAACATTAGTAGAAGGAATGAGATGCCTATGAACTACTCACTGGTGATTGAACCTTTCGATTGTTGGGGTTTCGATTTTATGGGTCCTTTTCCTTCTTCGCACAAGTACACCCACATTTTAGTAGCTGTTGATTATGTGACCAAGTGGGTTGAAGCAATCCCCACTGAAAGTGCTGATCACAAAACATCTTTGAAAATGCTTAAAGATGTAATTTTTCCTAGGTTTGGTGTACCAAGGTACCTCATGACCGATGGAGGATCACACTTCACGCACGGAGCTTTTAGAAAAGCTTTGGCTAAATACGATGTTAATCATAGAATTGCTTCACCTTATCATCCTCAAACTAGTGGGCAAGTTGAGCTCACCAATAGAGAGATTAAGTTGATCTTGCAGAAAACAGTAAATAGAAATAGGAAGGATTGGTCAAATAAATTGGGAGATGCTTTGTGGGCATATAGAACTGCTTACAAAAACCCCATGGGCATGTCTCCCTATAAGATGGTGTATGGCAAGGCTTGCCATCTGCCATTAGAACTAGAGCACAAAGCTTTCTGGGCTGTTAGAGAGCTTAACGCTGACCCAAAACTAGCTGGTGAGAAGCGTCTCATGAACTTGACTTCTCTAGGTGAATGGAGAAGTGAAGCTTACGAGAGCGCTAAAATGTTCAAAGAAAAGGTAAAAAGGTGGCATGATAGGAAGATTCTGAAACGTGAATTTAACGTTGGTGATAAAGTTTTGTTGTTTAGATCCAGTTTCAGGTTTTCTCCAGGTAAACTACTTTCCAGGTGGGAAGGACCATTTCATATAGAAGAAGTTTATTGGTCTGGTGCAATTAAGATTAATAATTTTGAAGGCACCAAACCTCAAGTTGTGAATGGGCAAAGACTTATGCATTAGATAGCAGGAGACCCTGTCGATGTTGATGTGAATATAATATACACAACAACCCACGAAGAACATGTTGCAGCCCTGTTTCAGACGCCAGCAGAAGCAGAATAAAGAAAAGGTACGTAGTACGGTAGGAAAACACCGCAAAACATCATAAAAGTTCCGTATTACGCGTTTTTAAAAAAATAGTAAAATTCCGAGTCGAAGTGGAGCCGGAGACGACCACCAGGGAGTCCAGGCGCCCCCCTGGCGCCCCCCCCCCCCCTGGGCCGCGCCGGCAGGCCGCCTGGACACCCTGGTGCCCGTCTCCGACCCCACTTTGATCCGTTACCTTCCTTTCTGTGCATAAATTTTTCCTATATATTTGCCCGGGTTGTTCCGGCAACGTATCTTGCGATTTCGCGTGTTTTCTCTTCGATCTGTTTCTGCCAGGAAATCTTTCAGCTAAATTTAGGTGCCATGGCTTCTCCAAGTTCCCCCAAGGACACGTTCGTCGTCAACATCATCAACCCTTACCTCGCTGAGGTGAAGAAGCACCCTCAGGTGGTTCAGATAAAGTAAGGCGACCTTCATCAAGAAGACCTGAAGGGACCTATCAAGGAGGGGAGCGTCCAGGCCAGGCTGGAGGAAGTGGAGCAGGAAGTCTTCAAGTACAAGAAGATGTCCGAGCGTGGTGTCGAAGCTAACTTTGACATCACCAATGAGCTGAAGAACTACTTTCTGAAGGAGATGAAGGAGATGTGGGAAAGAATCGCCGCGGCTGAAGACAGAATCATAGAACTCCAGGGGCAAATTAATGATCTACATAACCAGAACTGTGAGTATGAACTAAGGTTTCTACACATGGGTTTGGGTGCTGAATGCAGGATCCAGGAGACGAGCTTCTCATATGAGACTGGAGAACCCCTTCCATGGAAGAGTTTCGCCAAGAATTACTTGATCAACGCCAACAAGGATGATGAGTGAAATCTCCGTGGGTAATGGCATTCCCTTGGCTTGTTCCAAGCTTGGGGGAGTGCCTGGTATCTTTATATTTTACCTTTTGTCTTTTAGAAGTCAAATAGAGTCGTATCATGTCCAGGGAAGTTATTATATGAGATAGGTGTGTGCATTGAGGTCTATCGCCCCCCCCCCCTTGGTGAAGAATTGTATCCGTGTGTGTGGAGTCGTCTATGATGGAATATTAATGAGAAGTTTATCGGTCCCTTTTTGCTGCACTCGGTATTCTCTTCACGCAATCGACCTTATATGATGATTCTTATGGGAAGTATTGACCTTATGTCAGGTATGGCTGTGAAACTTTATTTAATCTTGGCAAACATAGCTTTGGTCATAACAACAAGCATGATTCTCTTAAAGTAGCAACATAGCCAAAACCTTTATGTTATTATACTTGAAGTGTTATGTTGACAAGGAAGACAACTTGATGTGTTATGCTTATTTCAATGTTCATGCTTTATATTGCTTTGTATCTTAGTCATCATCAGTTGTCTGCTCTCTCAAAACCTTTGCTAGCCTAACTCTGTACTAAGCGGAATTCTGCTTGTGCATCCATACCCTTAAGCCAATACCTTCCATACTAGTCCACCATACCTACCTACTCGTGGTACTACACTACTACCTCCTAAAAGTATATAATTTATGTGTTATCCTTAAATGTTCAAAATCTTTTATTTTGTGCCTCTGCTTTAGCTCATGAGGAAGTAGTAGCTAATTCATGACCTTTTTGAGTTGGACAAGCTTCACCCCGGGATTGCATGTATAATGTGCAACCCCATAATACGAACAGGAACTGGCATTGAGTGCGCTCGGCTTAAAAATAATATAACAAACAAACCCTCCTTCACGCTTTGTTCATGAGAAATCAGAAAACTTTGGCAATGATAAACAAAGGAGAATAAGAGGATGTTATCGTCCTCATACGGGAGCCGTTCCTCGAAACTTGTCCAGTTCAAGAAGTAATTGAGTTATCTATTAGCATTCGTTGACAAATCATGCACCTCTCAAAAATTCGTTTTCATTCTGTTTGATTTGAGGATAGCACATGAGTTTTCCCTACTACCGTAGAGCAGGGCCTATCTTTTAATTTTGAGTTGAGTCAGTTATTCCTACTTCCTTCTATTTCTCAAAGAGAGCAGACGTTTGATGTTGATAAGGATTCATGCATATAAAGCTGCATTAAGATTTGTCATACCATATCCTTGTTGACATTATCAATTGATAAGTAAGTTGTTTGTCATGCCCAGCTAAGGCAAATATCTTCCTTTGTGTTAACACTTTCACTTCTTGCTTAATAACTTATTATTCCAAAAGGCTTCAATTAATCCCGTCAAAAGCAAAAGTTAAAATTATTTGTTGTTCATTGACCAAAGGACATGTTTGCCATGATATAATGAGTTTCTATTGGTCCTACTTTCGAAGATAAGTGTTGACACTCTTTCATAAAAGCCTTATGAGTTGAAGATTGTTGCTGAGGATATTTGAGTTGGTGAAGAGACTATGATGCTTCTTGTCCGTATTCTATTTATCGACACTTCACTCTCTAAACTTGTGGACAAGTTTACCGAGTTCATTTTCGCTTGGGGACAAGCGAGGTCTAAGCTTGGGGGTGTTGATACGTCCAAAATGCATCACTATTTTATATTATAATTTATCCTTATTCATTGATATATTCCACGTTATGATGATGTTCTTATGTTGTTTTGGTCTATTTTACACAGTTTGCAACTTTCCGATGCCGAAACAGCAGACGCAGGATTCAGCAGGAAAAAGTGGATACTGAGTTGCTGAAGAAGAACACCTCCAAATTACCTGAAAATTGACGGGACGTGTTTTTCAGAAGAATAACGAAGACACGCAAAACGGGAGTCAGAGGGGGGCCACAGGGTGCCCAGGCGGCCTGGGGGCGCCCCCCTGGCCGTGCCGGGGGGCGCCTGGAGCCCCTGGCCCACCTCTGGTCTCCCCCTTTTGCATATATGCTCTCCGTCTCCCGAAAACCCTAGGCACGGGAATTTTTACGGAGTTCCGCCGCCGCTTCGAGGCGGAAACCTACAGAGAAGAAAAGGGCATCTCCGGTGGGCAGATTCCGCCGGGGAGATCACCTCCCGGAAGGGGAGATCGTCGCCATCGTCATCACCATCATCACGGGCATCATCGAGATCATCATCAACATCATCCCCAACACCAGCACCATCTCCATCTTCATCCAAATCTCATCTTTCCATCGCAACTCGTGTTGTAACTTGTACTACCTATCCTCTCTACTCCATCGGTGTTGATTACTACTTTGTGGTGAATGCTATTGAGTTTTGTTGGAGAAATATTATTATGTCCAGATTGTTTATCACATATTTATCCTCTCTGATCATGATCTCTTTTATGTCTTGTGAGTAGTTACTTTAGTTCTTGAGGACATGCGGAAAGTCTTGTTGTTAGTAGTCATATGCTGTTGAAGTAATATGTGTTGTTTGATACTTAAGTTGTGTTGTCATTCTACTAGTGGTGTTGTGTGAGTCGAACACCCAACACTTCGCCTTATTAAGGACCTAGGGGAATGCATTGTGTATAAAGAATGCTTATGGTGGGTTGCCGGAGTGACAGAAACCTGAACCCCAATTCACACGCTTTTGCATAAGGGAATAATGGATCCTCGATCGTATTGCTATGGTTAGGCTTTTGCCTTAAATTCTATCTTGTATTTGCGGATGCTTGCAAGGTGTTTAATCATAAGAGTGCATTCATCTTATTCTAGAGAGTGCACTATCATAGATCCACCCACCAACACTTATCAACACATAACATAGTATCGATACGGAATATGATGAAAGCACATGACTACCTCTCCCGTGTGTCCTCAAGAACGCTTTAGTCTTTATAAGTTCAGTTGCTAGGCCTCTCCTTTTCTAAGAAAGGATTGGGCCGCTTGTTACTTTCAGTACCTTTTTCATTACTCGCCATTACATTCCTGTTGCTTATATCGAGAAAACCACTAAAAGTTATCTTTCAGTGCTTGCAGTAATTTCTTGCTCAGAATCGCTTATCAATACCTTCTGCTCCTCGTTGGGTTCGACACTCTTACTTATCGAAAACGCTGCAACAGATCCCTTACGGTTGAGGGTCATCAGATACTTATTAAAAATTAAAATTAAAAACAATCAAAGACACATATCATAGAAGACGCTCCAAGCAAAACTCACAATATGTGACAAACAAAAATATAGTCTCAAGTAAAATACCGATTGTTGTTAGAAGAAAGAGGGGATGCCACTCGGGGGCATCCCCAAGATTAGTTGCTCGATAATTCTTGAATATTATCTTGGGGTGCCTTGGGAATCCCAAATCTTAGCATTTTTCTACTCCTTATTCCTTCATCCATCGCGATCTCACCCAAAATTTGAAAACTTCAATCACACAAAACTTAACAAAACCTCATGAGATCCCTTAATATAACAAAATCAATCTTTACTCTGAGTACTATAGCAAACCAATTCATATTTTGTAATCGTATTATATCTACTATATTCTAACTTCTCTATGGCAAAAACTCTTCAAAATAAACCATATATCAATCAAAACAAGCACATAACACAACGAAAACAGAATCTGTCAAAAATAGAACATTCTATAAAGATGAGATTTTTTACCATACTCCTATAACTCCGAAAATTCTGAAAAATTAGGATAACGTGGAAAATTTGTATATTGATAATGTCAAAAAAGGTCAAGACTTTATCACGCTCCATTAATCATCAGAAATTCTAACTCTGGATGCAAAAGTTTCTGAATTTCAACGCAATCAAATCAACTATCAACCAAATCATCCAAAGGCTTTGCTTGGCACAAACATTTATTTAAACCACAAAAACACATCAAACCAGAAGTATTATTGGGTATTTTATTGAAAACAACAAAAAAACAAAAAACAAAAAGATACAAGTTGGATTGCCTCCTGCCGGTGTCAAAACCGGCGGATCTCGGCTAGGGGGTCCCGAACTATGCGTTTGAGGATCGATAGTAATAGGAGACTGGGCACACGATGTTTACCCAGGTTCAGGACCTCTCGATCGAGGTAAAACCCTACTTCCTGCTATATTAATCACGATGAATATGATTACAAGAGTTGATCTACCTCGAGACCGTAATGGCTAAACCCTAAAAGCCTAGCCTATGATTCTGTTATTCTCTGGCCTCTATGAACAAAACCCTCCAGTTTATATATGCACCAGAGGGCCTAGGGTTTGTACATAACCAACTTGCTGAGGAAGGAAATATCACACCCAAACCTATAACCTGCCATTATACGTATATAGGAGTGTGATACGTCTCCAACGTATCTATAATTTTTGATTGTTCCTTGCTATTATTTATGATGTTTTGGATGTTTAATGGGCTTTTTTATACACTTTTATATTATTTTTGGGACTAACATATTAACCCAAAGGCCCAGTCCAGATTGCTATTTTTTTTTTTGCCTATTTCGGGGTTTTACAGAAAAGGAATATCAAACGGAGTCCAAACAGAATGAAACTTCGGGAGAGATGTTTTTGGAGCAAAATACGCACAGGAGACTTGACAACCATGGAATAGGGCACACGTGGTGTCCACGAGGGTGGGGGCGCCTCCCCCCCTATAGGGCGCGCCCCCTGCCTCGTGGGCCCCACATTTGGCCCCCGGTGCCCTCCTTCCTCCTATATATACCTATGTGCCCCGAAACCATCAGAAACGGAGAGAAAACCCTAGATCCACCGCCGCAACCTTCTGTACCTATGAGATCCCATCTTGGGGCTTGTTCCGGAGCTCCACCGGAGGGGGTATCTATCATGGAGTGCTTCTACATCATCATCGTCGCCTCACCATGAGTTGTGAGTAGTTTACCACAGACCTTCGGGTCCATAGATAGTATCTACATGGCTTCGTCTCTCTCTTTGGATCTCAATACCAAGTTCTCCTCGGTCTTCGAGGAGATCTATTCGATGTAATCTCTTTTGGCGGTGTGTTTGTCGAGATCCGATGAATTGTGGGTTTACGATCAAGATTATCTATGAGAAGTATTTGGTTCTTTTCTGAACTCTTTATGTATGATTATAATATCCTTGCAAGTCTCTTTGAATTATCGGTTTGGTTTGGCCTACTAGATATATAGTTCTTGCAATGGGAGAAGTGCTTGGCTTCGGGTTCAATCTTGTGGTGTCCTTTCCCAGTGATAGTTGGGGCAGCAAGGCACGTATTGTATTGTTGACATCGAGGATAAAAAGATGGGGTTTATATCATATTGCTTGAGTTTATCCCTCTACATCATGTCATCTTGCTTAAGGCGTTACTCTGTTCTTATGAACTTAATACTCTAGATGCATGTTGGATAGCGGTCGATGTGTGGAGTAATAGTAGTAGATGCAGAATCGTTTCGGTCTACTTGTCACGGACGTGATGCCTATATATAATGATCATGCCTAGATTGTCTCATAAGTATTCGCTTTCCTATCAATTGCTCGATAGTAATTCATTCACCCACCATAGAATTATGCTATCATGAGAGAAGCCACTAGAGAAACCAATGGCCCCCGGGTCTATTCTCAACATATCAATCTACAATCTACTTTACTTTTCCGCTTTTACTTTCTATTCTTATATCCAAAAATACCAAAAATATCAAACTATCATATCTATCAGATCTCACTTTCGTAAGTGACCGTAAAGGGATTGACAACCCCTTATCGCGTTGGCTGCAAAGTTCTTATTTGTTTGTGCATGTGCGAGGGACTTGCGCGTGGTCTCCTACTGGATTGATACCTTGGTTCTCCAAAACTGAGGGAAATACTTACGCTACTGTGCTGCATCACACTTTCCTCTTCGAGGGAATACAACACAAGCTCGAGAAATAGCAGAGTCCTATCCGGATACGAGAGACGATCTTCAGCAATGATCTTCACGGCCCACTAGTCCGGCCCACCACGATTTTATCTGGCCACATGAGGACCCCTCAATCCAGGACTCCCTCTGTAGCCCCTGAACATGTCTTCGATGACAATGAGTTCGGCTTCCGTATTGTCTTCGGCATTTAAAGGCGGGTTCCTTCTTCCGAATATATCTTTTGCAAAAAGTGTATTGTGTTCGACTCTGCATGGTTAGTACAACCCTTTGCCTCGAAGGCAAGGCATTGATAGAAAATGTATATTGTGTCTTAACTGACAACTTTTTGGTGAAGCGTCACGTCAATCCCACTAATATACCAGACAGTTTTATTTTATCCTAGTTTCGTGTTTCGAGGCATAACCCCTTTCGGCACGTCCTATCAATGCACAAATTGTGCCCGCTTATTAGGGGATCCTTATCAATGTGACGTGAGCATCCAAACAGTGCATTACGCACAACCGCTTTGGGAACCGGTGAGGTTTGCAGCTAAAGTGGGGAGACGTGTTGTATTCACAGCGTTATAAAAGGATGCTAATCCCTTCCATCAGCCCCATGCTTTCCTCAAGCTCGAGTTCTCCTATCTTCCTAGCCCTAGCACCCTCATCTCTTGCGCCCGTAGTTCTCCGTTCCTCAACCACCACTTCCTTCCCCATCAATGGATGGATCCGACGCTAGAGGCAAGTGGGAGGCCTCTACGATTACTGAGAAAGCCGTGGAGGATCTCCGGAGCACGGGCTATTTCGCTGCTGACATTGTGCACCGAGTCTCCGCCAAGGGCCAGGTAGTTCCCGTCCCTGAGGCGGGTGAGAGAGTCGTGTTTCTCTCGCACTTTGTTAGGGGGCTAGGGTTTCCGCTTCACCCCTTTATTCGGGGTTTGTTGTTTTTCTACGGGTTAGATTTCCACGATCTGGCTCTGAACTCAATCCTCCACATTTCCGCTTTTATAGTGCAGTGTGAAGCTTTTCTCCACGTTCCCCCACACTTCAGCCTGTGGCTCAAAACCTTCAATGTGAAGCCGAAGGTGGTGGAAGGGCAACACGCGGAGTGCGGGGCGCTATGATAAGCATGCTCCCGAACGCAACTTGGCCAAAGGGGTCGTTCGTGGAGACGAACAAGGTCTGGCAGCATGAGTGGTTCTATATCACTGAACCCCGCGATGCCAAATGGGCAGCGGAATCTGCTTTCAGATATGGACCCCCGAAGAGGTTAACCTCCTGGACCGATAAGAGTCCGAACTGGGGGTCTCAGGTTGAGGTGACGGCACTCCAGGGTCGTGTGTCCGGCATGATCTCTAAGGGCTATCAGCTCTCGACCGTGGTCCAGGTAATGCTGGCCCGGCTTGTCCTTCCTTGCCAAAGCCGGGATTCCTCCCTATGGAGTTCGATCCGACAGGAGATCGGCCCCGGAAGCATCTCTTCGGCTTTACGCACAAGGAGATCTGGAAGCATCTCATCAAGAGGCAGAAGGAGTGGTAGAAGGAAACCGAGGACGTGGGCTATAGTACCGCGTTCACCGCACAAGAGGTGATAAAAAATTCTGCCGAACATATATCCCCTTCTTATTTAATGATAATAGGAATTGGAGTTTTTGCGTGATATACAGGGCTGGACGAAGAAGGCAATCCAGATTAAGAGTCTGGCGCCTTTGCCAGAAGACCCAGAGACACCTCGACTGACGGCAATGCTGGTCCCGACGCTGTACAAGGCGCCAGACATGAAGTCCAAGAAGAAGAGCAAGGAGGCCGAGGGCGGCCCCCGCCCTGCGGATGGGAAGTCCGCGGAGATCAACATCCTCTCCTCCGAAGAAGAGGAGGATGATGAAGAAGAAGAAAAAGAAGAGCCCCCCCCCCCCCGCGCAAGGCAGGGGAAGAAGAGGGCGGCCGCTGCTGATGCAAGCAAGGCTGCACCCCGGAGGAGGCTGAACCTCCCCGTTCATTCGAACATAGCTTTGTGGTTAAGCTCAGGGAGAAGCCCCCAACCGAAATGTAAGTTTGTCTGGATATATTAATTGATGCACCTTGTTTGTTTTGCATTTTAATGCTTACTTAGAATTTCTCACCTGCTGACCTACTGCCCTCCCCGAGCACACCCCGATGCCTCCTTATCGGAGGGGAACTCTCTAGCGCCTGGAGAGATGGAGAGTGACCCGCTGGTCCGAGCTCCATCACCCGTGACCGGAGGGGACACCGAAGTGTCCTCCCAGCGTGTGTCTTCCGCTCAAGGAGATAGGGCGGGGCAAGTAACAGGGCGACCGAGGGTAATACCTCGGCTGTCGCTGACCATGGGGAAACAATCCCCATGGAGACCAAAGACAGGGGGCCAGACAGTCCGAGGCCCTGCCGAATACTGATCCGGAGCCTAGCGCGGCTCTGGGGTTCGAAGACCAGACCCCCAAGGCGGGGGAGGATACGACGGCGCCCGTGGTCAATCCGGAGGCACCGGACCCTCTGGAGGGAGCACTACAGAGTGCTTCCATCATGGAGGAGCACCACACTGATAACCCTCAACCGTAAGGGATCGAGGTAGTCTTCGCGGGTAAGAATAACCCAATTTATTGATTCGACACACGGGGAGCCAAAGAGTATTTATAAGCTTTAACAGTTGAGTTGTCAATTCAACCGCACCTGAAATATACTAACTTGCAACAAAAGATAAGCGGTAACAGTGATATGATAGTGATGATAGTAATAGTAAAAGTAAATAGCAAAAGTAAATAGCAGTAGTAAATGGCAAAAGTGGCAACTAGTGACAAGCAAGGTTTAAAATACTGTAGGCTAGGGAGATGGATGGTTGGGCGTTGCATGGATGAGATAGTTTCTAACTTGGGGCACGGCACACGGAAAAGTAATGATCATCTAGGCAAATATCAAACATTAGGCATGTATCCCGTAGGTAGTTGTACGTGCTTGCAATAAGAACTTGCACAACATCTTTTGTCCTACCATCCCGCTACGAACGGGGCCAAAAGGAACTAATGGATAATAAGGTGCTCCTGTCAAAGAGCACCGGAACAAAGCAATGAACTCAATGGATACATGTAATCCTCAAACTACGGACCATCCCCTATGGTGTCCCAAGCTGTCACCTTTGGGATCGCCGGTTCCGAACCGTAACAGGTGCATACAACTCATAGATAGGATCAAGAACACAAATATATTCATGCAAACACATAAGGTTCAGATCTGAAATCATGGCACTCGGGCCCTAGTGTCAAGCATTAAGAATAACAAGTTGTAGCAAAGATGATAAACACCATACTAGATGATAGGCAACATGCCCCCAACAATCTGACGAACTATTACATGATCTAACTCATCCAATCCCTACCATCCCCTTCGCCTACAACAAGGGAATTACTCACACATGAAGGGGGAAGTCATGGAGGGATGATGGAGTGGTGATGATGATGACGATGGCGACGATCTCCCCTCTCCGGAGGCCAAATCAGCCTCCAGATTAGCCCTCCCGAAGAAGAACAGAGGGTGGCGGAGGCTCCGCGACGAGAAACAGCGAAAGGACTCCCGATCTCGGGTTTCTGCCTCGGAGGAAAAAATACGGGCTAAAGTAGGGCACCAGGGGGCGTGGGCCCCACCCAGGCGCCCCCCCGGCGCGGCCCAGGGGGGGGCGCCCACAGGGTGCCTGGGCACCCCCTGGCCCCCCTCTGGCCCCACTTCTGGTATGTTGTTTCTTCGGGTGCGTGGATTTTTCGTGATTTTTCATGGATTTTTCTGAGATGCTAAAAAAAATCCGTTTTCCTGCACACAAATAAACCATACAGGCAGCTCTGCTGAAAACAGCGTCAGTCCGGGTTAGTTTAGTCCAAATCATGCAAGAATGAGGTCAAAACAATATCAAAAGTGTTTGGAAAAGTTGATACGTTTGAGACGTATCAACTCCCCCAAGCTTAGCATATTGCTTGTCCTCAAGCAATTCAGTTCAACGAACTGAAAGCGACAAAGAAAACTTTGACAAACTCTTTTGCTTCATTAGATGTATATAAGCATGTACTACGAAAAGAGTCTAGCCAGTATTGAAACAGTACTTATGAGAACAATGCAAGGAGCAATCCTTCTTTCAAGTGACCAGTCACAAATAATTAAGAGTAAACAATATATTACTGAAAATCAAGACAAGATCACATTGCACATAGCTTGAGCATATTAAGGTGGTATCTCGCTAGCCTCCATGAGTGAAGCAAAACATAAATGCAGAGACTCCTCCAGAGTTTTAAAGGAGACTAGAGCTAAGAATTTCAGAATAAATCATATCACAAGTATGCAGAAGACAATGTAATACTTTGGGACAATGCACATTACACTCAGAATGACAATTATGCTCTCCTAGTCAGTGCTTTGAAGAAAGAAGATGAGACTCTCGAACCGTGGCTTTTATTGGCAAAGTTGAAAACCCGTGATCGGAAACAAAAACTAAACATGTACCAGAGCTCTTGGTTTTAAAAAAACAGAAGTAAATATGTTTTTGAGAGGTGCATATTTCGTCAACGAATGCTAGCAGATAACTCAATCACTTTTTAAGCTAGACAAGTCTCGAGGAACGGCTCCCGCATGAGGACGATCACATCCTCTTAATCTCCTTTGTTTATCACTGCCAAAGTTTTCTGATTTCTCATGAACAAAGCGTGAAGGAGGGTTTGTTTGTTGTATTATCTTTTTGAGCCGGGCGCACTCAATGTCAGTTCCTTTTCATATTAGGGGTTTGCACATTATGCATGCAATCCATGGGTGAAACTTGTCCAACATAAAGAGATCATGAATTAACTACTACTTCCTCATGAGCTAAAACATAGGCACAAAAGAGGGAATGCTTTTGATTAATTTCGAGATGGTACATGAAAGTCTTCGTTAGGAATGGTAGGTAAATACCATATATAGGAAGGTATAGTGGACTCATATGGCATACCAGGTTTAAAGGTTTTGGATGCACAAGCAGTCATTCCGCTTAGTACGGGTGGAGGTTTAGCAAAAGACTGGGAAGCGACCAACTAGAGAGCAATAACGGTCATAATCATGCAGAGCGACAAAGCAACATTGAATCGGGCATAAAAGTGATATAACTATTCTAAAACTCAAAGATCGTCAAGGCAAAGTAGACTTTTTAGTCTTAGACATGTGTAAGCATGTGCCAAGTCAATCCAAAAATTCTCTAAAGAGAAATACCACCATAGTATGCCAGACTAGGAACAATGCAATGCATGTAGATCATTTCAATAACACATTATATACTCTAATTATTCGAGACTAGCCGCAAGGAAAGCATGAACCACTGGAAGAGCATTGTAAACATAGCACTATGTCGCTACAAGCTGGTCTCTAGATCATAAGTACAGGCATATGTACAAAAGTAGAAACAATAAGAGTTCATACCGGTCTTCCTTGTTGCTTCCTTTCAGTCGATCTTCATCATTACTGCTTGTCACTTGCACGATCGAACGTAGGAAATATAATCAAATGCCATCACGGACTCGAGCTGATCTCTGAAAACAAAGCAAACTAAAGAGAGAAAGAAAATCTTTTTGGGTTTTTTCAAATGTTGAATAAAAAGCAAAAGAAAGAGAAAATCTTTTTGTTGTTTTTGCGAATAGAGGAATAAAGAAGAACGGGTAAAAACTTCGAAAATATCAAAGTGAATAAAACGGATAATACAATGGAAAAGTGAGAAGGGCACGTACTCCCCCAAGCTTAGGCTTTTGGCCTACGTTGGTAGCAGCTACTGCCCCCAGGAGCCTCCTGCTCCAGGGGTATGGTGGTGAGACCAAGGGTCGTAGAAGGATGATGGCGCGTAAACTGAACTCCTTGGAGTCTCCCACGAGGAAGGTTCCGAGCGCCAAATAGAGGAAGACCCTTCACCAAACTCGGTGGCGGTCTCATCCTGAAAATGTGGTATCTCACCGTGCCTCTCCTCGTCGGGCACAACCCCCTCCATGGGGTTATGGAACTGATGCTGGACCACGAACTCATCGAACTGGACAACATCAAAGGACCATCCGTTCCTGCAAGAATAATCAAACAAAAGAGGTGCAGGTAGACGGATCTCGCGTTCCGCGGTAGTTCCGAAACGCAAGATATAAACAAGGTTATCAAGTTCAGAGCCCATGGTAACAAACTTATGCCTTTTCATAGCAGCAAGATCAAAGTTTAAATAAGTAAAAGGAGTATCATCAGGGTGTGGGGTGCCTCCAAGATGCTCTAAGATAAGCGTGGCATAAATCCCCCCATATAAGTCCCCCTTGTTACCGTTCATAGCAAGGCGTCGAGCAATTAAGGTACCAATATTATAATCAGACCTCCCTGAGAGGGCTACTGCCAGGATAGCAATATCCGGAGCAGAAATGTTGCTCGTGTTGTCACGAGCTAACACCCCTCTAGCAATATAATATGCAAAATACCTAAGGTGAGGAAACAAGATGCTGGAGATCTTCGATCGATGAATATCCCTCGTACCCATGCTGCAGAGAGAGTTGATGACGGTTTTCAGCTCGGAGGGCTGCGTGCCCATCCTTGCCGTCCTCCCAATGTTCGGCACACCTATTACTTCACAAAAATTTCCCAGATTCATGGTGATAAGATCATTATAAATTTTAAACTCAATAGCACCTGAATCAGGATTATATCTAAAACTGTTAATGAAACCGGAGGTGAGTTTCTGATACTGAGTAACACGGCTCGTGACGAGTCGTGTCAAACCTACATTAGCACAAAGATTATAAAACTCATCCTTGATTCCCGCAGCTTCCATGAATACGTCACATGGATATGTCGTAGCACGTGCTGGACTTGTATCTTCCAATAACTCCAGGGGCACATGATCTTCATTATAGCTCACCCTGGCAGTCGATGGTGAAGCTGCGGCTCTAGTGACTCGATCGGAGTGTGCGGGCCTCCTCTTCTCAAGCCATCCTTTTGCCCTTCCTAATAAACTCATTTCTGAATTTTTTTACAATTCACAAAAATGAGGATTAAAACAAAGTGAGCTAAGGCAAACTACTCAACTCACTTGCCCAAGGCATAAACTTGCATCAAAACTTGGAAAACAACCTTCTACACATGCATGCAAGCTCATCTCTACAGCACCAAGAACTACTAAATACTCACAAATGAGGCCACCAATCAAAAATCTAATTGGAGGGGTGGAGGAGTCACATACCAGGGAGTATTTGCTCAAAATTTCAGCTCAAATGATGGGCTGTAGAGAGAGATCGAAGAATCGCCCCCAAGAACAGCAAGAACAAGAAGAACACGACCAGAACTCGGGTTTCTGGAAAAAGAGAGAGAGAGGAGGAAAAGGTACCTGGAGGGGGGCCTTGTGGGCCCCAGGCGCCCTGTGGGCGCGGCCAGGGGCTGGGCCGCGCCAGCTGGCCGCCTGGGCCACTGGTGGCCCCCCTGGCTGGCCCCAGGACTTTTCGGGTCTCTCCCGTTGTGGAAATTTTTAATATAATTTTTCTGGAATTTTTCTGAAAACTTCACTGTTGAAATTTTTTCGAAGTTCAAAAAGCTGCGAAACTCTCTGAAAACTTGAAGTAGTTAGTAGTATTGTGAAGTTTCAAAAACATAGATACTTGGTACAGCAAGTATGACAACACTAAAAACAAATGAAAACATAGAAAGCTCAACTTTTTATACGTATATAACACGTTCACTAGTAAGGTTGATCAAGTCATACCAACAAACAAGCGGTATATAGAACAAAAAGTCTCACCTCCTACGAAGTAATCACTGAACTTTTACCTTGATGGGCATTGTCCCTACCATGATAGTTTTGTATTTGTGAGGCACATGTAGTGGACAGTCCCATTCTCCAATTTTCACGGTCTCGATATTCTCTATAGAGTTGAGGGCATGCCTCCTGTCGGTCTTCTTCGGAAAATATACCGTGTGTTCTTTATCATTCACATGAAAGGTAACCTTCCCTTTGTTGCAATCAATAATAGCACCTGCGGTGTTAAGGAAAGGTCTACCAAGAATAATGGACATGCTCCCATCCTCGGGCATGTCAAGCACAACAAAATCAGTAAGAATTAAACAATTAGCAACTTCAACTGGAACATCCTCACAAATACCTATCGGAACAGCGGTTGACTTGTCAGCCATCTGAAGGGAGATATCTATTGGAATTAGTTTCTCTAAACAAAGCCTCTCGTAAAGAGAGAGAGGCATAACACTCACCCCCGCTCCAAGATCACATAAAGCAGTTTTGACATAATTATTTTTTATGGAGCAAGGGATGGTGGGTATACATGGATCACCGAGCTTCTCAGGAATCTTTCCACTGAAAGTATAGTTAGCAAGCATAGTAGATATTGCATCATTAGGAACTTTTCTTTTGTTAGTGACAATATCTTTCATATATTTTGAATACGGAAGTAACTTAATAGCATCAGTCAAAGGGATTTGAAGAAAAAGAGGTTTAATCCATTCACAAATTTATTATAATGCTCTTCTTCTTTGGATTTGATGGACTTACCTGGAAAGGGCATGGGTTTCTGTACCCATGGTTCTTTCTCCTTCCCATGTTTTCTTGCGATGAAGTCTTCTCTAGTGTACCTCTTACGTTTGTCAGGTGCTTCTTCTTCTCGAACTTCAGGTGGATCATTCTTCTCATTATTATTACCTTCAGGTTCAGCACCGTCTTCAGTCTCAGCATCGGAGATAGATACACTGTTGGGATCAATAGCTGGCTCATCTGCAATAGGATCATTAGAATTGTCAGTCTCTTTATGTTTCTTTTTCTTATTTGGAGAGACAACAATTTCTTCTTCCTGCATTTGAGAATCTTGCTCGATTCTCTTTGGATGCCCCTCTGGATAAAGAGGATCTTGAGTACTAGTTCCTCCTCGGGTTTTAATCCCAAAAGCCTGCAATTTATCTTGTTTGGCATTTTTAGCAAGCAAATCTCTTTGCACATTAGAAATTTGATCAAGCTGAGTTTTAACCATATGAAAATGCTTCACAAGACATTGAACATCATTAACTGTTCTATCTAAAACACCAAGCAACTTCTTGATAGCAAGGGAATTATCATGCAACTGACTTTCTATCCTCTCATTAAAATGATTCTGTTTCATAATAAAATTATCAAACTCACCTAAACATTGATCAGGAGGCTTACCATGAGGGATGTCACTTTCGTTGAAATCTAAAAGAGAGTGTACCTCTACCATAGGAGGGTGAGTGGTAGACTCACACAGCTTCTCAATAGGGGGAAGATTCTTCACGTCTTCAGCTTTAATACCTTTCTCTTTGATAGACTTCTTTGCTTCTCGCATATCCTCGGGGCTTAGAACAAACATGCCCCTCTTCTTTGTTGGTGGAGGTGGTTCAGGGACGGACCAATCTTCATGGTTCTTGGCAATTCTTCCCATTAGATCTTCCGCATCGTCTAGTGTTCTTTTCCTGAAAACACAACCGGCACAACTGTACAAATAGGACCTAGATTCATTAGTTAAACCAGCATAGAATATATCAATTAATTCATTCTTAGGAACTCCATGTCCTGGTCTAGCCTGGATCAAACTGCAGTACCTCCCCCAAGCTTTAGGGAGGGACTCATCCTGCAACTGTTTAAAGTTATAAATTCTTTGTAAAGCAGCATGTTGCATATGAGCAGGAAAGTACTTATCAACAAAAGAGTGAGCTAAGTCCTGACGACTCTTAATAGAACCGCATGGGAGTGAATCATACCATGCTTTAGCACCTTCCTTCAAGGAGAAAGGAAGAAGCTTGGTCACATAAAAGTAGCGTATCTTCTCATCTGTGGTAAACAGGCTACCTAGCTCACCAAGTTTAGTTAGGTGTGCAATAGCATCATCATTTTCTCTGCCATAAAAGGGGTCAGCTTCAACCATAGGTATAAGTGAAAGATCAACAGAGAAATCAAAATCAGGATCATCAATGCATATAGGAGATGTAGCAAACTCAGGATTAGGAACGGTTTTGTTTTTCAAAGAGTGTTTTGCAAATATTTTCTTAATAGTTTCAGGGTCAGAGCCGGCAAACTCTGTCAGTTCCCTGCATAAGTCTTCATCAAGTATATAGTAATCATCATCAAGGAGCCTCTCCTGGAGTTTACTCAATTCAGGAAAATCATAAGTTTCACAAATAGGGTAGCGAGTAACAGGAAGTTCAATTCCATATTTTCAGCAGCAGCAGTAATTTGTTTCTCAAGAGCATAACCAAGTGAACTAATATCATCATCAAAAGTAGTAGAAGCATCATCAAGTGTATCAGACATAGTAACAGATTCAGTAGGAGCATCGTGTGGAGGTGGTGAGGCAAACTTACTCATAACAGAAGGTGAATCAAGCGTAGCACTAGTGCTCAGAGCAGTACCTCTTCTTGTAGTGGATCGTAAGATCGGAACCTTGGGGTCACCTTTCTTACCCATAGTGAATAAAGTGCAGCAGGTAGGATACCTCAAGTAGACTTGTAAATATTGCTATGCTCCCCGGCAACAGCGCCAGAAAACGGTACTTGATAACCATCAACCGTAAGGGATCGAGATAGTCTTCGCGGGTAAGAATAACCCAATTTATTGATTCGACACACGGGGAGCCAAAGAGTATTTATAAGCTTTAACAGTTGAGTTGTCAATTCAACCGCACCTGAAATATACTAACTTGCAACAAAAGATAAGCGGTAACAGTGATATGATAGTGATGATAGTAATAGTAAAAGTAAATAGCAAAAGTAAATAGCAGTAGTAAATGGCAAAAGTGGCAACTAGTGACAAGCAAGGTTTAAAATACTGTAGGCTAGGGAGATGGATGGTTGGGCGTTGCATGGATGAGATAGTTTCTAACTTAGGGCACGGCACACGGAAAAGTAATGATCATCTAGGCAAATATCAAACATTAGGCATGTATCCCGTAGGTAGTTGTACGTGCTTGCAATAAGAACTTGCACAACATCTTTTGTCCTACCATCCCGCTACGAACGGGGCCAAAAGGAACTAATGGATATTAAGGTGCTCCTGTCAAAGAGCACCGGAACAAAGCAATGAACTCAATGGATACATGTAATCCTCAAACTACGGACCATCCCCTTTGGTGTCCCAAGCTGTCACCTTTGGGATCGCCGGTTCCGAACCGTAACAGGTGCATACAACTCATAGATAGGATCAAGAACACAAATATATTCATGCAAACACATAAGGTTCAGATCTGAAATCATGGCACTCGGGCCCTAGTGTCAAGCATTAAGAATAACAAGTTGTAGCAAAGATGATAAACACCATACTAGATGATAGGCAACATGCCCCCAACAATCTGACGAACTATTACATGATCTAACTCATCCAATCCCTACCATCCCCTTCGCCTACAGCAAGGGAATTACTCACACATGAAGGGGGAAGTCATGGAGGGATGATGGAGTGGTGATGATGATGACGATGGCGACGATCTCCCCTCTCCGGAGGCCAAATCAGCCTCCAGATTAGCCCTCCCGAAGAAGAACAGAGGGTGGCGGAGGCTCCGCGACGAGAAACAGCGAAAGGACTCCCGATCTCGGGTTTCTGCCTTGGAGGAAAAAATACGGGCTAAAGTAGGGCACCAGGGGGCGTGGGCCCCACCCAGGCGCCCCCCCCCCCCCCCGGCGCGGCCAAGGGGGGGCGCGCCCACAGGGCGCCTGGGCACCCCCTGGCCCCCCTCTGGCCCCACTTCTGGTATGTTGTTTCTTCGGGTGCGTGGATTTTTCGTGATTTTTCGTGGATTTTTCTGAGATGCTAAAAAAAATCCGTTTTCCTGCACACAAATAAACCATACAGGCAGCTCTGCAGAAAACAGCGTCAGTCCGGGTTAGTTTAGTCCAAATCATGCAAGAATGAGGTCAAAACAATATCAAAAGTGTTTGGAAAAGTAGATACGTTTGAGACGTATCACGCACCATGATGGGTGCGGTGATGAAGAAGATTCAGTCCGTCAAAGGCAGACTGAATGAAGCCTTTAACAACCTGTTAATAGGCTTTGAGGTAAGCAATGTAATGTTCTTTATGGAACTTTATTTTTTATATGCACACATATAGCCAGTAGCCCCTGATGCTTTGTGTGATTCTGAACAGAATCGGATGAAGTATCCATAGTATAGTATGTTATAGAGCTGAACTGTATGCTTCTGTATTTGAATAGGCTTCACTAGTTGCGGCACCTGCACGAGATGCAGAAGTTGCCAAACTAAATAAGAAGCTTTTGTTGGCCAACGCAGACCTCGACCGTGTCAACCAGCATTTAGATGAAACGCAAGGTATGCATATTAAAAAATTAAGATGTCAAGAAGACAAGTAATTGGGTATGAGTATAAACTCTTTATGATATTCTATATTACATAGTTGGCGCCACTGAGCTCGGGGCCCTCAAGGGCGAGCTCGTGAAGGCCAAGAAGGAGGCCGAGGCGAGCAGGGCAATCGCTGACAAAGCGGTTGCCGATCTAGAGTCCGAAAAGTCCGCATGCCAACAGCACGTGGCTCGGGTTTCCGAAGTCGAGGACGAACTCAAAGATGATATTCGCAACCGCGAGGCGTTGGAGTTGAAGGCTTCGAAACAAGTGTCCAAGCTTAATGCGGCAGTTAAGGCTGCCCAGGATGCGCAAAGCGATTCGCGCAGCGCCTGTGAAGAAATCAAGCACACGTGGGGGATAGTATCTGGTAAGACCTTTCTCTTACAGAGCATCATTGGAGGGCGAAAGTATCTTGGGCTGACACGGTTATGGAGTTCTCCAGGCGTGTTTGCTGATCTTCCGAGGTCCGTGTAGGAGGTGTATGTGGAGCGAACCAGGCAATCAGACTATGCGGCGTTATTGCTTTCACTTAGCCATAGGAGTTTGACAAGTGGGGCTAGGTACTAGCCCCTAGCGCGGATATGGTATTTTCGAATTAAGGTATCCATTTGCATGCGGTTGGGCGGAAAAAAAACCAACCCTTTGTCTAACACGGGGTAGACCTCCATCGATCATAGTATATCACTAAGTCACGGATCGCGGACCAGGTTCTCACATATCATGACAGTCAGTTTTCGGCTTTCTCTACTGAGGTACTTGACCGGACGAGCCAGAAGTACAATCGCAGTAGTTCTCCCTTTACACCCTAGCTGAACAATCGGGAACGTAGGGGTAAGCAGAGGATTCAGGCAACCCAACTATTGACCCAAGACATGATTTGGAACTGATGCATATAGAGCAAATATCCAGGATGCCGAACACTCCTTATAGGTGTTCGGACTTTTCGACATATATCGGGCTGAATACAACCCCTGGTAATGGACCCTGTTGACAAGGCACATATGGCAATCTGACATGGGGAGAGAACATAGGTGGTGAGAGAATAAAACCCCAAACATAATATGAACCAAGCTGTTTCTATAATATCCCGTTATAGTATGGCTAGCCATAAGCTTACAGATAATGCCGATAACTTTCTTGGACATTTTACATGCCAGAAAAGTATAAAACAATAAGATAAAAAAGGTTTACATGGGGTCTTAATCTAAAAGTAAACCTTTGCATGGGTCCCTGCTGCACGTCTGCGCGTTTCCTCCTCTGTGATGTGTCCTTGAAGGGGGGAGTGTGATGGCCATCTGTGAAAAAGAGAAAAAAGAAAAAACCTGGAAAATAAAAGAAATCCAGTGTGGCCATAAACAGAACCGGTTTGTTTAGTGAACCTTGAAAGATAATTTTAGAGTCCAAATACGGTCGAGCCAAACTATGGACTATGTTTATGCAGTGTGCCCCCAGCGTCACCCAAGGGATTTTGAGGGCATAATTATGTGCACGAGGCAC
The DNA here is from genome assembly GCA_902687465.1 of Secale cereale. Taxonomy (NCBI): domain Eukaryota; kingdom Viridiplantae; phylum Streptophyta; class Magnoliopsida; order Poales; family Poaceae; genus Secale; species Secale cereale. The sequence goes on from LR738714.1 coordinate 454,904,620, forward strand.
ATATGCTATCACCTTATGGGGCGGTCGATGGGGGCGTAATTGCTAATCCAGCTCAGGTTCATCTGAGCTGTCGCACAGATGCGTATGCCGGACACATTTAGCTGTATCCGTAGTTTTAACGACCAATACGTTGTCCAGCTTGAATAGGTCGTTTTGGACTTCGGCTGCTAAGGCTGCAGTGTCCTCCTCCGTGCGGAGAGAGCGCTCCATATTTCCATTGACTGTGATGACGCCACATGGTCCAGGCATTTTAAGCTTTAGATAAGCATAATGCGGGACTGCATTAAAGCGGGCGAAGGCCCTTCTTCCGAGTAGTGCGTGATAGTCACTTCAGAACGGAGCGATGTGGAAGATTAGCTCTTCGCTTCGAAAGTTATCGGGAGAACCGAATACGATCTCCAATGTTAAACAACCCGTGCAGCAGGCTTCTACGCCCGGTATTACTCCTTTAAAGGTCGTGCTGCTTGGCTTGATTCTTGATCGGTCGATCCCCATCTTGCGGACAATGTCCTGATATATCAGATTGAGACTGTTGCCGCTGTCAATAAGGACTCGAGTGAGATGATATCCATCGATTATTCGGTCGAGCACTAGGGCAGTCGAACCCCCGTGACGGATACTAGTCGGATGATCTCTGCGATCAAAAGTGATCGGACAGGCCAACCATGGGTTGAATTTGGGGGCAACAGGCTCGACGGCGTAGACATCTCGGAGTGCGCGCTTGCGCTCCCTCTTTGTAATATGAGTGGCATAGATCATGTTCAATGTTTTGATCTCCGGTGGAAATTTCTTCTGTCCCCTATGTTCGGCTGGCGAGGTTCATCCTCGTCTTTGCTCTGAGGTCCCTTTCCCTTGTGTTCGGCGTTGAGCTTGCCGGCCTACCTGATGACCCAACAATTACAGTTGGTATGGTTTGCAGGTTTTTCTGGGGTGCCATGGATCTGGAAGGGTCTATCTAATATTTTGTCCAGGCTAGATTGACCATCTTTGTTGCCTTTGAATGGCTTCTTCTGTTGACCGAGTCTGGAGCCGCTGAATCGGACATTTACCACTGTATCATCTGGGCTTCCAGCATTATTTCGACGTTCGTTTTTATTATGTCGTGGCTTCCCATTGTCGTCCCTGACTTCATATGTTCCAGGGCCGCTGATGCTGCTACAAGCTAGCCAGCTGTCCTCGCTCGCGCAAAAGCGGGTCATGAGTGTAGTTAGGGCTGCCATTGTCCTCGGCTTTTCCTGGCCGAGGTGTCCAGACACTGTGTTTGAAGGCCACTAAGGCTTCGGCGTCCGGATAGTCGATGATTTGGTTTTTCTTAGTGAGAAACTGTTTCCAAAGCTTGCGGACTAACTCCCCGGGTTGTTGCATGATGTGACTTAGATCGTCAGCATCCGGGGGCCGGACATAGGTCCCTTGAAAATTAGCCCGAAAAGCATCCTCAAGTTCTCCCCAACTTCCAATGGAGTTCTCTAGGAGGCTGTTTAGTCAGTGCTGAGCTCCTTTCAGCTTGAGGGGTAAGTATTTGATGGCGTGGAGATCATCTCCGTGAGCCATGTGGATGTGAAGAATAAAGTCTTCTATCCAGACGGCAGGATCCATCCTTCCATCATACGCCTCGATATTTATGGGTTTAAAACCTTCTAGAAAGTCATGATCCAGGACCTCATCGGTGAAGCACAGAGGGTGTGTGGCACCCCTGTATTTTGCTATGTCATGGCGTATGTCCGACGGTTGTGATGTTCGGTATTGACCCCGAACTGGTATATGACCGGCATGATTGGCTTGATAGCCGCCGTCCCGTGCGGGAGCACGATCCCTGGATCCGTAGATGGATCTGGTCTGGCTAGTCTTTTTGTTCAGGTCCTCACGCAGATCGTGTTTCCGGGCCTCAGTCGTATCCTCCTTTCCTTTACGGGGTGGGGGTGCAGGCTTGTCCACGTCGTTACTAGCCACTTTGTCCCGTCCACGACGTGGTCGGTCCGGCTTGTCGACGGTGTTATTCTTCGGCGGTATAGGCGTAGTGGCCTCGTCATCGAATTCGGGCAGCAGTTTACGCTTAGGATAGCCTTTGGTTTGGTGATTGTAGCCATGTTTTTGCTCAGCGTCTAGCACTTCGTTCCATCATTCATTGAGCGTGTCCTATGCGGCTCGAAGCCGTTTTTGCTGCTTTTTCAGGCTCCTTGCGGTGGCAATAAGCCTCCGATGGAAGTGCTTTGCTTCTGAGGATTCTTTTGGGACAATGTATTCGTCGTCGCCCAGGCTAACATCCTCTTCGGAGACAAGTTCATAATTACTGTCTTCAGCATCGCTGTCATCGGACAGCGGTTTCGGACTATGTTCGCCGTCCTCTCGCTCGTCCTGCTCCATCGCTAGATCTATGGGGTCTTCGGCTTGCTCCAGACTGTCACCGTCGTTAGTGACAGTGTTGCTATCATTCCCTGTACGGGATTTAGTTCGGCGCTTCGGACGCCGACGTTTGGGAGGCTCATTGACAGGCTTGTCCTTTGCGGTATCGTTTTCGCCGTCTCCCTCCTTCTCCTTAGGTGTGTCCACCATATACACATCGTATGAAGACGTAGCTGTCCATCGCCCGGTTACGGGTCGGTTTTGGTCTAGATCTGCTTCGGCTTCGAGGTCCATTGTGGGGACCCCGACTCATAAGTCGTGATCACCGAATGCACGTGTACAGTAGTCCCAGAGATCAATGCTCACTGAACACACAGAAGCTGAATAACAAGAGTCTTACATCCTTACATACCGTGTTACACAAATAGGACCATAATGGTCAAGTCTTAAAAATATCGTCGCAACGGAAATCTTCAACGACAACATGGACCCATGCCATCTGCCTTAACCCTACAGGCATTCTGACTGGGAAGCGTCCTAGCTCGCATGCTCGTCGCCAAGAAATCTTCATCATAACCTGTTTTCTCATGCCTGGCCAATAAAATAACCAGTGGCAAGCCAATGAGTACATTGAATGTACTCGCAAGCAACCCAAGTGTGATAACAGAATAATTTATGCAAGGCTCTACTACTAAATTGGTAGTTTTGCGGAAAGCTAGTTTTTCATATGCAAGTATGATCAACCTATAACATGGATATGCATGTGCCTGTAACAAGTATCAGGAGGTCACAGACGTCAATATCGAGAAAGAGTTGTAATCAACTCATGTTCAAGCTCATTGAGACTTTCTCACAATCATATCAACAATATCTCTGATTCGTGTTGTTTCCCAGAAACTTATGGACATAGTCTAAGTAGCACCACCCAACTGTCCTTGACCGCGGACACGGCTATTCGAATAGTTTGACACTCTGCAGAGGTTGCACACTTTACCCACAAGATCCGGGGAACTTTCGTGTCATCCACGACCCGCGGTACCTCAAGTACCCGGGGTAAGCACCCGATCACTACCTTTCCCTAGACGACACTAACATAGAGTCCACTCGATTGGTGGCAGCCCCGTGCCAAACATTTCACATCTCAAGGTTTGTGGAGACTCGCTCCGTATTCATCACATATCACAAGCACGGGGTACCAACGGTGTGTCCGGTGCCCTGTGAAAACAGTCATGGCCGCCTATCCAAGCACGACCCCGTCCCGAGAGTGACCTCATGTCACCCCCGTCACTAGTAATGCGGGCACCATGCTAGTATCGACCTAGGTAATCAATAATGCCCTTTCCCATGTAAGGGTAGAGTGGTTGCGCATGTTTGGTTGGGACGGTAGTCACACATAAATCTAATCCATCTCTGTAAACAACACTTTCGTCAAGCCTCGGCACACTACTTCTTCACCAAGTAGTGTCCTAGCTCTTCATCAACTCCCAGGGGCATTAGTGGCACCCACTGGGTCATTTGCAAGTATGTCAGACCACACTTGTTTCACTCAATGCATAACCCCGACCCATTTTTGCGTAGCCAACTACTATAGCATACATCTATCTATTCCCACCCACATAACCCTCACAGGAAGGTAGGGTCATGTTTGATGCAAGTTTTAACAGTAAAGTAACAGGGGTAGCAACCAAAGTGGTTTCCACCTCAACATGGTTCCGATGCATTGAATAATAAGGTGCTATGAGACATGCATAAAAAGGTTTCTTGAACATGGTCAAAGGGCTGCTTGCCTTATTCTTCCGAGTCTTCAAATCTTCTGGTCCATCTCCGAGTACTTCGTTTATTACGTCAATTAACGATGGAAACAATCATAATAAGCAACACAATCAAAGCAACAATAAAAGTGCTCTAAAAATAGGAGTTGGACTTTTCTAGGATACCTCTGGTCATATGATAAATAACCAAGGTGGTTTCATAGGTGTTGGATCAATAGGTAGTTTGGAACATTTCAATATGATGGAACCAAAGGGTTTATGGATTTGGAAGAAGTATACAGAAATAATTCATTGAATGATGAGCAAAGGTACCCATCATCAAGTCATGATTTTAGAAGCATTTAGGAGTTGGTTTCACTGGATTTGGATTTGAAATGAATTTGCTAGGATTTTGCAAAGCTGATAAATATGAAGAAATGGCTCAATATTTGGTGGGGTACAGAAACTATTATTAAAAATGTTCCAAAACTAAGTTTGGACATGACAAGCATCTAGGAATTTGAATCACTGCATTTGGATCAAGATTGAGCTCTCTGTGATTTTATAAAGTTCATCACAGAAAATGATATATTGGCATTTGATAAATATGTGTGAAGGAAATGTCTCTGGAATAATGTGCATGTTGCACCATGTGGTAGAGCATGATTTATGGAGTCACTGGAAATTTGAATCACTAGATTTGGAGTTCATATGAATATTTGGGAGATTATTGAATTTGCCTGGAAAAGAAAATAAAAAGGAAAAGGGGGTTATACCCTTTTACTGCGCACAGGCGGGATGTGGTCGTGGGCCGGCCCAGTGGCACCAGCCGCGCGAGGTGGCACCGGTGACGTTGTTGGCATACTCCGTGAGTACGCCTTCGACCCTGGCAGGCGCCTTCCCCCGAAGGCCGTCTCCACTTACCCCCAGGGGCCTGGGGCCTTAGCCTCTTACAGGCGGGTCCCACTGGCAGGCCCTCCTCCTACCTCCCGCTCAAAACATAGGAGGGGCAGGGGAGGCCGGCCGAGCAGGGTGCCGGCGCCCTTCCCGGCGATCCCGTTCTTCCCCGGCGGCATCCAGCACACCATCGGCTCCGGGGGACCGAGCCGAGCCCAACCAGGGGTCTCTCGCTGGCTGGGGAGGGCCGAGCCGTTAGTGGCCTTGACGCCAGCGGACGGAGCTTCGGGCGACGAGTGGGTACGGCAAGACAGGCTCGGGGAGGAGAGAAGGATGCGCGGGGAGTACTGGCGGAGGTCCTGGTGTTGCTCTGGAGCAAAGAGGGGGAGGGGAGGGCTTCCAACGACGTGAATCTGAGCGGTGGCCGGCGGCGGCACTCCGGCCATGAAGGGGCAAGGAGGACACGAGGGGGAGAGGGAAGATGTCTGGGAGGTTGCTGGAGAAGTGAGAGAGCGAAAGGAGTCGAGAGAGAGCCCAATGGGACTATATATAGTGCGCACATTCGGTGCACCGTGGGCGCGGTCCAGGGCGCGCACGGGCAAGCTTCATAGAGGGGAGAGGAGAGAGGGCCAGGCGGGGACCGGCGACGTGCCGTGTCCCAGACGTCGAGGCAACCTCTGGGACAAGCTGGAGAGGCCCGAGGCTGTCGGGGCATTGGGATGGGGGGCGGCTACAGTGCTCCAGAGCACTGTAGCGCGCTCCAGAGCGGGCTTTTGGCTGCCATTGGCGTGGCCTGGCGCCCAGGGCGTGTCCAACGGTGTCCAGAGGGTAGAGGAAGTAGTAAACTATAGAGGGGTGGTCTTGGATGCTCTGGGAGCCACTGGAGTGAGGAGAGAGGTGAAAGAGGAGAAGAGTGTGGCTGTCCTCAAGAGTAAAAATGGGGTTTTTACCCCCCAATCATTTAGCTGAGGACATGGGGAATTTACTGGAGGTAGAATAGGACTAGGGGAAGCTGTGGTAAGAATTTGGGGTAAAGGGAATTAGAGAAAGGGGTCCAAACACTTGTTTTGGTAAATGGACAGAAGGTGTTTGATCAGGTTCTGGGGAGGCAAACGACCTCCACTTGGCATGGGACTTAACAGGATCAAATGTCACAAATAATTAGGCCCCTACACCAAATTTGAGCTCATTTGGGCAAAGTAGCCAATGTAACTTTGGTGAACCCTAGAAAAGAACAGAAATGGTTTCACCATGTTGTAGTTAAGCAAATCATCTCCCCTTGATGCACCACTTGGTGTAGCATCATCATTTGGGGTATTGATCATGCCCACAAAGTTTGAGGCTCCAGATAAAAAGTTGTTAATGTAAAGTTGTTCAAATTTGAATTTGAACAGAAAGGGTTTTGGGGTGATCTGATCAAGTTGCTCTATTCCAAATCTTGTGCCATTTGGTATAGATGCCTTATTAGGCCATTCTAGCATGTGCACCAAATTTGAGAGAATTTGGACAAGTTTGGCAATGTAGAGTTGCTCAAACTTCAAATATGGACAGAATGGTTTTGAGGGGATGAGAGGATGTTTCCTTGATCTTCAAGGCATGAGGCTTTGCAAGATCATCAAATATGTCATATATGACATGATAGAATTTCCCTGGAATTTTTGGAGAATATTTCCTTTGTAAATATTTCAACAGCTTGAAATATCCAGAAAGGGTTTTGGAAGGATTTGTCCAATATTTTGAACATGACCATGTGTTGAAACTCTTATATATGGACAATATATGTCCTATGAGTCTCCCTGAATTTTGGCAAATATTTTTGAAATGATTAAATAATTTTTCCCTATTTAAGACCATTTCTGGCCTTAAGAAAAAGCTTTTGAATAAAATATAAAAATAACTTTTAAAATTATACTTTTGTGGTTTCTGGGAGTCCTATACCTAATAGGATTCAAATATACTTTTTGAAAGATTTTTCACACCCTAAATAAGGTACTTGCAGTGCAAACCTCAATTCAGGGGTTTTTGGAAAAACTAATTTTAGAAAATACCATTTGGCCAAAATATTTTTATAAGAAAATTCTATACTGGTCTATACACATGGCATGATCATTGGGAAAAGGTTTTGGGTCAAGGAGATGAAGTATAAGAGTTGGAGGATTTATTTGATTTTTAGAGCACTAGCAAACAGCAGACAAAAGTCAAATCAAGCAAAGTCAACAACACTCAAAAGTTTTTGCAAATCCACATTTTTAACATGAAAATAAGCTTAAGCAATGTGACATGAAAATCAGGGTGTGACATCCATCCCTTCGAAGTCTTCGGAAGCGTAGTCAAGTAGATCAGTTAGATCTTCGACCGTGGCTATCAAGTGGGTGGTGGGTGGGAAGCAAAATTCTCCATCATCAGCCTCCAGTTAGAACCGGATATAATTCGGCTGCGTGTCCCCAGCTAAGGAGAGAGATATTAACGAGTTTAGCACATCGCCAAAAGGTGAGTGCCGGAAGATATCTACAGCGCTGAATTCGGCGATAGACGCCTGATCAAGCTTGAAGGGTGCAGATGCGCATGGTTCGGAACCTACAGCCAGAGACGAGTCCGGAGTTCCGGTAACACAGATCCCGCTCAGAGTTGGGTCCGTGTGCGGCGCCAGCGCCGTTGAGTCTGTGGCTTCCTCGGCGGGGTTGAGCTCCCCGTCCTCGGGTGACGCAATATGTTCCGGATCTAGGGCCAAAACGGTTACAGGTGCTATTTCCTGGTACGATGATAGAGTTAGGTCACGTTCATCGTGATGGCAGGGAGAGGTTGTCGTGGGCTCGAATCCGTCGAAGATCAAGTCTCCGCGGATATCAGCAACGTAGTTCAAGCTTCCAAACCTGACCTGACGGCCAGGGGCGTAGCTCTGAACCTGCTCGAGGTGGCCTTCTGTGTTGGCACGGAGCATCAAGTCGCCGAACACAAAAAGCTGGCCGGGAAGGAAAGTTCCCTCGATGGTGCTGTCATGGTTGATGAAGCGATCCATCAGTCCTTCGGTCGACGACATAGTGGAACTCTCAATTGAAGCACCAATGTCGGTGTCAAAACCGGCGGATCTCGGGTAGGGGGTCCCGAACTATGCGTCTGAGGATCGATGGTAACAGGAGACTGGGGACACGATGTTTACCTAGGTTCAGGCCCTCTCGATCGAGGTAAAACCCTACTTCCTGCTATATTAATCTCGATGAATATGATTACAAGAGTTGATCAACCTCGAGATCGTAATGGCTAAACCCTAAAAGCCTAGCCTATGATTTTGTATTCTCTAGCCTCTATGGACTAAACCCTCCAGTTTATATATGCATCGGAGGGCCTAGGGTTTGTACATAACCAACTTGCAGAGGAAGGAAAGATTACACGCGAACCTATAACCTGCCATTATAAGCATACAGGAGTCCTATCCGGATACGAGAGACGATCTTCAGCAATGATCTTCACGGCCCACCAGTTCGGCGCACCACGAGTTTATCCAGCCACATGAGGACCCATCAATCCAGGATTCCCTCGCCTCCCAACGAGCGCTATGATTTTACGCCCTTAGCTAGGCATAACACCAAGATCTCAAGTGTTGTCATCCTTGTTGGATTTTCCATATTTTGCCCTTCATTGTAGGTTCATAAGGCAATTTGATCTTAGTTCTAGGGAAGTGTTCCATGCCCTTTCTCATGGGAAATTGAAATTTGATATTCCCTTCCTTCATATCAATCACTTCACCAATAGTGCGTAAATATTGTAAATGGACCCGGAAAAGTGCCAAATTTGAACACGATGATATGCAGGGTTTATGTTCATCGTAGAAAAAAACTCATGGACAAAGGAAAAATGGAATTTGGATTTCCCTTCAATCTCGGTGATTTACTATCGCACATGATTCATCTACGTCGCCGATGTGAACCGTGTGTGTTCACCCACACATGCAAAAGGAAAAAAGAAAACCCTCGCCCACTTCATCCCCACCCACTCGCTGCGTACTCCTCCGCAACTCTGCACCTCATCAACTTCTGTCGCGGCGGCCACCCTAAGCTTGACGGCTGTTGTCGGCGGGCAGAGGTCGCGCTCCAAATGGCATGGGATTTCGCCCCTACCGCTTCCCACCGCCTATCTGCACCAACATTCTAGACTCTTGTCGATTAGGGTTTTCTGCGGGATTGGGCCAGGGATTTTTGTATGGAGAAGGTAATCAACTTGGCGAAATATTCACTCATATCTTATCACAGTCCGTCCATCGCTGTTAATCAACTGGCGAATATCGTCATGGATTCATTTTTCTTCTAGCTGATTTGAGGGTTTTCATTCTTGTGTCCATAGTGCGAGCACAAATCGGGAACATGTGGTCGCGGTCAGTCCGAAACGAAGTTCTATCTCACCATTCCGGATGACTTCAAGGAGCGCTCGGTATGTTCAATCTCAACCTACCATGCTCGGCATGTTTTTCATGCACGTATTTCATTTCCCCCTATATTTGGCAAATATATGATGTATTGTTCATTCAGTTACTCTCATATTTGCATCAAATCTTTGGTACATTATCTATTTTTTAATTATATGTTTTTGTACTTTGCTTTCATCTATATATTGATCTGTTCTATCAGTTACTCCCATATTTGCATCTTACTCTGTTATTTCAATATATCTAACTTATGATCTTAATTTTCATTTCAAGCAATACATCCCTTGCTTTGCAAGAACATGAGTAGAAGGAAATCTTGGGCTTTAGTTTGTTCATGACTCCATGGATGTCATATTGAAAACGCATCATGGATTTACAATGACGGTTAGCGTAAAACTTAATAAATATGGTCACCCCTATTTTGTTGCGGACCTTTGGAGAAAAATGTCTAAGTGTTATGAACTAAAAGCTGGTAATAAAATTCTTGTGCGTGCACCACGGCCTGGTCTAATTAACATGGATGTTTACTTCCCCAATGTCATCAGCCGATCAAAGTCTGATCGAGGTTAGTGTCCTTTCAACTTTCCCCATGCTGGCATATTACTTAGTAAAATTCGGGTATTTGTTCTGATAAATTGATCACTATTTAAGCAACCAATTGTGATTTCATTTTCTGACTCTGTTCCTAGGCAGTAAAAAATTATATTTACCAATTTATGCGCACTATATATTCTTCTGCCATGTTCTGAGTAAATAATACCTTTCCACCTTTTAAGCGGGATATGTTGGATGCATAGTGAACGATTTGTATGTTACTAGGCGTACCAAATTTCACTAGAAGGACTTGAAGCAGGTCATAAACTTTGTTGATAATCTGACGGAGATATCACAGCGTATGAACACTGGATTTTGGATGGGATTAATTATACCTATGGTGCACACATTGAACAAGACCAATTGTGTGCACAAAACACGGGTACAAAGTCTTATGCAATGTTGATGCTCATAAACTATATATATATATATATATATATATATATATATCTTCAACGATAAGTTACAATTTGTTTTTATTCTACACTTCAACAGAAATTGCCCATTGTAGCAGTTCCTGGATTGATTTCCCGGCGTGGTTGAATTACACTTGTGCATGCTAATAACGCCAAAGTGATTGCAAGGTACTGCATTTCCCGCAGAAATGGAACCATTCAAATTAACAAGTTCTCGCTTGTCGTGGCAATGCATCCATATTGGAAAATTGGAGACACTGTTCTACTCATGCTCTACCAAGGCACAGAAGAGCTCTTCCTTTTCATTGACGAGATGTCAAGTCACCATGATCAAGCTGGTTCCAGCGGATAGTTGTGGTTGTTGGCCCTCAGCCTCTTAAAATGTGCTAGTTGTTACTATGTTAAGTTTGTAGATATGGACCATATGGTTGTTGGCCCTCAGCCTCTTAAAATGTGATAGTTGTTACTATGTTAAGTAGTAGATATGGACCATATGGTTGTCAAAACTGTGTTACGAAGATCCTCCTTTTGTCAAATAGTGTAACCACTATATATATGTTACTGAAATGTTGTTAGCGAAGTTCTTAAGTTTTCATGGAAAGTATTAGTATCATACACAGTTCATTGAGTTTAAGCGTGTGCCCGATGTCCTGAAGGCATTTGCATATTAACTTTCCATATTGCAAATTCACGCACGTGTTAACAAAAGGAAATGTATGTGTAACTTACTAATCATAGCACGCAAGTACTCGCAGACGCATCGTGTGCGATACTCCTAGCCACCGCAAGCAACTAGTTTGCAATTTTCAAAGTTTTTGTACACACAGAATCGCACTCGAATTAACTGTAGTAACTGTCTGTGTTGTAATTTCTCATTGCATGCAGTTCATCTGAGTCGGCTGTTTGCCGTGTATCACACACATCTTGTTTACACGACTCATTTGTGTTCTTTGGCTCATCGCAAACAGTTCATCTATGTGAACTGTATGCCACACATCACACACGCCTTTTTAAGTTGAACCGTTTCTGTTGTGTTCCATAATCGAAAACAGTTCGCCCGAGTGAACTATATGCCATATATCACACACACCTTGATCTGGCTAACCGTTTCTGTTGCACTCCCTAATAGCAAATAGTTCATCTGAGTGAACTATATGGCGTATATCGCAGACACCTTGATATGACTGCCCGTTTCTGTTCTTCTGTCTCATCGCAAACAGTTCGGATGTATCAACCATGTGCCATGCATCGCACACGCAACTAAAATCGGAACGGTGTTTGATGGCTCCGCCATCGCAAACGTTTTGCATCTTTTTTATGGGTTTTCACATCATGGTTTGCGTTTAATGCATCGCACACAATTTTGTCAAAGTGTCTCTGATCGTAGTGTCGCGTTAGCAGCATCCTGCAGTAGTGCATACATTCGAATCTGGTGGCACCCAGAGGACGCATCCAAAATGGCAAACGCTCGCACCCCGCAGTGGATACTACTATATGATTTGTGGGAGAGAGGAAAGTGACCCTTGGGACTGACCCGATTGATGTGCTTGAAATCTATGCACATTGGAGGGAGTTGTTATTCTTCAGAACCATGACGACGTTGGCGAGCCACTTAGAGTGGTATACCTCTCGGATGAACTCAACAACAATTACCCATGCAACCTCCTTGCCAATCACCTTGCGCTTCTCTGTAGATGAGCGACGGAGGTGCTCTTTTACATGCTTGATCTCCGGGTCTACTCAGAGTCGTGCTCAACCAGTTCCATGGGAAGACCCGACATGTCAGAAGGTTTTCATGCAAAAATGGTCCAGTTCTCACAGAGGAATAGGATGAGCTCGCCTTCCTATTTGTTGTCGAGCATCGTGGAGCTGTTGGTTGGCTAGGCATTCGGATCCTCTGAATGGATGTGAACCTGCTTCTTTCTCTGCCGACTGGAATTCAAATTCAATAGTGGGCTTCTTCGACCTCAACATTCACCCGAATTGACTGATTTCTTGTATTCGTCCTGCTCTGCCATCGACATCAGTTTGTCAGCTATCAGAGAGCCCTGTTGCAAACATTCTCCAACTATTTTCATGTTCCCTGAGATGGTGATCATGCCATTCGGCCCATGCATATTGAACTTAAGATATACGTAACATGGTCTGACCATGAAACATGAGTAGGCCGGCCTACCCAGGATGGCAAGATAAGCACAGCAGTAGTCAACCACCTCGAAGGTCAACCTCTCCTTCCTAAAATGTTCTCGTCACCGAACACGACGTCCAAAGCTATCTGTCTGACTGACTTTGCCTTCTTTTCAGGGATGATTCCATGAAATTGCATGTTGCTCTTGCTCAGTCAGGACATAGGAATGTCCAACTCCCTCAGAGTGTTGGTGTATAGGATGTTTAGTCCGCTTCCGCCGTCCATGAGGACCTTGCGCAGCTGGACCCCACCAACGACCGGATCACCACTAACGCTCGATGCCCAGGGGTCGGTATGTGAGTGATACGTCTCCAACGTATATATATATTTTTATTGATCCATGCTATTATATTATCTGTTTTGGATATTTTATATGCATTAATATGAAATTTTATATTATTATTGGGACTAACTTATTAACCTAGAGCCGTGTGCTAGTTTATGTTTTTCCTTGTTTTTGAGTTTCGCAGAAAAGGAATACTAAACGGAGTCCAAACAGAATAAAATCTTCGCGATGATTTTTCTTGGACCCGAAGACTTGAGAACCAAGTCAGAAGAGCCATGAGGCGGCGATAAGGGGGAAGGGCGTGCCCTAGGGCGGTGGGCACGTCCCAACCCTTATGGGCCCCTCGTGACTCCATCGACCTACTTCTTCCTCCTATATATTCACATATATTCCAGAAACCCTAGAGGGGGCATCAAAACCACTTTTCCACCGTCGTAACCTTCTGTACCCGTGAGATCCCATCTGGAGGCCTTTTCCGTTACTCTGCCAGAGGGGGATTCAACCACGGAGGGCTTCTACATCAATACCATTGCCCTTCCAATGAAGCGTGAGTAGTTTACCACAGACCTACGGTTCATAGCTAGTAGCTAGATGGCTTATTATCTCTCTTTGATTCTCAATACCATGTTCTCCTTGGTGTCTTGGAGATCTATCTGATGTAATCTTCTTTTGCGGTGTGTTTGTCGAGATCCGATGAATTGTGGATTTATGATCATCTTATCTATGAATATTATTTGAATCTTCTCTGAATTCTTATATGCATGATTTGATATCTTAGTAATTCTCTTCGAACTATCAATTTGGTTTGGCCAACTAGATTGGTTTTTATTGCAATGGGAGAAGTGCTTTGCTTTGGGTTCAATCTTGCGGTGTCCTCACCCAGTGACAGAAGGGACAGCAAAGCACGTATTGTATTATTGCCATCGACGATAACAAGATGGGGTTTTAATCATATTTCTTGAGTTAATTCACTACATCATGTCATCTTACTTAAAGCGTTACTCTGTTCTTTATTAACTTAATACTCTAGATGCAGGCAGGAGTCGGTCGATGTGTGGAGTAATAGTAGTAGATGCAGGCAGGAGTCGGTCTACTTGGTACGGACGTGATGCCTATATTGCATAATCATTGCCTTAGATATCATCATAACTTTGCGCTTTTCTATCAATTGCTCGACAGTAATTTTTTCACCCAGCGTATTATTTGCTATCAAGAGAGAAGCCTCTAGTGAAACCTATGGCCCCCGGGTCTATTTGCCATCATATTAGTTTCTGATCTACTATTTTTACTTTCCAATCTATAAACCAAAAAAACCCAAAAGTATTTTACCTTTTATTTCTCTATTTCTATCAGATCTCACTTTTGCAAGTAACCGTGAAGGGATTGACAACCCTTTTATCGCGTTTGGTGCAAGTTGTCTGATTTTTTGTGCAGGTATTGGTGATTTGTGCGTTCATCTCCTACTGGATTGATACCTTGGTTCTCAAACTGAGGGAAATACTTATCTCTACTCTACTGCATCACCCTTTCCTCTTCAAGGGAAAAACCAACGCAAGCTCACGAAGTAGAAGGAAGAATTTCTGGCGCCGTTGCCGTGGAGATCTATGCCAAATCAAGACACACCAAGTACCCATCATAAAACTCTCATATCTTTCATTCCATTATTTGCCATTCGCCTCTCGTTTTCCTCTCCCCCACTTCTAAAACGCTTTCATAAAAACACAAAAATATTTGCCTTTTTCCTTCACCCTTTTTTCGTTCGTCTTTTTGTTTGTTTGCTCGTATGTTAGAAGTACTCCGATTGCTCCCGCCACTTTGTGCGGAATCTTGTGAAATTAATGCCGCTTTATTGAATCTCGTTATGAAAGACCAATTTTGTGGCCTTCCTGGTGAACATGTTGCATCACATCTAAACAATTTTGTTGACCTGTGTGATATGCAAAAGAAAAGAGATGTGGATAATGATATTGTTAAAGATGCTTTTATTTCCAAGTATTTTCCTCCCGCTAAGATGATGATGATCTCCCTTAGGAACAATATTATGAATGTTAAGCAACTTGATCATGAACATGTTGCACAATCTTGGGAGAGGATGAAACTTATGATAAGAAATTGCCTTACACATGGTTTGAATTTATGGATGATCATACAATTTTTTTATGCCGAATTAAACTTTGCTTCTAGAAATCTTTTAGATTCGGCCGTGGGAGGTACTTTTATGTAAATCACTCTAGGAAAAGCTACTAAACTCCTAGATAGTATTATGGGGAATTATGCTCAATGGCACACTGAAAGATCTTCCACTAGTAAAAAAGTGCATGCAATTGAAGAAATTAATGTTTTGAGTGGAAAGATGGATGAACTTATGAAACTGTTTACTAGCAAGGGTGCTCCTATCAATCCTAATGATATGCCCTTTTCTACCTTGATTGAGAATAATAATGAATCTATGGATGTGAATTTTTTTTGTAGGAACAATTTTGGTAATAACGCGTATAGAGGTAATTTCAATCCTAGGCCGTTCCCTAGTAATTCCTCCAATAATTATGGTAGTTCCTACAAGAATTCTTATGGAAATTATAATAAGATGTCCTCTTATTGTGAGAATAGTGTTAAAGAATTTATGATTTCACAAAAAGGTTCCAATGCTTTGATTGAAGAAAAATTGCATAAGATTGACGATTTGGCTAGAAACGTGGATAGAATTTCTCTTGAGATTGATTCTTTGAAAGTTAGATCTATTCCACCCAAGCATGATATTAATAAATCCCTAAAATCAATGAAGATTTCTATAGATGAATTTAAAGAAAGAACCACTAAGATGCGTGCTAAACAAGATTGGTTTGTAAAAGCGTGTTCTTGTAGTTTTTGTGAGAATAATGATGAAGATCTTAGAGGGATTGATGTGAATCCTATTGAATATTTGTTTTCCAATATTAATCTTGATAAAGATGGGACTGGAGATGAGTCAACTTTAGTTAAAAGGCATCCCAATGATTCAGAGTTTTTAGATCTTGATGCAAAAAATGATAAAAGCGGGACTGGCGAGGTCAAAACTTGAAGTAGCAATGAACCCACTCTTTTGGATTTCAAGGAAATTAATTATGATAATTGTTCTTTAATAGATTTTATTTCCTTGTTGCAATCCATGATGAATTCTCGTCATGCTTATAATCAAAATAAAGCTTTTACTAAACATATTATTGATGCTATGATGAATTCTTTTGAAGAAAAGCTTGAATTGGAAGTTTCAATCCCTAGAAAGCTTTATGATGAGTGGTCACCTACTGTTAATATTGATATTAGAGATTATGAGTGCCATGCTTTGTCCGATTTGGGTGCTAGCGTTTCCACGATTCCAAAAACTTTATGTGATGTGTTAAGTTGAGTGTTCTTTAAATTTGCATCTTGCGGATTCCACTATTAAGAAACCTATGGAATGAATTAATGATTTTATTATTATTGCAAATAGGAATTATGTGCCCGTAGATTTCACTGTTCTAGATATAGATTGCAATCCTACATGTCCTATTATTCTTGGTAGACCTTTCCTTAGAACGATTGGTGCAATTATTCATATGAAAGAAGGAAACATTAGATTTCAATTTCCGTTAAGGAGGGGCATGGAACATTTTTCTAGAAAGAAAACAAAGTTTTCATATGAATCTATTATAAGAGCTACTGATGGATTGCATATCAAAGATGACAATACTTAGATCTATGTTTTATGCCTAGCTAGGGGCGTTAAACAATAGCGCTTGTTGGGAGGCAACCCAATTTTATTTTTGTTTTTTGCTTTTTGGTTCAGTTTTCCAATAAATACACATTATTACTTCTGTAGTAATTGTGTTTTGGTGTTTTAATTAGTGTTTGAGCCAAGTAAGACCTTTGGGATGGGTTACGGTGATTGTTGATTTGATTTTGCTAAAAAACAGAACCTTTTGCGTCCAGTGCAGAAAATTCAATAATTCATTGGAACGTGATAATCTTATGAAAGTTCTACAAAAAATTGATATACAAATTCCCCATGTCTTTCTAATTTTTCAGAATTTTTAGAGTTACATAAGTATGCGAAATTTATAGATTTCTACAGATTGTTCTGTTTTTGACAGATTCTATTTTCGATGTGTTGTTTGCTTATTTTGATGAATCTATGGCTAGTATCGGAGGTATGAACCATGGAAAATTTGGCATACAATAGATATTACACCAATATAAAATAAGAATCAGATCACAAAAGTACCTTGGGTGGTTATTTGCTTTGTTTTACTAACGGATCTCGTGAGTTTTCTGTTGAGTTTTGTGTTGTGAAGTTTTCAAGTTTTGGGTAAGGATTTGATGGACTATGGAATAAGGAGTGGCAAGAGCCTAAATCTTTTGTATTCCCAAGGCACCCCGAGGTAATATTTAAGGACAACCCAGAGCCTAATCTTGGGGATGCCCCGGGAAGGCATCCCCTCTTTCGGCTTCGTCTATCGGTAACTTTACTTGAGTCTATATTTTTATTCACCACATGATATGTTTTTCGCTTGGAGTGTCTTGTATGATATGAGTCTTTGATTTTTAGTTTGCCACAATCATCCTTGCTGTACACACCTTTTGAGAGGCACACGCTTGAATCGTGATTTATTAGAATACTCTATGTGCTTCACTTATATCTTTTGAGCTAGGCAACTTTGCTCTAGTGCTTCACTTATATCTTTTTAGAGCATGGCACTCGCTTTATTTTATAGAAATTGTTAAACTCTCTTGCTTCAATTATATTATGTTGAGAGTCTTTAAAACAACATGATAATTTGCTTGGGTTATGAATTTAGTCCTAATATGATAGGCATCCAAGGGAGATATAATAAATATATAGAACATTGAATACCATGAGAAGTTTGATTCCTTATAATTGTTTTGAGATGCTAAGATGGTAATATTAGAGTCATGCTAGTGGTAATTTGTGAGGCTAAATAAATAATTGTGTTAAGGTTTGTGATTTCAGTAGCATTCACATATGGTCTCCTAACTATGTAACCAAATTGAAGCGCATTGTGTCTTGATTGTTTATCTTTGCGTGAAGGTCGGGGCGCGCGATGGTTAACTCCTACCAACCTCCCCCCTAGGAGCATGCGTAGTAGTACTTTGCTTCAAGGGCTAATAAATTTTTCGTAATAAGTATGTGAGTTCTTTATGACTAACGTTGAGTCCATGTATTATACACACTCTCACCCTTCCACCTTGCTAGCTACTCTAGTGCTAGATGGCTTATTATCTCTCGTTCATTCTCAATACCATGTTCTCCTTGGTGTCTTGGAGATCTATCTGATGTAATCTTCTTTTGCGGTGTGTTTGTCGAGATCCTATGAATTGTGGATTTATGACCAGCTTATCTATGAATATTATTTGAATCTTCTCTGAATTCTTATATACATGATTTGATATCTTAGTAATTCTCTTCAAACTATCGGTTTGGTTTGGCCAACTAGATTGGTTTTTCTTGCAATGGGAGAAGTGCTTTGCTTTGGATTCAATCTTGCGGTCTCCTCACCCAGTGACAGAAGGGGTAGCGAGGCACATATTGTATTGTTGCCATCGAGGATAACAAGATAGGGTTTTCATCATATTGCTTGAGTTAATTACTCTACATCATGTCATCTTACTTATAGCGTTACTATGTTATTCATGAACTTAATACTCTAGATGCAGGCAGGAGTCGGTCGATGTGTGGAGTAATAGTAGTAGATGCAGGCAGCAGTCGGTCTACTTGATATGAACGTGATGCCTATATTGCATAATCATTGCCTTAGATATCTTCATAACTTTGCGCTTTTCTATCAATTGCTCGACAGTAATTTATTCACCCACTGTATTATTTGTTATCAAGAGAGAAGCCTCTAGTTAAACCATGCCCCCTAGGTCTATTTTCCATCATATTAGTTTCTGATCTACTATTTTGCAATATTTTACTTTCCAATCTATAAACCAAAAAACCCAAAAATATTTTAAATTTTATTTATCTATCTCTATCAGACCTCACTTTTGCAAGTAATCTTGAAGGGATTGACAACCCCTTTATCACGTTGGGTGCAAGTTGTTTGATTGTTTGTGCATGTATTGGTGATTTGTTCGTTCATCTCCTATTGGGTTGATACCTTGGTTCTCAAACTGAGGGAAATATTTATCTCTACTTTGCCACATCACCCTTTCCTCTTCAAGGGAAAAACCAACGCAAGCTCAAGAAGTAGCAGTGAGCTGGGTGATCCAACTGGTCAAAAGAGACGGGTGTCTGAACCTAGGCAAGATACTTTGTGACAGTCGGCATGGCCATGTTCACCTCTCTGTTTATGACCTTCAACCTAGTCTTGCTCTCGACATCTGCGAATATCATCAAGACTTTCTCCTTGTTGGGGTAACCAGAAGCATGCTTCTCCCCCCCCCCCATCGCTGTCATCATGATCCTTCTCGTGAGAACTGTCTTTTGTCATGGCTTGTTTTAGCAATCTGCACTCCCGAGTGGTGTGCTTTGGCAGGATCAGGTTGCCATCTCGTGTGAACTTGACAATGCCGGTCAAGTATGTTGTTTTTTGAGTGATTATTTTTCTTAGAAGCACATGCCTTCTTCTATTTCAGCTGACCCTTGCCTTTGCTTTGCCCGGCCAAGGCCGCAACTTCAACATTATCGGCCCCATTGGACTTGCGCTTTTGCTTCTAATCAGAGTTATTGCCCGACTGATGGGCCTCTCTAGCTTGCCCTTTGATGCTTATCAGTCGGCCTCCCTCTTTGCCATTAGCATACCGACTGGCTATATCCATCACTCGGCTCAGGGTTGGGGTTCCCGTTCAACCAAACTTCACAATAAGCTATTTGTATTTGATGCCCGCCTTGAACGCGCAAATGGCTTGATGCGTGCTAACATTCTCCACGGTGTTTTGCAGAGTGGTCCATCACTGGATGTACTCACGGAGAGTTTCATTGTTCTTCTCCACATAGTGTTGCAGTTCTAACAATCCACCGTCTGCTTACACGTGCCCTCGAATGTTCTCAGAAAAACTCAGGACATGTCATCCCAGCAATAGATGTTGCTGGGGGGAAGCTGGTTGAGTAAGGATCTCGTTGACCCTTAGAGCATTGGTGGCACATTCTTCATAGCCACATTGCCATTGCTGCCACCAATCTGGACGGCCACTCGGTAGTCCTCCAAACCAAGTCTCTGGCTTTGACTCGCTAGTGAATTTTCCGATTCCAGACGACAGCTTGAAGTTGGCCGGAATATCGGTGGCGCGGATAAACCTGCTGAAACACTCATAATATCTCTGTCAAGGTCATCTCTCTGGGCTCGACCCCTATCGACTAGGCTCTGATCCGGGTAGCCCGCGCCATCCTGGTCCCGCGGACGGTAACCACCCGGCAGCCGATCGTCCTCGTAATGTCACCCCACATTATAGGGCTAGCACCCGTATGTGACATCCCTTAGAGGGGCGTCCGAGTGAGACAAAGATCGTCGCGTCATTGGGGAGGGGTGACCTGATCACATCTCTGGTCTCCGTACTGATCTCTGCCTATGGGGTGAGCCGCATCCCTCTGAAGGGGCGAGTGCCTGCGTCTTCCAAATTTGATACTACTATGTGCCGATGGCACCGTCTCGGTGCGGACTAATGCGCTATGGATGCTATCTCGATATTGTGACACAGCCGCGTTCTGCGACATGGCCGTATTTAACGGGTCTCTAATTTGTCAGGTCCCTTCTTCAACCACCGAACCAAAGGGCTGGATGGAGTCGGCGATTCGGGTCGTTGCTGCCAAATTCTGCAACGGAGTATTGTGCACTCGGTAATTCTGGGACAGGTCATTTGGAAACAACTGCACTCGGTTCCAATTGGAGCTTGATTGCTGATGGGCGCGGTCGTACAGTTCCTTCCGCAACCACTCGAGGCGGTCACGCTCGGCCAGAGTGGCCAAACACGTTGACTCTAAGGCCATAGCCTTGGGAGTCATCCTTGTGATGGGGGTGCATAGAGCCTGCTTATATCTCTGTCGGAGTTCCTTCCTCTGCTCTCGAGTGAGGGGTTGGGGAAAGTACTACTCATGACTGGGAGAGTGGCCAGCACTGAGGCCTTCGTTGTCCTGTCCACGCAAAGCGCCCTCGAGGCTGTTGCCAGCACCCCGCGTACCCAGGAGGACCGTGCTGCTCCATGCTGGCCATAAGGACCTCTATTGTGGACTCAATGCTCTTGCTCCGTCCATGGAATCCTCGTGGAGACAAGCCAAAATATCGAGGGCGGGCTGCACGGGCTCGAGCACCTCCACCTGCATAGCCACGGCCTGGAGGGCCGCAGCGTGCTTAACCCAATGCTAGAGCCGTGAGCGCCTCGAGCGCTTGCGACGGCGACCATCGGAAAGAAGGGGTGTTTCCCGATATGGGACCGATGGCTGTCGGAGAAGGACTCCGTAGAAGTGCGTCGCACCTCAGATGGGGAGTGACTCCACGTCCAGTGGGGCCTCCTAAAGCCACGCTGAGTCGTCAGCGATGAAGGTAAGAGCACCGAAATGGATCTCGTCACCGAGGATCATGACGATGGTGAAAATTCCACCTACAGTGGATATTGCTAGACATGCAGCCCCATAGTGGGCGTCAATTATCGAGGCAATGAATCTTAAAGTGAGTACTAGGGGTACGAACAGGGGCGAAACCTAGCTACGACAGAAGTGTGATACTCGGATTTATGAGTTCAGGCTCGGAGAGGTAATACCCATACGTCTTGAACTCTATACCTTTGTTTACTCTGGGGGTGTCTGATTACAGTAGGTTTCGAACCCTTGTCACAACGCCGTAGGGGGGCTTATATGGAGTGCACCCCCCTCATTAATGCTACGTTCCATGGGGAAATAAGAGGGAGAGTAACTATGGGCGTTACTAGAAATTGCCGCGATAACCACACTTGAAGTCCGATGTCATGCCTCTCAAATGTTGCAGCTCCCATGTCGCCTCTCCGCCTCCTTTGTCCGAATGATGTTGGTGAGGCCAACTGGTGGGAAGGCGCCCGAGTGGATACCCTCAAGTGCACATCCGAATGCGCCTATGGTCCGAACACATCCCAATGATGGTGTGGTGCCCTAGGTGGGCCCTAGATGTGAGGTCTATGACCCTACCCTTAGTAGGTGACCCCATCATATGGTAATTTTTTTAGGGATGAATCACTTGAGCTCTTTTGGTTGGCATCTTTGCCCTTCTATCCATGGAGGCGCGATGAAGGGGTGGAAGGAACTTGTTGCTTTGAATTTTGGAGGTTGTTCTTGCCAATGAAGAAGGTGAGGAGACAGAAGATGGTGCAGGTGGGTAGTTCACGCAGAAGGTTGAAGGGGTAGTCATTTCAACATCGGGATTAACCGTTGCACTCATGTACCATAGCGAGTGCGCTGAGTACCCGGTGGGGGGGATCCGCTCGCTAGTGACGCCCATCTTGAAACACGAAAAAAGAATATCATTTTTTTCTTGAATACTCGAAGCTTGCGTATCTTCTCATTGATAGAAGAAGAGAAAATGATTACACTAGAGGGTACAACACATGACATGTCACATGAACACAAGAAGGCATGATCATGGAACCCAGTGCAGAGAGGGGGATGATATGATCAACCCAAACAGGAAAAAGTCACAACAAAACCAACCAAGCCCAAACCTCGAGAGGCATACCGAATGAGCAAAACATCGAACATCTTCAGAGCCAACACTAGGGACACTGCGATCGAGCAAGAGAGTGCCTTCAAGAAGGAAAGTGGCTATGTGACACCGTCGCCATCCAATCCGATGAATTAGACCTAGAGTTTTCCCAGAAGTTCGAAGAGGGGCACGGTGAGAGGCCATGGCGGCGCCTTCAACAAGGAAAACGACACCCACGAGTGTTGCCGCTGCCAGCATCGGCAAGCCGAGCATGGATTTCACCAAGCCCGTGTCCGTGCAATCTCATAGCTACCAGGTGAGGATCCGAAGATGAGGAAGTCTGGTCGTCGATCGATCGACACCTCATTAGGGGGAGGGGTGGGGCTGCATCTGTCGCCGAAAAAACACGAGCTTTGGAGCCGACATTGCGTGTAGGAGGATGGGGTCGGGGAGGCAGCAAGGTAGAGAGCCGACGTCGATGGGTAGGGGTGACGACCGACGTCGTCGGCAAGCACGGGACCGGAAGAGGAGCGCAGTTCCAAGCTGCTGAGGACGGAGTTGCCAGAACACCGGCGAGCCGAAGAAGGTGGAAGGGACGCAGCAACCCAAGCGTGGGGGGCCAAAAACCGTGCCGGCAGAAGGACACCGGCATGCCATGGACACCGGAGAACGCAGGTCCGTGGAGTCGGCAAGGATCCACCGCGAAGCTTCAGCCGCTGTCAACAAAGACATTCGTGACCTCACACCCACAGATGTCGTCACCGCAGCTCGGTGGAGACGCCGTCAAGGACGGAGAGTGGCCTGCACGAAACAGGGCCAAGCCTCGGCCAGCCCGGGCACCTCCATCCAAGAGCCTTGCGCACGCCCCCAACGAATAGCACCGCGAAGAAGAAGGGATGTGCCGACAGGGGAGGCAAGGGTGGGCGGGGAGGAGCACCAAGGGCGTGATCGCGCCGCCGCGCTGGACCGGCAAGGGAGAGGGCAGATGTTGGAGGAGGGGAAGGCCGCCGTGCGCTAGATCGGATCTAGGGCGGCGGGGAAAGGGCCTCCGGCGCCAGGGAGACCAAAAACCGCCTCGCAGCCGTCATCCTCACGCGCAGCACTAAATATAGGAGGGTCTAAAGACGGTTAAGTCAACAACATGACTCTTCCTAGTCTAAAATTAGGATGAAGCTTAAGGATTACTAAATTTTTGGTCTCTTTCTATAAGATAGAATTCAGTCCGATAAATATTGATTCTGATGCACTTGATTTCAGTCCGATAAACCTTCTGACTTTCCAGGAGACAGGAGTGACGAAGTGTGGAATGAACATGAAAATGTTTCTACTCTTTGGTGGATAAAAGTTGGCAAACGTCAAAATTCACGTATTGTACCGCAGCTGGCATTTTATTTTCCTGGCAGAGGACTAGATTACCACCGGCGAAAACGATGGTGAAGTTGACAGCTAAGATTGGAAAGTATCCTGACCCATTTCGCTCATTCAGCTTCCACCTCTTTCTTCTCCCGACGGCTATATCAATTCAATCACCAGGCACCACATGTCTGACAGAAATGACAGAGAAGCTCAAAAACTTGTGGGGACACCCCGGAAATTTTAAACGCAGACCAAAACCACTCCACGCGTTGACGCTGCACTGGATCCGGAGGGAGCGAGTGGTTCACCCAGTGGAGTCACCGATCTTGTCCGGTCCCGGCGGCGAAACTACCAAAACACCATCGGGAAAAGTCAAGCGTCCGGCTTAGCTCTGCCTCTGCACGTCTGCCGCCCCACGACGGCCCCTAGGAAGGGGGCAGAACCGGGATTCGTGGACATCTCGAGGGCAGTCTCGCTTGTTCTTTTGTTTTTTAGAATCGGCAGTCTCACTTGACGTCGGTCTTTGCCCCAGAGGCCCAACGTGCCCCGCCGCTCGATGATCGGCGCGGCTGGACACGTAGCGAGACAGCTCGCGGATAGTACGCCACTTCGTTTCTCTTGACCGGTCGGACGGTGTGACCCATGCGAGTCGGCGCGCGAGGCCATGGCCGTGCTTGAAAACGATGGCGGGTAGGATACCGCCACCGCGCCGCGTCAACGTCCAGCATGGGCCCGTGCCACGCAGCAGGAGGAGACGCAGACGGCCCTGACGCGCAGCGGTTCGTGCGTACCTGCCGGTTTCGGAAGCATTCGAATTTTCAAACACCGAGCTGATCGACCGCCGCCGAGCTACGCGTTTGTTAGTGCACGCCCCTCTCGTGCCCGCCGAGATACGTAAGCTGGCCAGGGTGCGGAGTACGTACGTTTCTGTGCACGCTCACCGGTTTGTTGTGAAAAATACCAAGCCATCCCAATGGGATTAATGCATATCTTTGTTGAATTGATAAGTGTCACAGGTGTGACAAGAAGCAATCCGACTGACTATTTTACAGGTGTGACAAGAAGCAATTCGGCTCGCTTGTCGTGACTGTAGTTGTGGGCAAGTGGTCCAGGGACCCACCTTGTGTAGCCTTCTTTGAGGTGACTCAAGGCTTAACCCTAACGTTCCCACCTCTAGGGTATAGCGTTCCCTCCTCTACGATGTGTCGCGCGAGGTAGTAAATAGATTAGGGCAAGTATAATAAAAACCCCATAGTGAAGATAAAGCCTCATGCAATGTCACCTTGGCATATTGGTGTCATGACATGTCATTAATTGCGAAAGAAGAATAATCTATGCACTATGAAGATAATATTATACACCAGTATCATGCGTGATGCTAGTACATGATACTAGAAAAAAGGAGACCTTTCGTAGAGGAGGTATTATAGCTAGTAACATGCATGCCAACGAGACAATTTTGCTGAGATGATGTACAATCCAACGAAGAAAGAGTGTTCGGTATCATGAATATGATCCCATATCATGATAAATTATGTGTTAGTATGTGTCATGCATGGTAATAAATAAGCTTAACTAAATTACAACTGTATGATATCAGGCTGGTCATAGTGGGAGTAACTTATCTCTAGTAACATAACACATCCCGAGATAAGTTTGCTTACGTGGCATGTAGTTAATGAAGAGAGAGGTGTTTGGAGTAACATAATATGTTACCATCACATAATAACACTTACCAAGACAAAATGTGTCTACAACCTAATAAATACAACCACATATGACACTACATCATTGTTATTGGCTCTCAGAGCATGGCTAATAATATAGTTCGTTGTTGGCTATAACATCTTGCCATATCATCTATACCTAATATAATAGCCAACACGTATAATGGTGGGCTACAAGGAAGTACTACAAGGAAAGGCTACTATTTAAATCCTTGTAGCCCGCTTACATCACCTTGTTATACTTGCTCTCACAGCAAGTACAATAGAGCTGAGTGAGCGGGCTATAAGGAATAAGCTAGTATATTTCTGCTTAGTTGGAGAAAAGAGAAGAGGAGAGAGAAGGTAAGCGGGCTCTTCGTCAAGAGCGAGCTCTAGCACTCCTAGGCACTTTGTGAGAATGAAAGGTGGACCACATAATACAAAAAGTAGTACACTCTTTTAATCTACTATTATACATGTTGGCTATAAGATAGGCTGCAGATGACATGGCACTGGCTTATAGCCAGCAGCTGGCTATACTATTAACCATGCTCTCATGAAACAACTTATTTCTATGTATGTTCCTAGGCAAATGCAATAAATACAAATAAAGAGAAAGAGAAAGGGCCAAGGGTTGATAAATGTACTAGTATGATAGCCAATCTTATGGGCTGTCTTACTATATGAGTGACTATACATGATAAATATAGATGATATGGCAATTGCATACAACCATCAGGCAATTATACTATTAACCATATGTTAAGCGTTGTATCTAAAAGTATACATCATTCAAATCCTTTCTAATGCTCCACGGTGTATGTGTGCTAAACATGCCACATAAGTAAAAAAATGTGGCAAAGTAATTAAGGAGGAAAAAGCACTTTATCAACTTTGTTGTCTCCATGACTCTGTTTAAATAGTTTTTAAGCAAAAAAAATTGTAGCTAGATGACAATCTCCTCCTTATTTTTCAAAATAGGATTTATAATTTTCTATCTAATGAAATAAAAATCCTAAAAATATATTTTGGCTCAACTCAATACATACATGGCCCCGGCCCAATTTAGGTGCCATCACAAAATTGTGTGGGCAGCTCCTAATCAATGCTTCATGCGTCACAAATAGTTGGCTCGCGTGACACTAAGAGCATGTACAATGGTTGATAAGGTAGTCTTATCTTAAATTTTGCATGTAATTTAGATATGACAAAAGAACATGTCTACAATGGGTCATCTCTTAGCCTTATTTTCAATAACTAGTTATTCCTACAAAAAGTGACGAGACATATTGTGCTAAGAGATCATATTTTGTCTTCTCTTAAATAAGAGCAGGCAAGTCTTTTCTTATGTGTAACATCCCAAATTTTCAATTTAGAATGTTATACATAGATCATATTGCATTGCATTTTTCTTTGCATTTTGTTTGTGGCGATCCTCGAAATTCTAAGCAACTCAAGGACCTACGGAGAGAGTTGGGAATTCTACCGTTTTCGTATTTGAAATTACTCGAATACCCGTACGAGGATAGCGTTGGTTTTAATTATTTTTCCCTCCTAAAAATATTTTTAAATAAAATACATGAGCAGAGATAATATGACTTCTCCAAAATAACATAAATATTGGAGGAAAAATGTTAAAATCACTTTTGGTATTTATTCGGATTTATTTGCGATTTTATTTGCATAGGAAAAGTACGCGTTTTTCAAAATTGCATTTAGGTCCGGGAAAAATGTTCACTTTGTCCTAAATATTATTAGAGGACGGTGAAAATTTATTTCGGAATTTTTTAAGTCCGTTTAGTATTTCTTTTGTTTGTTTTCGTACGCCAGGACTCGTTTAAAAAAAAGAGAAACCGACTCTGGGACGTAACCTGCTATGACTCTCCTAGCCGGACCTTTATAAGCGCCAGCCCGGAGCCCCGCAGCCCAGCCGCCACCCCTGCCCTAAGCCGCCGCCGCCGCAAGCAGCAGCAGCCGCCGCCACCGCCGCAAGCCGCCGGAGCAACCGCAGCCGCCGCCAGAGTCGCCGCAGCCGCCGGGCCCGCCGCCCGCCGAACCCGCCGCCGGTGTCGTTTTTTCCGAGGTTGCCGCTGCCGCCGGTTCTTGCCGGTTAACCGATCGGTTTTTTTCGAGAAACCCTAGATCCTTTTTTTAAGGTTAGATCGGTTTTTCTCCGATTTAGTTATTTAGCGGATATTCGTCCATACGTTCGTTTTAACGAACGTTGTTCGCCCGTTAGCCGCAGACAGCGAACGTTCGTTCGTTAGTCAGTTCGTCAGTTTTCTTTTTCGGGGTATTTATCTGTGATTATTTTCGATCGTGATTTCTGCCCTTATCTTGTTTTTCGTTTTTCTTTTCGCTCGAGAGTCGGAATCAGGTGATTCAAAATCCCAGATCTTCGTCACGACGCCCTCTTTCCGTTTAACTAACTTGAACAAAGTTTTGGTTCCTGCAAAATTTGACCCTAGATCAAATTAGTAATCGGTGCTCATTTCTTTTGTAGTTTGAGTTTTTGTTGCTTCTTTCAATTTGATTCTTTTTGCAAACCAGAGTTCTTAAGTTGAACTTTCTGGTTAGATCTTATTTTGGAGTTTTGTTTGTGCATCATTGCTTGATTGCTTATGTATGCTATTGTTTGCTTGCGATAGAATACCCGGACTGTGAAGTGTGCTACCACGAGTCTCTAGGTTTTGCGAATCGTTAGCAAGGTAAGTAACAATTTGATCATACTCTTTATTACCCAGTTTTATGCATTAGATCAAACCCTCACACATTGCATGAGTAGGATCTCTTAACTTGTGGGACTGGGAAGGTTCCTTCTACTTTATGCTTAGGTTGCCATGCTATGCTCGTAGACGTGGTTTGGGTTTGAGTGAAATCCATGACAGATGTGAGTTGTTAATTAAGGATTCAACTTAAGGTGGCTACTTGAATACACATCTGGGTGGATTGGTTGCAGGGCACCTGGAGAATCCAGTGTTGTCCTAGGAAATCTTGGGGTTCCATGTGATTTTTCCTATGGAATGCCACCCAGGCTCAAAGGGATCATAAAACTATTCATGCTAGAAACTTCCGTGTGCAGCCACAATGCCATTATGGGCTCTGGCATAGTTGAGTAAGTTGTGAGAAACCTTTCCATGATGGGCTAGCAGATGTAGAGGGATTGTAGGTGTACCGGCCTATCTATCGGTTAAGGGGACCTTTTCGAAAATACTGTGTCTCGGTCATCCGTTTCTTCAACACCATGAAGTGCGAGAAACCAAACTGAGGCGATCGAGTCTTGTGGGAAAAGTGCACAAACCTCTGCAGAGTGTACAAACTGATCATGATTAGTCGTGTCCCCGGTTATGGACATCTTGAGTATCTGATACTTGAATTATTGGTTGATCTCATCACTCTAAAAGTTAACTTGTTGGGTTAATGACTATTTTAAATGGGATTGAGTTGGAGGTACCTTCTCAATGATGTTTCAACTACCATGATAGTTAAAATAAAATTTATTCCTTTGTTGTAGGAAAAAAATTGGCTTTACGCAAAAACTTTAACCTTAGAGCCTCCACCAGCCAAATATGCATATAGTGTAGCCTTTATTTCAGTTACTTGCATCTTCTGTGTTATCTTGCGAGCATATTCCACGTGCTGACCCGTTTTCGGGCTGCAACATGTTACGTTGAAGACTTTTCAGACGAGGAGTAAGACGTTCTAGGTCGTTTGTCATGCACTCAGCTATGACGTTGGAGTTGATGGACTCACTTATCTTCCAAGCCTTCCGTTGTTATTTTGTTAGATGGCCTTAAGCCATAGACTTATGTAATAAGTTCTCTTTGGAGACACTCGATGTAATAAGTGTGTGATTGCAACTCTGTTATAAATCCTTCAAGTACTGTGTGTGTCAGCATTACCGATCCAGGGATGACACTAAAACACAGAGACTTTGGTCCATTCGAATCGTGGTCGCTACAAGATGGTATCAGAGCACACGCTGAATGTAGGACACGACCACTAAGATAAACCATAGGTCACTCTTATCTACTCATTTCTAACTCCTCTCCATTTTCTACTTCTTTAGGATGGTGGACCCAAGAAACAAGTTCACTCAACCAGATGAAGACACGCCTTTTGGAACACACTTGAAGGAAGTCACTAGGTACTTGAACATAGGAATACCAAGCTTTACCGGGACCTACACCGCCACTTTACCAGAAGAGGAGAGATGGAGCATTCAAGTTCAAATTATCGGGAGAACCTTCACACCATCCACTAAGCCAATAGAGTTTTCTTTTGATGCACCAACCTGGAGCCTAGGCAAGAGTATGGCAGCCCACATCACTAGGAGGAAGTGCCGGTAGTAAAGGATTACCCGGATGTGTTTCCAGAGGAGCTACCTGGCATGCCACCGGATAGAGATATTGAGTTTTTGATTGAGTTGTTGCCTG
The DNA here is from genome assembly GCA_902687465.1 of Secale cereale. Taxonomy (NCBI): domain Eukaryota; kingdom Viridiplantae; phylum Streptophyta; class Magnoliopsida; order Poales; family Poaceae; genus Secale; species Secale cereale. Next base: position 454,934,666 of record LR738714.1, read on the forward strand.
GCACCGCACCAATATCTAAGAGACCGTATCGGATGCGAGCGAATGATCTGGAGGAGATTAAGAAGCAGATTAAGGAGTTATTGGAGAAAGGATTTATTCGCCGAAGTTCATCATCTTGGGGAGCCCCAGTGCTTTTGGTCGAGAAGAAGGATGGATCTTTAAGAATGGTCGTTGATTATCGTGCACTGAATGAAGTGACTATTAAGAATAAGTACCCGCTACCGACGATCAATGATTTGTTCGACCAACTCCAGGGAGCGAAAGTATTCTCCAAGATAGATCTACGATCTGGATACCAACAGTTGAAGATCCAAGAGAAGGATATACCTAAGACAGCCTTCACCACAAGGTACGGGCTATATGAGTATACGGTTATGTCATTTTGATTGACCAACGCCCCTACCTATTTCATGAGTATGATGGACAAGGTGTTCATGGAGTTCTTGGATAAGTTTGTTGTGGTATTCATAGATGATATTTTGGTGTACTCGAAGGATGAAGAGGAACATGCAGAGCATTTGCGTTTGGTATTGGAGAAGCTCAGAGAACATCAGTTGTATGCTAAGTTTAGCAAATGTGAGTTTTGGTTGAAGGAAGTTGGATTCTTAGGGCATGTTATATCGGGAGAAGGTATAGCAGTGGGCCCCGTCAAAGTACAGACAGTCACTGAATGGTTGGCACCCATTTTTGGAGAGATCCATAGTTTTCTTGGACTCGCGGGATACTACCGGAGATTCATAGAAAATTTCTCCAAGATTGCTAAGCCAATGACGACATTGTTGAAGGAGACAAAGTTCGATTGGACTGAAGAGTGTGAAGAGAGTTTCCAGGAGTTTAAGAAGCGGTTGACGACAGCCCCAGTGGTGATATTGCCAGATATACGCAAGGATTTCCAAGTGTACTGCGATGCTTCACACTTAGGACTTGGAGGAGTACTTATGCAAGATGGAAGAGTTGTTTCCTATGCATCCCGTCAACTCGACCGCACGAGTTGAATTATGCGACGCATGATCTGGAGTTAGCAGCGGTAGTGCATGCACTGAAAACCTGGAGACATTTCCTTATTGGAAATCATTGTGATGTGTACACAGATCACAAGAGTTTGACGTACATTTTCACTCAGAAGGAGCTGAACCTCAGACAAAGGAGATGGTTGGAGCTTATAAAAGATTATGATACGAAGCTGCACTATCACCCAGGAAAGGCCAATGTCGTTGCAGACGCTTTGAGCCGGAAGAGCTATGCAAATACCGTAGTAAAAGGGGGATTGCCACAAGAGTTAGCAGAAGATCTCAGGGAGCTTCGTTTGGAGATAGTTCCTAGAGGTTTTGTCGCAAATTTGGAGGTTTGGTCAACATTGTTGGGGAAGATACGTGAATCCCAGAAGAATGACAAAGAGATTGCCAAGATAAAGAAAATGATGAGTGCAGGAAAAGCCAAAGGATTTCGTGAGGATGAACACGACACCTTGTGGTTTGAGGATCGAATCTATGTGCCCAACGACCCGGAGATCAGGAAGTTGATACTGCAGGAAGCACATGATTCACCATACTCGATACACCCCGGAAACACCAAGATGTATTTGGATTTGAAGGAATGTTTCTGGTGGATGCGAATGAAGAAGGATATTGCCTAGTATGTAGCCGTGTGTGATGTATGCCAGAGAGTAAAGGCAGAGCATCAGAAACCAGTAGGATTGCTGCAGCCTATGCCGATACCCGAATGGAAGTGGGAGAAGCTTGGCATGGACTTTATCACCGGATTGCCCAGGACCAAATCAGGATATGACTCAATCTGGGTAGTAGTGGACCGTCTGACCGAGGTAGCCCACTTTATCCCCGTGAAAACCACATACACCAGTGCGAAGTTGGCCAGGATATACATGACCAGGATCGTATGTCCGCACGAAGTTCCGAGGACCATTGTATCAGACAGAGGAACACAGTTCACCTCAAAGTTTTGGCATCAGCTACACCAGACTTTGGGAATGAGGCTGGAATTCAGCATAGCATTTCACCCACAGACAGATGGACAGACCGATAGAGTCAACCAGATTCTGGAGGACATGTTGAGAGCTTGTGCGCTAGATTATGGATCCAGTTGGGATGATAATTTGTCCTACGCTGAAATCTCGTACAACAACAGTTACCAGGCCAGTTTGAAGATGGCACCGTTCGAAGCATTGTACGGAAGGAGATGCCGAACACCGTTAATGTGGGATGAAGTTGGAGACCAACAGTTGTTTGGACCGGACTTGATCAAAGAGTCTGAAGAGAAGGTTAAGCTGATTCGGGATAGACTGAAGGTAGCTCAGTCTAGACAAAAGAGTTATGCAGACTCGAAGCGCAAGGAGATAGTTTATGAAATCGGAGACAGAGCATACTTGTGAGTATCGCCTCTACGAGGAGTTAAACGTTTCGGAGTTAAGGGAAAGCTAGCCCCGAGATTTGTGGGACCTTACCGTGTTTTGGAACGCATGGGAGAGGTTGCCTATAAGTTGGAGTTGCCCGAAGGATTGTCATGTGTGCACGACATATTTCATGCTTCGTAGCTTAAGAAGTGCCATGCGGAGATGGCCGATTTCCCGCTTAGAGACATAGTACCCCTGGAAGCAATTCAGTTGGATAGTGATCTGACTTACGAGGAGAAGCCTGTTAAGATTCTCGAATTTTCGAGCAGAGTCACCCGCAGTAAGGTTATCAAGTTTTGCAAAGTTCAGTGGAGTCACCACACCGAGGAAGAAGCCACCTGGGAACGAGAAGATGATCTACGCAAGGACCACCCACACCTGTTCTCTAGCCAAGTCGAATCTCGAGGGCGAGATTCATTCTAAGGGGGGTAGGTTTGTAACATCCCAAATTTTCAATTTGGAATGTTATACATAGATCATATTGCATTGCAATTTTCTTTGCATTTTTTTTGTGGCGATCCTCGAAATTCTAAGCAACTCAAGGACCTACGGAGAGAGTTGGGAATTCGACCGTTTTCGTATTTGAGTTTACTCGAATACCGGTACGAGGATAGCGTTGGTTTTAATTATTTTTCCCTCCTAAAAATATTTCTAAATAAAATATATGAGCGAAGATATTATGACTTCTCCAAAATAACAGAAATATTGGAGGAAAAATGTTAAAATCACTTTTGGTATTTATTCGGATTTATTTGCGATTTTATTTGCATAGGAAAAATACACATTTTTCAAAATTGCATTTAGGTCCGGGAAAAATGTTCACTTTGTCCTAAATATTATTAGAGGGCGGTGAAAATTTATTTCGGGATTTTTGGTGTCCGTTTAGTATTTCTTTTGTTTGTTTTCGTACGTCAGGACTCGTTTAAAAAAAAGAAACGACTCTGGGCCGTAACCGGCTAGGACTCTCCTAGCCGGGCCTTTATAAGCGCCAGCCCGGAGCCCCGCGGCCCAGCCGCCGCCCCTGCCCTAAGCCGCTGCCGTCGCAAGCAGCAGCCGCCGCCGTCGCAAGCTGCCGTCGCCGCGCCCCGCCGGAGCAACCGCCGCCGCCGCCAGACCCGCCGCCGCCGCCCGCCGAACCCGCCGCCGGTGTTGTTTTTTTCGAGGTAGCCGCCGCCGCCGGTTCTTTCCGGTTAACGATCGGTTTTTTCGAGAAACCATAGAACCGTTTTTTTAGGTTAGATCGGTTTTTCTCCGGTTTAGTTATTTAGCGGGCGTTCATCCGTACGTTCGTTTTAACGAACGTTGTTCGCCCGTTAGCCGCAGACAGCGAACGTTCGTTCGTTAGTCTGTTCGTCAGTTTTCTTTTTCGGGGTATTTGTCCGCGATTATTGTCGATCGCGATTTCTGCCCTGATCTTGTTTTTCGTTTTTCTTTTCGCTCGAGAGTCGGAATCAGGTGATTCAAAATCCCAGATATTTGTCTCGACGCCCTCTTTCCATTTAACCAACTTGAACAAAGTTTTGGATACTGTAAAATTTGATCCTAGATCAAATTAGTAATCGGAGCTCGTTTCTTTCGCAGTTTGAGTTTTCGTTGCTTCTTTCGATTTGATTCTTTTTGCAAACCGGAGTTCTTAAGTTGGACTTTCTGGTTAGATCTTATCTTTTGGAGTTTTGTTTGTGCATCATTGCTTGATTGCTTATATATGCTATTGTTTGCTTGCGACAGAATACCCGGACTGTGAAGCGTGCTACCACGAGTCTATAGGTTTTGCGAATCGTCAACAAGGCAAGTAACACTTTGATCATACTCTTTATTACCCACTTTTATGCATTAGATCAAACCCTCACACATTGCATGAGTAGGATCTCTTAACTTGTGGGACTGGGAAGTAGTTTGAGGTAGAACCTATTACCTGCATTATTTTCAAACCCGTGGGAGTTACTTCTACGTTATGCTTAGGTTCCATGCTATGCTCGTAGATGTGGTTTGGGTTTGAGTGAAATCCATGACAGATGTGAGTTGTTAATTAAGGATTCAACTTAAGGTGGCTACTTGAATACACATCTGGATGGATTGGTTGCAGGGCACCTGGAGAATCCAGTGTTGTCCTAGGAAATCATGGGGTTCCGTGTGATTTTTCCTATGGAATGCCACCCAGACTCAAAGGGATCATAAAACTATTCATGCTAGAAACTTCCGTGTGCAGCCACAATGCCATTATGGGCTCTGGCACAGTTGAGTAAGTTGTGTGAAACCTTTCCATGATGGGCTAGCAGATGTAGGGGGATTGTAGGTGTACCGGCCTATCTATCGGTTAAGGGGACCTCTTCGGAAAGACTGTGTCTCGGTCATCCGTTTCTCAAACGCCATGCAGTGCAAGAAACCAAATGAAGGCGATCGAGTCTTGTGGGAAAAGTGCACAAACCTCTGCAGAGTGTACAAACTGATCATGATTAGCCGTGTCCCCGGTTATGGACATCTTGAGTATCTGGTACTTGAATTATTGGTTGATCTCATCACTCTAAAAGTTAACTTGTTGGGTTAATGACTATTTTAAATGGGATTGAGTTGGCGGTACCTTCTCAATGATGTTTCAACTACCATGATAGTTAAAATAAAATTTATTCCTTTCTTGTAGGAAAAAAATTGGCTTTACGCAAAAACTTTAACCTTAGAGCCTCCACCAGCCAAATATGCATATAGTGTAGCCATTATTTCAGTTACTTGCATCTTTTGTGTTATCTTGCCAGCATATTCCACGTGCTGACCCGTTTTCGGGCTGCAACATGTTACGTTGCAGACTTTTCAGACGAGGAGTAAGACGTTCTAGGTTGTTTGTCATGCACTCAGCTATGCCGTTGGAGTTGATGGACTCACTTATCTTCCAAGTCTTCCGTTGTTATTTTGTTAGATGGCCTTAAGCCATAGAATTATTTAATAAGTTCTCTTTGGAGACACTCGATGTAATAAGTGTGTGATTGCCACTCTGTTATAAATTCTTCAAGTACTGTGTGTGTCAGCATTACCGATCCAGGGATGACACTAAAACACAGAGACTTCGGTCCATTCGGATCGTGGTCGCTACATTATGATTTCTCTCCCCTCCTTCTCATCATTTATCCTACATAGCATTGCTAAGATAGAACAATTGTACATGCCTTAAGTGGGGCTTGACCCAGATAGCACTTGGGTTGGCGCTTTGTGGCTAGCTCGATTGTTCTTATTTTTTGACAGGGGCTCTATTGTTCTATTCCATAGACAGTAAAATACAGAACATTTAGTAGTTTAGAAAAGGGACTTCCGATTTTCAATAGAAAATAATGTACATTCTAAGAAATGTTTCGCACGTTTTAGCATATTCACGAATTTGTAGAAATGTTACTGAATTTGAAAATATTTACGAGTCCAAAAAATATTAATAAATTGATAGTTTTTCATTAATTTATAAAAATGATTCGGGGTTTACAAATTTGAGTGAATTTGAGAAATGTTCACGAATTCAAAATGTTCCCAAATCAGAAACAAATTCTTTAATTTGAAACAAAAAACGTGTCTAATTTTTTAAAAAGATTCTTTTAATGAAAAAAATAAAAAGGGAAAATGAAATGAAAAAAGGAGATAGAAAAATGAATAAGTATAAGAAATTGCAGCCCAAGTTCCACGGATCGAAAGCTATACTTAAATTCAGGCCTGCATCGACCACCCTACCAGGCCGAGCAGCACGGTGCGAGCCACTGGCCTGGCCTACATTTCGAAAATGGTGGCCTATCAAAAAACGGAAACTTTTCTAAAAAAATCAAAAAAGGGAAACTGCAGCTACAGGGGGTGCGTTATAGCATGTGTTATATTTGGTCCTTTAAATAATAGAAAAGCGTTAAGATCTTTTGAAATTGTGATTTTTGTATGAACGCTAAACCCTTTTAATGAAATCCGTACATTTTTCAAAATTATTAAAAGAATAGATCAATCATTTTTTATAAGAATTTGAATTTTTTTGTAAACCGCGATCATTTTTAACAAAGAAAAATATTTTTTGAAAACTCAAACATCTTTTAAAATTCTGAATTTTGTTTGTAAGGCGAACCTTTTCTGAAACACATTTCCTTTAATTTTTTGAACAATTTTCTAAAATGGGAACATTGTTTGAATTTCGAAACAAAATTTGAAAATGCGACATTTTTAATTTTTCTGGACATTGTTCAAAATTCTGGATATTTTGTGGGAATAAACATTTGTTGACGTTTGGACGGGCTGTGTGGCAGTGTATAGACGAAAACCGCCACTCAGCCTGCCTTCTCATAGCTGACCCAAACCCTCAGACTGACCGGCACTCCCCATATCCACCCATATCTAGGGCAGATATGGGGACGCCCGCACACGCCCGCCACATCAGTTTTGGCTCATGCTGGCTCATCCGACCCCACATATAAGACCCTATTCGCATTACGGCCAAAACCCTAGCCGCAATCCACTCCACTGCAGTTCACTGCCCCTTCGCCCACAAACTATCTTCCAGCGATCTCCTACTTTATTCGGCACGGCGAGCAGCTAATCCGAGTCCTACACCTCCAAATCCATTGAACTAGAGTTCGGCCCATGCGGCCCTAAGGAAAACATGACCGTCTACCTTGCACTCCGCCGCTCCGAGGAGGAGCCTGCACGACGGTAGTGCTCGGACCCCTTTCGTCGGGAGTACACTGCGTCCGCCCAAATGGCGAGTGGATCCGGCGTGAGGTGTGTCACTTCACACTGCAGCCATATCATCTGTTGGAGCGGTGGATCCGCACCATATCATCTCTTCTCGGCGAGTCTAGGAGGAGCTCCACGCGGGGATGACGACGAGAAGGAGCGGTGCGGCAACGATGAACGACGCCCCCGCAACCTTCCTATCCTCGCTCCACCTAATCTTCTCCATGCAGCCTTTACTGCCGCACATCCACGTTCTCTCTCATGGTACAGGCCAACGAGTGGTAACGGAGGGCGGAACACTAGGGGCGTATTTGGTTGCCTGCATATGGCCCAGCCTGGCCCGCGCAAGAAGAACTTGACCCGTTTGGTGGCCTGCATTTACTGTGCGGCCCGCTTCGCATGGAACTTATAGCACGTCGAGGTCAGGCCCAGGGGAAACGCCCGAATCGGCAGTAGCTCGTGAGCCTAGCTCGGGCGAGGCAGGGGAGGGTGACACACTTCTCTCCTCGTGCGACCAGGGAGATGGCACGAGATCGCCCGCGTCGCCGAAAAATCGGCGGGAGGATTTCGGCTCACCTCCCGCAGAATCCACCCATATTGAGCCCCCTCCCTCACCGCCCCAACTCCCGCCACCATTCTCCCTCCATTCAGGCTTTCTCGCCGACACGCATCGGCACCGACGAGCAGGTAACCGGCGCATCTTCATCGGTCGGCGGTCCACGGTGTCGGCGCTCCTTCAGCGGCCGGCGTTGATCTTCCACGACCCCCCCGTCCTCGAGGTGTAGCCATGGCCCCTGTGAGTTCAATCCCCCTTTCTCTCTATTCCTTCTAGCTATATCTGAGCTGCAACTAGGGTTTGATCTAGATGCATGGTTGATTAGTGGTCTGATCTGTGAGCTGATATGGTTGATTGCTATGCTGCGGTTGCAATTTGTGGTAGGGCTAGATGTTCAAGCATGTGGTAGGCTAGATTAGTAGTAGAGTTTGAAGTTGAACCTTGTGCTTGTGTTGATTCATGCTTAGATCCGTGATTTGTAGCTATTGATGGTCCATTTTTAGCATGATGTTTGTTGTAGATGTATGTTCATGCTCATAGATTGTCCGGTATGCTTAGTATGATAGCGATGAACCATATGTGCTTAGTATGATAGTGATGAGGCATGTGCTTGCTATGATAGTGATGAACCCTGTACATGTATGCTCCTGCTTTCATGGATTGTCCGGTATGTTGTGTGCTATGCTTATTGGCAATGCATGCTACGATTGTAGGACATGACCACGCAGACGCAAGATCTTAGTCACGCCCTTGTCAAGTCTGACAGTCAGTTTGCTCCATTGTTTGTCGAGGACTTGCAGCCTATGTCCCAGATGGCACCTGATTCAGAGGTGTTCGCGTCTGATTCCCTCTATGTGCCAGTAGTTCTCGTTGAGCCAACTCCTCCTGCTGCTGCTGCTGCCGCTGCACTCAAGGTAGCGACAGCAAAGGCAAAGAAGGATGGTAGGTTGAATAACATGATGTGGAAGCCGTTCATGTCCATGTTCGTGCTGAACAAGATGTGTGAGCTCATATCTAGTGGAGTTAGGACTGATAAGGGCTTCAAGGAGGTGCACTTTAACACCGTTGCGAAGCATGTGTTCAAGTTCTGTGGGCAGAAGGTGTCTGCCACCTAGGTGTACAACCACCAGAGGAAGTGGAGAAGTTGATGGATCCAAGTGTCCAAGATGAGAGACCTCAGCGGCGCCTCATGGGATGAGAACACTTGCTCCATAGTTCTGGAGGCAGAGCACTACGCCGGCCATGTCGCGGTTAGCTCACATCCCTCTTCCTTTTCATATTGTCCACCATTACCTACTCCTAATCGCAACTAACAACACATTCTTAGGACCACCCAAAGGACGTTGAGTTCCTCAACACACCATAGAACTACAGCCAGATGCAGCACATCTTCTCCTTCAGGCTGGCAACTGGGAAGCATGCCATGGGCTCGGGGGAGCCTCTTAGTTCTCTCATGCCAGACTTACCTGGTGAAAGGGCATGTAGCCCCTAAGTATGGTGTTGGTAATTAATGACAATCTCTATGGACTAATGTTTTCATTGAGATATATTTGAAGGGATTGTCCATAGATGGTGCATCAATGATATTGGATGGATTCAAGGATGAAGTCCATATAGATGAAGATATTTGCCCTAAGCTTTGGTATTAACTGAGAATTCCTATGGAGCATCAAGTGCATTAAATCTTATATGAAGAAATGTTCCATAGTGATGCATGAAGCATGTTGGATTTATGTGGGATGAATGCCATCAGAACATTTGAAGAAGTCCTCATGGTATCCCTCTCTGGATATCCTGTGTGCACGGGCCTCCTGATCCCCCGTGTGCACGGGGTCGAGTGTAAACTCTCTGGATACCCCGTGTGCATGAGGTCTCTGACCCCCATGCACACGGGGCTAGGTTTTGGCACTCGAGGTCCCATATTCAATGAGATTTGAAGTTAGTCTTTGGGGATTTACGTTTAAGCTATGAAGATTGATTTTATTGTCTAATCAAATATGTTCAAGTTGGAGTTCGTTAGAGGATCTCAAAGGTTGACATATATGGGCTTATAAGGATGACGGGCTTGAGAGTATAATCAAAAAGAAGAATTCAAGTTATGGTTTGAAGACAAGATCATGGTAATCTCATGTGTTGGGGTTTCCATTCATCAAGTCTTGAAGCAAGCAACTAGAGTGAAGAATTCGTTATGCCTCTCAAGAGATTATGATGGAGTTTTAGAAGAGCAAATGATGACTGAGATGATATTCATAGTGGGACTTGATATGGTCATGAAAGAGTCTTTGGTGATCTCTAGTCTTGAAGCAATGAAGGGAAATGAAGAGTTCATTATGGCTTTCAAGAAACCGAGATGGGGCATGAAGTAAAGATGTCGGTTGACCAAGATGAAGCTCGAAGATTATATACATGGTCAACTCACAAAGTGCAATATTTGTACCACTTGGGATCAAGTGACCTAGTGGTATGGTAAGTAATTGTGAATTGTCCTTTGCTACCTAACCCATGCTATGTGCTTTCTATGTCTCTCTAGGTTAGGTGTTTCTCATGGGCTTGCATCAAGAGGAAAGATTTCAAGTAGCCCATGTGTGGATGGCATAAAGTGGTGATGGTCATCGGGTTCGAGGATTCCAAGTGCAAGATGAGAAGCCGGAGGTTGAAGCTTGCGGTCCACATCATGATAATGTGCATGTGAAGATGGGCTTAAGTTCTGGCTTCCCTCATTGCAATATGAGGAAGCAATTCGAGTATCTTCACCAAGCGGTTGTGGACAAGAAATGGATTCCAACTTGAGGCAAGCATTAAAGTAATCATCAAGCTCAAGTGGAATGTGCAAGGCAAATGTATACCTTAGCTAGGTTTTACTAGTTTTTCCGGTCTCATGCTGCTAGGAGGGAGACCGGATTATAAGTTTGATAGCCGTACTATCAAGAGGGACTTTCGGGAATTTGCTTGATCACATCGCATAAACAGAGATCAAACCTTTGCATACTTTGCATCAGTATTTTTTGTTGATATTTGGTGGTTCTATATGTGAGGACCTTGGGCTTTTCCATAGCTTCAAAACGAGCCCAAGATCATCGTATTCGGAGTCTGTATGCCAAAGTTATCACCTTTTTAGTGGGCTGTTGCAGGCTGTCCTAGGTACCCCGTGGACACAGGGTTTTTGACCCTCGTGGGCACGGGGCCCCATGTGCATGGGCTTGTACCATGCGCACGGGGCCCCGTGGGCACGGGGTGTCCAGGAACTATCTGTTGATCCCCAACGACTAGTTTTGGGTTTTGGCTATTTAAGGGCT
>LR738714.1:454947048-455034160 GCA_902687465.1 Secale cereale
CATCAGTATTTTTTGTTGATATTTGGTGGTTCTATATGTGAGGACCTTGGGCTTTTCCATAGCTTCAAAACGAGCCCAAGATCATCGTATTCGGAGTCTGTATGCCAAAGTTATCACCTTTTTAGTGGGCTGTTGCAGGCTGTCCTAGGTACCCCGTGGACACAGGGTTTTTGACCCTCGTGGGCACGGGGTGTCCAGGAACTATCTGTTGATCCCCAACGACTAGTTTTGGGTTTTGGCTATTTAAGGGCTCCTTCCTCCCACCGGTTGGGGGGGGGGGGGGCGTTTTCTACACTTTCCTAACACAATTTTGAGCCTCTTACCACCTCTCCCAAAGCCCTATCTCCCCTCTATGTGAAGGGGGATCTGTGGATGGATTTGTGAGCCATTTGTTGATCCTATCCATTGCATTCCCTCTCTTCAATCTCCTACTTTCGAGAGTGCATCTTATGAGATTGAGAGAGTGAGTTTAGAATTTGTTGCTTGACCTTGCATTGCATTTGTTGCATTGGTTTGAGCTCCCCGCATTGATTTGTTTGAGTGAGAGCCCGTGAGTTTATTACTCTTGGAGGCTTCCGCCTCCTAGACGGTTTGGTGATATATTGAGCAGTTTGTGAAGAGGCCTAGGTTGCCAAGGTTCCTCCGGAAGCTTGCTTTTGTGGTGTGCTCCGGGGAAGGGTGTGAAGTGGCCTAGGTGGTCAAGTTCACCCGGAAGCTTCCGAGTTTGTGGTGTGCTCCGGAGAAGTTTTTAAAGGTGTGGTGGTCGCCTTCAAGACCAACCTCGAGCGAATCGAGGCTCATCCATTGGGGGTGACTCGAAAGGGAGAATACGGTGAGTCACTTGGTGACGCCCCGGAGCTTTGGCTTAGGCACCGCTCTAACGGAGATTAGCACTCTCACGAGTGTGAACTTCGGGATAAATCCGCGTCCCCGAGTCACTTGTGGTTATCTCATACCCACACCCTTTACTTCCGCAATTCATACTTGCTCCTATTGATATATCTTGTGCTAGTTGAATTGCTTAGTTGTTCCTACCTTCCCATATCTTGTGATTTTGTTTGTGCTTGCTAGTTTTCTTAAGTGCCTAACTTGTTTAGCATAGATTGTTGGTGCACTTAGTTGAGCCTAGCATATTTAGGATTTGTGCTTGAAAAGTATCCGTTTAGTTTAATTCCGCATTAGGATAAAGCCAAATCTGTAAAAGTTGTAAAACGCCTATTCACCCCCTCTAGTCGTCATCTAGATTATTTCAATTGGTATCGGATCTTTGGTCTCTCATTGGTAGGCTTCACCGCCTAGAGAGTAAAGATGTCGACTAGTGGTATAGTACACGATGCCACCTTTTGTTTTAGTGGCACAAACTATCACTTGTGGAAAATTCGCATGCTTTGTCATTTTCGAACCATGGAACCAAATTTTGTGCGAATTGTTGTTGTAGGGTCTTTTCCATGGAAGGATGAACTTTTTCCAACTATTGAGGAAAATGATGAGATGCTTTGTGGGTATGGTGCTAAGAATGCCATAATCCGGTCTATATCCCTCGAAGTATTTGAGTCTATCATGACTTGTGTGCCGGCTCATGATATGTGGACCAAACTTGAATAAATATATGGTGGGTCCAATATTGGTGATATTCATCATATTTCGGAGGAGTCAGTTGAGGAGTTTTCCACATCGTCAAATCATGAAGAGCTCCATATTGCTTCTTCCTTCGTGTGCTTGGACATTTCTTCTTCCACCTCACCATCATATGGCATGTCCCAAGGTAATGACATGGTGAGTGGAAATGTCATTTGTGATGATGATGATGTTGGGTTAGACATTGATGATCCTTCATGTATACATGCTAGTGTTGTAGCTTCTATGGACTTGAAATTTATTTCTAGCAGAAATGACATACATTCTTGTGTTGGTAGTCCATGCATATTACCTAGAGATTCCTTGGATACTTTTTGTGATGATATGCTTGATACTCCTTGTTACCATGATCTATATGCTTCTATTTCCTCTAGTTGTTCTTTGACTAACCATTTAGAGGAAATAAGAGAAATTTGTTCACACAACACTAATGGAGAAATTGCTAGAAGTGCAAAGAAGGAAATCACCATGTTGGAGAGAAAATGCTATGAGCCTCAAGAGGATGGAAATGATTCTCCTACTCTTGTTTATGAAGAATCTTCCTCTCCAAAATAACTATCATCAACCTCCAATGTTTATATGTGCCTCGTGGCAATAGGTAACACTGAGGTATCATCTACCCTTAGTAATGATATTGATGAGAGTGATGATGAATGTGATAGGGATATGAGTCAAGAAATATATGAAATTTTTAATTCTCTTCGTGGGGTAAATAAGAAAATTTATGTGATGTTTAAAGATCTTATTACTCATTTTGGTAAGTGTAATGATTTACTTCATGAAGAACAAGAACAAAATGAGAAACTTTATTGTAACCTTCCTGATGCTCTAGAAACTCTTAGAGAATTAGAATCTTCTAAAGAAGAGATTGAAGTTGCTCATGATCAACTTAAAGAGGATTTTGAGCACCTTGACCTTGTCTACAAGAATGTCAAAGGAGAGCTCATCAAACTCTCTAAGTTATATGAGGAACTTCAAGCTACTCATGTGAAGTCTCTAGTTTCTTCTAGCTCTCATATTGTCAATGATGCTTGTGATACTAACTCTACTTCTTGTGAAGCATCTATCTGGAAGGAGAATGTTGAGCTAAGGGCTCAACTTGTTTTGCTAACTAGCAATTATGGGAAATTAGAAGAAAGTCAAAAAAATCTCTCGGGATCTCATGATGACCTTCTAATCTCCCATGAAAGGCTAAAGTTAGCTCACGAGGCTATTGTGAGTAAGGTAATATCTTGTGAGCCTCATGTGGACATTAGCACTATTTCTACTCAAAATAATTTATTGAGACGTGCTAGTCCTTGTGATTCATCGAGACATATTGTTGCCAAATCTTGTGACGAATTTCTCTTCTTGTCTTGTTGCTCTAACAATGAAGCTTCCTCTAGTACTTTTATTGATACTAACCTTGTAGAGGAAAACAAAGAGCTCAAGTCCCAAGTCACTAATTTGAATAAAGACTTGGAAATGTGTCATGAAGGAAATACCACTCTCAACACTATGTTGAGTGTTAAAAAATCCCCTCATGACATGGGCGGACTTGGTTTCATCCCCAACAACAAGAAGTCCAAGAAAAAGAAGAAGGGACAAGATCAAGTCAAGAATCCGGCCAACATTACATGCTTCAAGTGCAAGAATGTTGGACACCATGTGAGATCTTGTCCATTGAAGAAGAAGGCTTCAAATGTGAAGCAACAAGGGAAGCGGCCTCAAGTTCAATCTCAAGGTCAACATCATGTTGAAGAAAGACTACTACCAATGAAGAACAAATATAATGCTCCCCAAGTTGAGAAAATAAAGAAGAATAGAAGGGGAGCATATGTTGCTATAATTGTCGAGAGAAGGGACACATATCCTCATCATGTCCCAACGGTAACATCCCTAAGCCTCCTCTAGTCAATGATCATTATTTGCTTAGGAAGGATGTTCTTGGCAATTTGTTTGCCAAGTTTGTTGGTCCCCAGAGTGGTTTGGAAATTGAAAAGACCATTTGGGTTGCCAAGCCTATTGTGACTAACTTCTTAGGACCCAACTTGGTTGGGGACCATCAAGCTCAAACATGATAAATAGGTGTGTGGAGGACATTGGAGATTTGGTTAGTTCATGAAGGAAAGGATACCCACCATTTATTTGTTCGGGCCAAGTCATGTGGATTATCTTCATATTATCTATCCAATGTTCTTTTGTGTGGTAACTCGTATTTATATTGCTTACATTGAAAGTTACTCACCCCTTGCGTGTTTAGGTTTTGTATTTAGCATGAGTATGTATATGTTGTGTTTCCTAACATGCTTGATTTGCGTTATCTAGCATGTGTAGGTTGCTTTGCACATCATATAGTGGTGTTTGTAGTCTTGATCCTTATTGTAACATATCTGAATCTTCTTTGGCTTTTGTGAGATATTAGTGGATCATCACATTATGGGGGAGTGTTATGTTTTGTGAACATCACAAACCCGAAATGTGAATATGAGAAATACCACCTAGTATTGATATTTAATATTATCTAGTCACTATGTGGTATGTCAATCTCATTTGAAATTCAAATTCTCAAAGTATCCATTAATTATCTCTTGTTAGTTTTTATTTCGCCTTCATAGCGTGCTTGCCGTGGTATCCAGGAAGTTATAATAGAAAAGTTCTGGATACCCCGTGCACACGGGGTCTTTTGACCCCCGTGCACACAGGGTACCGCGTAACTCCCTCGGCACTGTGTCTTTTGACCCCCGTGCGCACGGGGTCCTTTGGGAAGAAATGCCCACCTCACCAAGTACACTATGAAACTCTTTTCTTATACTTTGGATTGTGATTTTGATATTGTGCATCTTCGGAATATACCACTGAGTGTTAATTCCAAATACCATTGTTATTCTCTTACAATTGGTATATTCATGTGGTAGAACTTTATGATCATCTTCTTCTTGGCTCGTCCTTCAACTTGCCTTATCTCACTATGTGTTCTATCTATTATCTACTTGAGTGAGATTGAGCGCGCGTGTGTGTAGTGTATATCCTTTATGCTCTTTGGTATTTGCTTAGTTCATATGTTGTTCTTTGTGTGCGGTCTTGTGTGGATTTGTCATTTTGATATAATTTGGACAGCTAAAATGCTTTGTATTGGTGCATTCATCGTGTATGTATTCTTGTGTCCAAATTGTATCTCTTTGGATCTTGGTAGGCTTGTGCATGTGTATTTATTTATATACTTTTTCATGCCTTGATTGCTCTACTTGATCCTTTATATAGGGTAAACTCCACATTATCCTTAATAGTTAAAGATGTGCATGAATTTCTAGTTCATATCCATTTGCACACATTTAATGTGGAGTTTGTCCTATGTATTGTAGTTGGACTAACTACTTCGGACCCAATAAGCTTGGGGACCAAATTGTACCTTATTGTGTTTTAGGTACTTTGGAGAAGCATTGGATGCTTGGCTTATTCATGAGGAAGGTGGAGGCACCATGGAAAATTACTAGAGCCAATATTGGTTGGTTCTTTGATTTGAGGGAGAGGATAAATGAAAACTCGGTTCAGTTGTAAGTGTTTCATTATCATCATGAAATCCTAGTTAACCAAAATTTGGGTCAACTTGTTGGATATGGAACAGACTCCCACACTTACCGTATTCTCAATAATTCCATGGGATGTATTGAGGAAACGGTGAATGTGGAGTGTGATGAGAATAACGGCTTCCATGCAGAGCAATTTGTTTCAAGTGTTGTAGGTGATGAGGCTCCTTCCCAAGCTACAAGTACAATGGGGATTGATCATATATATTATTCCATCAGAAGCACCCCATGTCCATGTATAAGAAGGAGTAAGAGCCCCTCTTGTGGATCCATCACAAGGGTAGTCATCACCCCCAAGACAAGAGCAAGATGCTATGGGAGATCATGTACCTATCCAAGAACAAGATCAATTCCCTCATGTTTGCGTACTAGATCAAGGGCCCCTTGAACCAATGCACACTCGGTAACAAGTACTCACCTCATGCATTTATTTAAATTAGAGTCAACATTATGTCTGTGGCATCTTAGCATGATTAGTACTTGTTGACTCTGTGTTTCTTGCAAAATCTAAAACCTCCTTTTTGCATCTATGAGCCATTTGAGAAGGAGCTGATTATGGGGATCTATAAAACCATGCTCATGGTTCACTTATCCCAATTATGCCAATTAAGCAATGTATTGCATACCAAGTCCTCAAAGTGCTCTTATGTGCAATATTGATAAATTTGCAAAAACACCCGTTTTGGTTGTGGTATTATCTCTCATGCTTAGTAATTCATTTTTATGCAAATGAGATCAATTTACGACATGTGCCTTGTGCCATGTGTCATGTGACAAAGCTCTTATGCTAAAGATCAAGTTTGTATAATAATGGATTCATTCATGGATACCAAGTTCTGATCTTTTGTTCCTTTTTGTGTGTGAAAGTTTCTTTGTAGATGCTCATCTTGATGATTATTTGCCACATAATAAACTTATACACATGAGAAAGTGCATATCTTTCTTCGATATCTGTCCTTTTACTACCAGTCCTTTGGATTGTCTCTTTTTGATTCTTTGACCGATCCGGTAAGAGTATGAGTAGTGAGTGCTTCTATGTATTTCTTATATCTTTGCACTCATGAGTTTCTGGATAAATTTTGGACCCATTCTTAGCATGGTGATCCTATTGGATACTTCCCATATATCTTGTCCAAAATATGTTCTTTGGATCTTTTGAATGTGTGACTCTCATGTTTTATCTTCTTGTCACATTCTATGGATCCCCAATATAGTTTGAACTCCTTCATTCATTCATAAATGGGTATGTGGATTTTATTCCACTCACATTTGAGAAATGCACAAATTAAGGAGGACCTCATACTATATTGGCCTTCTAGATTTCTTCCATTTTGGCATTTGATGCCAAAGGGGGAGAAGTTTGGAGGGTTTAGAAGAAGTGGGTTTGTTCTTATCATTCATGCATATCTACATTTGTTGTTTTTACTTGTTGCATGGATGTGTTAATAGAGAAAACTTCACCAAGTTCTTTCACATGCATATATTATGGGGGAGTTTGCTCTATATAGTATGGTTCTACTCGCATAATATTCTTGTGTAGTATTTTGATGCTAGTACAACTGGTTTTGAGAACATCAACTATCCTTGTGATATTTGAGGCTATCAAAACCACCGCAAGTATACAATTTATTCTCGGATAGATTGCATACTTGTTTTAAATTCATTATATAAACCCTCTTGTTGACATTGTCATCAATTACCAAAATAGGGGAGATTCAAAGGGCATGTAGCCCCTAAGTATGGTTTTGGTAATTAATGACAATCTCTATGGACTAATGTTTTCATTGAGATATATTTGAAAGGATTGTCCATAGATGGTGCATCAATGATATTGGATGGATTCAAGGATGAAGTCCATATAGATGAAGATATTTGCCCTAAGCTTTGGTATCATTAAGTGCATTGAATCTTATATGAAGAAATGGTCCATAGTGATGCATGAATCATGTTGGATTTATGTGGGATAAATTCCATCAAAACATTCGAAGAAGTCCTCATGGTATCCCTCTATGGATATCCCGTGCGCACGGGCCTCCTGATCCCCCGTGTGCACAGGGTCGAGTGTAAACTCTCTGGATACCCCGTGCGCACGAGGTCTCTGACCCCCATGTACACGAGGCCTAGGTTCTGGCACTCGAGGTCCCAAATTCAGTGAGGTTTAAAGTTGGCCTTTGGGGATTTATGTTTAAGCCATCAAGATTGATTTTATTGTCCAATCAAATATGTTCAAGATGGAGTTCGTTAGAGGATCTCAATGGTTGACATATATGGGCTTATAAGGATGACGGGCTTGAGAGTATAATCAAAAAGAAGAATTCAAGTTATGGTTTCAAGACAAGATCATGGTAATCTCATGTGTTGGGGTTTCCGTTCATCAAGTCTTGAAGCAAGCAACTAGAGTGAAGAATTCGTTATGCCTCTCAAGAGATTCTGATGGAGTTTTAGAAGAGCAAATGGTGACCGAGATGATATTCATAGTGGAACTTGATATGGTCATGAAAGAGTCTTTGGTGATCTATAGTCTTGAAGCAATGAATGGAAATGAAGAGTTCATTATGGCTTTCAAGAAACCGAGATTGGTCATGAAGTAAAGATGTTGGTTGACCAAGATGAAGCTCGAAGATTATATACATGGTCAACTCACAAAGTGCAATATTTGTACCACATGGGATCAAGTGACCTAGTGGTATGGTAAATAATTGTGAATTGTGCTTTGTTACCTAACCCATGCTATGTGATTTCTATGTCTATCTAGGTGAGGTGTTTCTCATGGGCTTGCATCAAAAGGAAAGATTTCTAGTAGCCCATGTGTGGATGACATGAAGTGGTGATGGTCATCGGTTTCGAGGATTCCAAGTGTAAGATGAGAAGCCGGAGGTTATATGCTTTGAATATTGCGGTCCACATCATGATAAAGTCCATGTGAAGATGGGCTTAAGTTATGGCTTCCCTCATTGCAATATGAGGAAGCAATTCGAGTATCTTCACCAAGCGGTTGTGGACAAGAAAGGGATTCCAATTTGAGGCAAGCATTAAAGTAATCATTAAGCTCAAGTGGAACATGCAAGGCAAAGGTATACCTTAGCTAGGTTTTCCTAGTTTTGCCGGTTTCATGGTGCTTGGAGGGAGACCGGATTATAGGTTTGATAGCCGTACTATCAAGAGGGACTTTAGGGAATTTGCTTGATCACATCGCATAAAGAGATCTCAAACCTTTGCATAATTTGCATTATTCTTTCTTGTTGATCTTTGGTGGTTCGCTATGTGAGGACCTTGTGATTTTCCATAGCTTCAAAACGAGCCCAAGATCATTGAATTTGGAGTCCGTATGCCAAAGTTATCACTGTATTAGTGTAATGCTGCACGCTGTCCTGGGTACCCCATGGACACGGGGTTTTTAACCCCCGTGTGCACGGGCTTGTACCATGCGCACGGGACCCCGTGGGCATGGGGTCTAAACCCCCGTGGGCACGAGGTGTCTAGGAACTATCCGTTGAGCCCCAAGGGCTAGTTTTGGGTTTTGGCTATTTAAGGGATCCTTCCTCCCACCGGTTGGGGGGCCGTTTTGTACACTTTCCTAACACCATTTTGAGCCTCTTACCACCTCTCCCAAAGCCCTATCTCCCCTCTATATGAGGGGGGATTTGTGGATGGATTGGTGAGCCATTTGTTGATCCTATCCATTGCATTCCCTCTCTTCAATCTCCTACTTTCGAGAGTGCATCTTGTGAGATTGAGAGAGTGAGTTGAGCATTTGTTGCTTGACCTTGCATTGCATTTGTTGCATTGGTTTGAGCTCCCCACATTGATTTGTTCAAGTGAAAGCCCGTGAGTTTATTACTCTTGGAGGCTTTCGCCTCCTAGACGGTTTGGTGATATATTGAGAAGTTTGTGAAGAGGCCTAGGTTGCCAAGGTTCCTCCGGAAGCTTACTTTTGTGGTGTGCTCCGGGGAAGGGTGTGAAGTGGCCTAGGTGGTCAAGTTCATCCGGAAGCTTCTTTGTTTGTGGTGTGCTCCGGAGAAGTTTGTAAAGGTGTGGTGGTCGCCTTCAAGACCAACCCCGAGTGAATCGAGGCTCATCCGTTGGGGGTGACTCAAAAGGGAGAATATAGTGAGTCACTTGGTGACGCCCCGGAGCTTTGGCTTCGGCACCGCTCTAACAGAGATTAGCACTCTCATGAGTGTGAACTTCGGGATAAATCCGCGTCCCCGACTCACTTGTGGTTATCTCATACCCACACCCTTTACTTTACGCAATTCATACTTGCTCCTATTGATATATCTTGTGCTAGTTGAATTGCTTAGTTGTCCCTACCTTTCCATATCTTGTGTTTTAGTTTGTGCTTGCTAGTTTTCTTAAGTGCATATCTTGTTTAACATAGATTGTTGGTGCACTTAGTTGAGCCTAGAATATTTAGGATTTGTGCTTGAAGAGTTTCTGTTTAGTTTAATTCCGCATTAGGATAAAGCCAAATCCGTAAAAGTTTTAAAACGCATATTCACACCCCTCTAGTCGTCATCTAAATCATTTCACCTGGGACTCCATACGTCGAGGTCCTTGATGACCCGGACATCGTATATCAACAACA
Source organism: Secale cereale (assembly GCA_902687465.1). NCBI lineage: Eukaryota > Viridiplantae > Streptophyta > Magnoliopsida > Poales > Poaceae > Secale > Secale cereale. Next base: position 454,956,844 of record LR738714.1, read on the forward strand.
ACCATAGAGGGTTCAAGACAAGGCATGCAACAGAACAAGCTTACTCCGACTGGGTGCGAAAGCACGGAGGCAACAGTGTTGATAGTGGGAAGGTTCGAGGTGTCAAGTTGGATCGTCAGTTTGGGCTGAAGCTGAAGAACTTCATTATCTTCGTCTAGTTCATCTCCATTGTTATGTTGTGGCATTGGTGTGCTAGGTGTGATCATTGTGGGTAAGCTCACCAACTAGGGTACAAGGTAAGCATAACATGTACGCCGTATGCAACCAAACACCGTGTTCATGTGCCGCTTGGGCCAATTCAGGAAACCAAACAAAGTGCACTTGCATATTACCTAATGTAGGGACACTAGATGCAGGCAACCAAACAACTTGTAGATGGCGTATTCGGGCATGTTTTTGCTCAACCAGGCTGGGTTGAGAAGTGTATGCGATGCAGGAACTGTTCACAACAGCAACCAAGCACGCCCTAACTGGTGGCACAACCCCATCTTCTCCTCGTAGCCTCTCATGTCGCACCCCCACGTTCTCCTCTCCCATGTCAGGGGTTGGCAAGTGGCTACATGCAGCCGGAGCCCAACTAGTGGCGCAACAGACGACATGAGATTGACTGGTGGCTATGGATGGCGGGAGGCGGTGGGACCGTGGGAGGAGCAGCTAGCCGGAGGACGTCGCCAATGGAAATCTGGCAAGCGGCGGCGGCATACAGGGCACTACCATCTCTCAGCCTCTCGCTTTGACCCTACCATCTCTCGGCCTCTCGCTTTGACCATCAGGTTGGTCATTCTCTTACTCGGTAAATAATAAACCCCATCGTGGAACCCTCTGTTCCATCAATTATTTTCAAATTTTCATGCGTACATCTGAGAGATCACATTTGCACCAGAGTAATGGTTGTGTTAGAAAACCAAAATTTACTTGCCCCGTTGCATTTGTGATCTAAAGAGGTTAGCAGATCAAAAGTGTCAAGCCATATAGGAGTAAATTAGTTTTCAAGATGGTGAAATACTCACATCCGTAGACCACAACAACATCTTTCGCATGTCTATTTCTGTAAAAAAAAACTGCTTCATGAATACTTTATATATTTTGTGGAGTAATCTTCATTGGGAAAACAAATACGAATTGGATAGACATTGGGTCACTTGAAGCAATCAAAACACACATGAGTTTTATTGGTGGAATTAAAACTTAATCCATGCGTTCATCTATGTTGACCTGGTGGAACTTGAGTACTACTAGGTTCATTTTCTTTCCCTCATTTTTAAACATGAAAGTCCAACAACATATTGGTGATTCTTTTGCCTTGCCTAAAGTTTATAAAGAAAAGGAGGAAGTGTTGGAAATATGCCCTAGAGGCAATAACAAATTGGTTATTATCATATTTCCTTGTTCATGATAGTCGTTTATTATCCATGCTAGAATTGTATTGATTGGAAACTCAAATACATGTGTGGATACATAGACAACAAGATGTCCCTAGTCAGCCTCTACCAGACTAGCGCATTGATCAAAGATGGCTATGGTTTCCTAGCAATGGACATGAGGTGCCATTTTATAACGAGGTCACATCAGTAGGAGAATGATGTGATGGACGAGACCCAAACTATAAACGTAGCATATGATTGTATCAGCTTTATTGCTATCATTTTCTGCATGTCAAGTATATGTTCTTATGACCATGAGATCATGCAACTCAATGACATTGGAGGAGTACCTTGTGTGTACCAAATGCTGCAACGTAACTGGGTGACTATAAAGGTGCTCTACAGGTATCTCCGAGGGTGTTTGTGGAGTTGACATGGATCAAGACTGGAATTTAAAACTCCGTACGATGGAGACGCATCTCAGGGCCCACTCGGTAATACAACATCACAAGAAGCTTGCAAGCAATGTGAATAATGGTTTATCCATGGGATGTTATATTACAGAATGAGTAAAGAGACTTATCGGTAACGAGATTGAACTAGGTATGGAGATACCGATGATCGAATCTCGGGCAAGTAATATACAAATAGACAAAGAGAACATGCGGGATTAGCAGAATCCTTGACATTGAGGTTCGACCGATAAGATCTTCGTAGAATATGTAAGAACCAATATGGTCATCTAGGTCCCACTATTGGTTATTGACCATAGAGGTGTCTCGGCCATGTCTGCATAGTTCTCGAACCCGCAGAGTCTACACACTTAACGTTTGGTGATGATATAAGTATAGTTCAATCATTATGGTGGTTACCGAAGGTTGTTCGGAGTCCCGGATGAGATCCCGGACGTGACGAGGAACTCCGGAATGGTCCGAAGGTGAAGATTGATATATTGAACGACGGGTATTGGAGTCCGGAATTGTTTCGGGGATACCGGGTGATCCAGCATCACCGAAAGGGGTTTCGGGGGCCCCCGACAAGTCTTCGGGGGCCCATGGGCCAAAGGGAGGGGGCAAACCAGCCCACTAAGTGGGTGTGCGCCCCCCTCACCCTTTCCCATGTAACAGAAGGGGTGGGGCGCTCCCCTAGGGCAGCCACCCCCTTTGCCTTGGGGGCCAAGGCTCCCGGGGGGAGGCGCACCAAAACCCATCTAGCGCTTTCCCCTGGTGGCTGCCGGCCCTCCCTAGGCAACCCTAGGGCGCCTGTCACGGATATTACTACCAGGTATAAACCGGCCAGGAGGGTCCGGTTTAAGTTATCAAGATTTATATTATCAGAAGCCCAGCGGAGTATGGAGTAGGAAGTTATAGCCCGGAAGGCTTAGAGCTCATATAAATAGGCCCATAACTTGTAAACCGTCATGATTATGTAAACTTGGGATGTAAGGTAGAAAGAGCTGAGACCGAGGCGGACACGATTATGAGCCGGCCCCGGGACTCTGTAAGCCAGACCGGGCGTCACCTCTTATATAAAGGGGCAACCCGGCGACGGTTCAGGACAAGAAAGCATAGCTCGAGACACAGGCAAAGCGGATTCGCTTTCTGGTCATCGAAGCCCAAGCAATACCACACGAAACTAGATGTAGGCTTTTACCTTCATCGAAGGGGCCGAACTAGTATAAAATCCATGTGTCCTTCGTCCGCTTTAACCAATTTAAGCTAACCTGTAGCGATGGCCTCACGACTAAGTCCTTTTGCTAGGACATCTGCCGTGCTAAATCCACGACAGTTGGCGCCCACCGTGCGGCTATCACACGATGGTTTCGAGTTCTTGAAGGGCAGCTTTGAAGGGCTCAAGGGCTACGCAGTGGGCTGGATGACTAAGAGTCATCGCGGCCGGATCTACATCGACGATACAGGCTGGGGCCCCGAGGCCGATTCAATCGAATATGGGTACCGGGTCCCCTTCGGCGGCATCCACGTCTTCATCGGCAAGATCGGCGGACCAGTCCCTGAGCTGGACACCTTCCCCAACATCGTCGAGTCGGTTCAGCGTGCGAGACCTTCCCGGATTCAGCCCGCCGTGAAGCACGTCTTCGTTGGAGCAGTGCATGAAGTACAAGCCGAGGACGGATCGGACTCTGGCGGCGAGACAATTGTTTATTCCGGCGATGAATCTTCGTGTGGAGAAACCGAATCTTTGTATCTATTGCAGGACGGCCGATCTGAGGGTTGTCCGATGGCGATAGTATTCCGGACCCCCTCGATCCGCCAAACAGGGTTGTTGTTTTCATGGTCGAATCACAATCCATGCAGCAGCCCTCAACGACAGGGGCGTTAAGCTCAGAGGCAACGGGAGCTGGAGCTGGAGACCTTCCCCATCGCCCTCTGATGCTCTATCCACCTTAGTCGACACTTTGACAGCACTCGCAACAGCAAAAGTAGCCCAGGCCGACAAGGAGCAGCATGATGCAGAGATTGCTCAGGTGAAGAGCCGGATTGAGCAAGCCAAGTTGGATCTGGCTGCGGAGAAAGCTAGGATGGCTACAAGGCAGACATAGTTGGATTCTCAAGCTTTTCGGCTCAGGATAGATCAGAACGCCTCACAGGAGGTAATGTGGAGAAGACAACGATCTCGTTTGCCGCCGGTTTATGAGGCAAGGAATCTCTTTAGCACACCAGGCGCAGGAACCAGTAACCATCCAGAGGTAAACCGGGGAGGAGCACCAGGGACAGGCGCGTCGGTTCAGCCGCCAGCCGCAGAGCCAAGTCGCCAAGTTGTGCCAACCGAGCATGTGCCCACCCCTCTCGGTCATTATTCTAATCCATTGGATAACATAGTTGTTGCCGCTTCGCGACTGACCGCCCTTCCCATTGAGGGGACGTCCCCCATGGCAGTGGAGGCACGACGGGCCAAGGAGTTGCTGGACACGGCGCTAACCCAGCTGCAAGCTTATTCCTATAGCCGGGAGAGGATTCATTCAACCCCCCCGCCCTAGTCGGAGTTATACGAGACGCCTGGATGAACCGGTCGTATCTAGCAGTGCAAGGAGACGGCATCGGTAGAGGTAGGATAATTCGACAGGAGAGGAAGCACGTGCGCAAGAGGTAATGGATCAGGCCAGACATACTGCCCAAAACAATGCCCGTCAGGCGACGCCGGCTTATCCCACCACCACAGTCGAACCGGGGGTCATGTCCAGTTCCCTGGGTGTACAATGTCTCATCCCTGCTTTACGGAATGTGAAACCGCCCAAGGATTTCAAAGGCCCGCGCAAGGTGCCCAATTACACGGCGGATCTTGCTCCGGAAGTATGGGTTGAGAGTTATGAGATGGCAATGGAGATGCTCGACATGGATGAAGCGGCGTGTGCTAAATACTTCACAATGATGCTTGAGGGCACGGCATGGACATGGCTAAAGGGTTTGCCGCCCAATTCCATCGGATCATGGGGTGAGCTGCGGCGCCGGTTTATCAATAATTTCAAGGACACATGCAACCAGCCAATGTCTGTTGTTGATTTAGCTGCATGTGTTCAAGGAGAGCAGGAGTCCACAAGCAGTTGGGTGCGTCGGGTGTCCGAAATCTTGCACTCCTCCAATAGCATCAACCCAAGTACAGTGATAGTTACGTTGGAAGGCAATTGCCGGTTTGAACCTTTGAGGCAGAATTTGGGACGGCTTAAACGTGACTGCAACGACATGGGAACACTCATGGGCGCTTTGGTGAAATACGGAGATTTTGATAACACCAAACATCCAGACGCCGATGGAGATAAGTCAGGGAAGGCGAATAAGAACGGTAAACCGTTGCAGACCAATCCGGCGAGTCAAGGATACAACGGCAAGCGTAAAGCGGACGGTAGCTCGGACTTTGTGGCCACTACCAATGCTCAGGACAATGGGCAGTGCCGGAAGGGTAGGCCGCCCCCACGCAACGGGAGGCCGCTTATTAATCTAGAACGCCAATTGAACATACCCTGCCCAAAGCACGGAACAAAAGAAAACCCGGCTACGCATCTTTGGAAAGACTGTTTCATTATGCAAGAATTCATGAAGCAGATTAGGTATAATCATGGGCCCGCAGGTGGATCAGGCCCCGGTTTCCAAGGTCCGGGTTATCAAGGTGGAGGGTCCGGTTCAGGATACCACGACAATAACGGCAACCACAATGGCAACAATCAGCAGCAGCACAATCAGTAGCATGGTCAGGGCGGATACAATAACCAAGGGAATCAGCAACGTCAGCAGCAGCAGCAATCCGGATACCAGAATAATCCAAAGAAGCTGAGCAGTGGGCAGTATCACGTCTTCACCACGAGCTTATGCAAACGAGATCAAAAGGTTCTGAAGAGGGCAGTGCACTCTGTTGAACCGGCAATACCACGTTTTTTGCGTTGGTCTGAGCAACCCATTGTGTGGAGCAGAGAGGATCACCCACCCCGGGTTGATAATCCGGGTCAGTTGGCCCTAGAAGTAGCACCACAGGTCGGTGGTTACAAGTTCACCAAAGTGCTTATGGATGGAGGCAGCAGCATCAACATCCTTTATTATGAGACCTTTCGGCGCATGGGGCTGACAGATAAAAAGCTTCGACAGTCCAATACAGTGTTCCATGGGGTAGTGCCCGGTAAATCGGCTTATCCAGTTGGCAAGATTGATTTAGAGGTCACCTTTGGAGATGAGCATGACTCTGGATCAGAGACTGTGACCTTTGAGGTTGTAAAGATCAGGAGCCCATACCACGCATTGTTTGGGCGGCCGGTTTACGCCAAGTTCATGGCTAGGCCGTGTTATGTTTATTTACAGCTTAAGATGCCAGGCCACAAGGGGACTATTACGGTTCATGGTATCCGCAAAATTGCATTGGAGTGCGAGGAAGGAGATGCAGCTTATGCTGAGATGGTTTGTGCAACGGAGGAGCTGAAGTTCTATAAGGATAATGTTGATCCGACGGATATGTCCCCGCTGAAGAAGCCAACTACAGAGCATGATCTGGCGTTCAAGTTCAAATCGGCTGAGGAAACCAAGCAGGTTGACTTTGTTCCGGGCGATTCATCCAAGCAGTTCACTATCATCGCTAACCTAGATCCGAAATAGGAAAGCGCACTCATCGAGTTCATCCGTGAGAACCGGGATATCTTTGCATGGAAGCCTTCTGACATGCCAGGTATACCGAGGGAACTCGCTGAGCACAATCTTAATATTGATCCTAAGTTTAAACTGGTCAAGCAGTATCTGCACCGCTTCAATGAGGAAAGGCGCAAGGCTATTGGAGAAGAAGTGGCCAGGCTCTTGGGTGCAGGCTTTATAGTCGAAGTGTTTCATCCGGAGTGGTTAGCTAATCCGGTGCTAGTACTCAAGAAAAATGGAACTTGGAGAATGTGTGTTGATTACACAGATCTGAGCAAGGCTTGCCCAACTGATCCTTTTTCTCTCCCCCATATTGATCAGATCATTGATGCTGCGGCAGGATGTGAGCGGCTAAGTTTTTTGGATGCATATTCAGGTTATCATCAGATCAAGATGGCAGTTAAGGACCAGGAGAAGACAACTTTTATAACTCCCTTTGGAGCCTTCTGTTATGTATCTATGCCATTTGGGCTCAAGAGTGCCCAGGCGACCTACCAGCATTGTGTGCAGAACTACCTTCAAGGGCAGATTGGGCGGAATGTGTATGCATATGTTGATGACATTGTGGTAAAATCCAGGAAGGAGGAAACACTAATAGAGGATCTGAAGGAAACTTTTGATAATCTCCGTGCCTATAAAATGATGCTTAATCCGCAGAAGTGCGTATTTGGTGTTCCGGTGGGCAAGCTCCTGGGGTTCTTAGTGTCGAACAGAGGGATTGAAGCTAATCCGGAGAAGATCAAGGCGATCACATCCCTGGCTAAACCGGCATGCATCAACGATGTCCAACGCGTGGCGGGCCATATTGCAGCACTGAGCCGGTTTATCAGCTGTTTGGGGGAGAAGGCAATCCCGCTCTATCAGATGATGAAGAAGACAGAACGGTTTTTCTGGAGCGATGCTGCTAATGCTGCGTTCGAAGATTTGAAAAGGCAATTGGCAGAGCCGCCAGTTCTTGCTGCCCCGGTTGACAATGAGCCGCTGCTGTTGTACGTGGCTGCTAATGCCCGTGCAGTAAGCGTGGCTATTGTGGTAGAGCGCAAGGAGGCAGGCAAAGAATATCTGGTTCAGAGGCCGGTTTACTACATCAGTGAGGTGCTCATTGAATCAAAACAAAGATATCCACATTGACCGAAGCTGGTGTATGGAGTATTCATGGCGAACCGAAAGCTGAAACACTATTTTCAGGGCCACCTGATCACCGTTGTCAGTTCAGCTCCGTTAGGGGATATAATCCAGAACAGAGAAGCCACTGGTAGGGTTGCAAAGTGGGCCATTGAGATTAGCCCGCACGGATTAAAGTATGTGCCCCGTATTGCTATAAAATCCCAAGCGCTGGTGGATTTCATTAATGACTGGACAAAGTTGCAAGCACCTAAGGAGAAGCTGGATCATACATACTGGACTATTCACTTTGACGGTTCAAGGCAGTTGGAGGGCTCGGGGGCTGGAGTCGTGTTAACTTCCCCACAAGGTGATAAGTTCTGCTACATCCTCCGTTTAATGTTCCCTTGTACTAACAATGCTGCTGAGTATGAAGCTCTCCTCCATGGTCTGCGGATGGCCAAGGAGATGAACTTGAGCCGGGTTAAGTGCTTTGGCGATTCAGATCTGGTAGCACAACAAGTATCTGGCAAGTGGGACTTGATGGGCCTCGAACCCCTCGTTGGTTACCCCAAGTGGAAGGTGTAAGATGCAGTACGTAGAAGTGTTTTCCCTTAGCAAAGATACCAAGGATCGAATCCCCAGAGACTCCTAGGTTCAACAAGTAGGTGTCAACTGCTAACGGCGCGTATTAGCAATCAACGTGGACCTGCACACAGATACAAATAACTTTGCTCCCAACGAGTACAGAGAGGTTGTCAATCCCTCCGGCCTTGTAGTTCACAAAGGGTTAAAAGCAAATGATAGTAGTGATAGATAGTGTTTTGCAATAGTAAGTAAATAGCGAAAAGTAAATAGCGGATGTGATCAATGATGGTAATATGGACCGGAGTCTCATGATGTTCACTAGTGATGTCTCTCTCCCAAAAGACGATAAAACAGCTATATGAGGTAAACAAATTACAGCTGGGCAATTGACAGGACCACGAACGCAAACCAATGCTGATTACATTGCAGAAAGGTTGAGGCTCAAAGCATGGGCGGTACGCCAAAATAAGTAGACCAAAATCCATCAATATCTACTACTAATCATCCACCTTGAGATATCTATCCAGAACATCTCGCTGGTATTAAGTTGTGAGTCCCACCCATAGTGTAAACTCAATGCAACAGACAACTGCATTAAAAGAACTTTGGGTAAAGTAAACAATCCTTGCACCCGCGGGCACAAGCACCGTTGTTTTCCCCCTTGTGGCAACAGCACATCCCCTAGACTCATGTTTCTGTCACTCAAGCTAGTCATCGAGGGGCATGAACCCACAATCGAGCATAACGTTCCCTCTTGGAGTCACTACGTATTACTTGGCCAAAGCAATAAATAACAACGGAGAACATGCAAGAATTACTTACGAACATAAATATAAAAGAGGTAGATCAAATATATTACTCAAGATCAATCTGAACATAATCTCATAATCCATCGGATCCCAGCAAACTCAACATAGCAACAGCATAAGGATTACATATGTGCCTCGATCATGTAGGGCAGCTCACGAGGACTAATTAGTGAAGCACAAGAACGGGAGGAGAACATCACATAGCTACTGGTCATGGACTCATGGTCCAAGGGAGACTACTCACGAGTCATCCGGGAGGCGTCCATGGTGGTGGAGAAGCTCCCGATGGTGATCCTCCCCTCCGGCAGGGTGCCGGGAAGAGTTCTCCTGGTGCTCCCGATATTGGAAGCGGCGGCAGCGGCGGAACAGAGATGGGATCGCGAAAAGAGTTCCTGTTCTGAGGGTTTCGGAGGACGCTTTAAATATATGCCAAAGGGGAGCACCGGGGAAGCTTCGGGGGGCCCAGGCACCCCCCCCGGCGCGGCCCGAGGGGGGGCGCCGCTAGGGCGCCTGGAGCCCTGGTGCCCCCCCCGGCTGCCCTTCGGACGCAGGGTAGTTTCCGGAACGCTGATTTTTTATATAATTTTTCTGGATTTTTCCTGGCAGTTCTCGTAACGTGAAAACCTGAAATACAAAAACAGCCGAAAACAGAAACTGGCACTGGGGTGCACTGGATTAGTAAGTTAGTCCAAATATGATCAAAAGTGTATGGAAGTGTATGAATATCATAGCAATATCACCCAAAAGTGGCATGGAGCAAGCAGAAATTATAGATACGTTTTGGACGTATCAACATCCCCAAGCTTAATTCCTGCTCGTCCTCGAGTAGGTAAATGATAACAAGAATAATTTCTGTGGTGACATGCTATTAACCATATAGGACTTTTTATAGTCATATGACAAAAGCTTACTGAGACAATGATTCTATAGTGATTAAGTTGCCTCATGAGAAAATCACAAATGACTGAAAGTTTTACAACATGAAACTGAAGCATCAAAAAGATTTGCAATGAACATGATGTGCAAATATGATAAAGTGATATCTAGCTTGCCCCCTTTAGTGAAGAAAAACATAAATGCAGGGGCACCTTCAAGGTTTAAGTGATGACTGGATACAATGATTTCAAAATAAACGATATGACAATCATGCAAAAGACAATGCTACTTTGGGACAATGCACATTACACTCAGAATGACAATCATGCTCTCAGTAGTTGGTGCTTGAAGAAATGGTTATGTGCTAGAGCTTTTTATTTTGAAAATATGGAAGCAATTTTGTCAATGGTAGTAGTACTTCATATGTGTCATGCATAAGATATCCTATAAGTTGCAAGCCTCATGCATCGAATGCCAATAGTGCTCGCACCTTGTCCTAATTAGCTCGGATTTCCATGGGTTATCATTGCATTACATATGTTTCAACCAAGTGTCACAAAGGGGTACCTCTATGCCACCTGTACAAAGGTCCAAGGAGATAAATCGCATTTGATTTCTCGTTTGTGATAGATCTCAACTTGAGGACATCCATACCGGGACAACATAGAAAATAGATGATGGACTCCTCTTTAATGCATAAGCATATTCTCATAAGAGATTGAGGATTATGTCCAAGCTAAAACTTCCACCATGATACATGGCTTTGGTTGGCGGCCCAATGTTCTTCTCTAACAATATGCATATTCATTCAACCCACGGCAAATCACCCTTACTTCAGACAAGACGAACATGCATAGCAACTCACATGATATTCAACAAAAGTGTGACAGTTGATGGCGTCCCCAGAAACATGGTTACCGCACAGCAAGCAACTTATAAGAAATAAGATACATAAGCAACATATTCTTTACCACAATAGTTTTTAAGCTACTTTCCCATGAGCTATGTATTGCAAGGTTAGTCTGCTTAGTACAGGTGGAGGTTAGCAAAAGACTGGGAGCGACCAACTAAGAGAGCAATGACGGTCATAATCATGCAGAGCGACAAAGCAATATTGAATCACGCATGGTAGTTATATCGCTACTCAGAAATAAAAGATCATCAAGGCTTGACAGACTTTCTTTATAGTCTTAAATATGCGTGAGCATACGCCAAGTCAATCAAAATAAATTATCGAAGGAAGATATTACTAAACCATACCACATCATTGGCAAACAAATCAAGTTGGTACTCCAATAACACATTGGGAACCCCCCTGCTATTTGAGATTAACCATAAGAAAACCTGAACTACTAAGCACCATTATGCATGTAGCATATTTATCATAGACACATTAACCAATGCAACGGAAGCAAACTCTCTTAATAAGGTGAGCATGATAATTAAAGAGAGTTCAAGCAACCAACTAAACAAAAGCTCTTTGAAAAGATAAGAATGAATACTAAGAGCAGAGCATGATAGTAGCTAATAAAAGACAAAGAACACACACAACAAAGATAGACATGAAAATTCTATGTTATGTTCTAGGTAGAAGTGGAGCGTGTTTCTCTCCCACATAAAGAATGCTGAGTTCCGACTCGTTATGAAAAACTAAAAAGAAAACTAAAAGCAAGACGCTCCAAGCATAGCACATAACACATGAAGTGATAAAAATATAGCGAAACAAAAGACGAACTGATAATGTTGATGGAGAAGGGGATGCACGGGGCATCCCCAAGCTTAGACGCTTGAGTCTCCTTGAATATTTCTTGGGGGTGCACGGGGGCATGCCCAAGCTTGAGCGCTTTACACTCCTGAATCTTTTTATCATCTTCCCTCGCACACTTGAAAACTCCCTTCATACATAACTCATTGTAATCTGATTAGCGAGGTTAGTAACCTTAATAAAATAATTATACCTTGCTGGAAATAAAGATATTCTTGAAGTTCTACTGTTTCTCAAGATTGCCAAAAGGTTTTTGCAAAGAAAAAGCAAGCTCTTGATTTGCAAAATGAAGGAAAGGCAAAACAGGACAGAATCTGTGAAAAACAGAACAACAGGTAGTAATTGATCTGTTCGGGATACTTCTGCAACTCAAATCAAAAAACTCAGAACAGACGCACGAAATACAATTATATAGAGAACGCTGTCGAAAAATTCAGACCAAAAAGATGATCTGGTGATTTTATACGAATTTGTCTATCCAAGGACAGAATCTGTTTCCTGGACAGCACCTCACAACTTTTGAACTTTCTAGCAATCAGAGGCTATACTTGGCACAAATATGAAAAGCAAAGATACAATGATGATGCTACAGCAGTAAACAACATCAAGACACAACAAAAGCAAAAAATTTATTCATGTGGGCTGCCTCCCAAAAGCGCTTTCTTTTATGCCTTTAAGCTAGGCATAATGCATAAAGGAATCAATAACCATCATAATAATCGGAGTTATAAATTGCTTCAAATGGTTCCTCAACAAGTTCATTCTTGTTCCTTCTAGGAAAGGGGTACACACCTTTTGCCTTCCCGCGTAAGCGGATTTGTCCCTTACCTATATCAATGAAGCCTTTAACTGCTCGGAGGAAGTCCCTTCCAAGCACTATATTTCCTTGGTTTGGCTCCATGATGAAGAAATCAATCATTGCAATCCCTTTAAGGAATTTAACTGGCACATCTTTTATTCTTCCCTGGATTTCAGAAATATCTCCATTAGTATGTTCATGATAAGATGGTAATATATCCATATTAAATTTTAAAGAATCATGAACAATTTTTGGCATAGTAGAAACATAGATCCAATATCACAATAAGCAAGGAAGTCTTGATTAGAGATGCTAATCCTAACAAGAGGCTCCCAGTCATTATCTATTTCCAAAATATCTCTCTTATTGGGTTTGGGTTTCTCTACCTTCATTAAGTCTAGAGCATCCATTCTCTTTTCAATAGTAGCAAGTCTATCTATGACAGTATCAAAATTATGATCATAAACAAAGTAATTAGATAGACCATGTATAATTTCAAGAGCTCTAGCTTCATCACACTCTAGGAAATCTCCCTCGGCTATAATGTCAAGAGAGTGTTTACACCATCTAAAAGACCCTGGTAAAAATTCCTAAGCACAATTTTTATAGGTATCCAAGGCATAATTCTCCTATGTGCATCAGAAATTCTGTCCCATGCCTTCTTCATATTTTCTCCATCCCTTTGATGGAAATCTAGAACATCTGATTCCCTCAAAGCACCATATCCTAACATGTTTGGCTAAACAGAAAGGACTACTAACAGAATGGTAAATAATTTTTTTGTGATTTTTGATAAAAGATACTAAAGCAAAAACTGAAAGGTAAACTAACAAGACTAAAAAGCAAAGGTAAAAGATAGCGTGCAACTCCCCTATCCTGAAGAGTGGAGTCCCCGACAACGGCGCCAGAAAATACTCCTTGATGGGCCTCGAACCCCTCGTTGGTTACCCCAAGTGGAAGGTGTAAGATGCAGTATGTAGAAGTGTTTTCCCTTAGCAAAGATACCAAGGATCGAATCCCCAGAGACTCCTAGGTTCAACAAGTAGGTGTCAACTGCTAACGACGCGTATTAGCAATCAACGTGGACCTTCACACAGATACAAATAACTTTGCTCCCAACGAGTACATAGAGGTTGTCAATCCCTCCAGCCTTGTAGTTCACAAAGGGTTAAAAGCAAATGATAGTAGCGATAGATAGTGTTTTGCAATAGTAAGTAAATAGCGAAAAGTAAATAGCGGATGTGATCAATGATGGTAATATGGACCGGAGTCTCATGATGTTCACTAGTGATGTCTCTCTCCCAAAAGTCGATAAAACAGCTATATGAGGTAAACAAATTACAGCTAGGCAATTGACAGGACCACGAACGCAAACCAATGCTGATTACATTGCAGAAAGGTTGAGGCTCAAAGCATGGGCGGTACGCCAAAATAAGTAGACCGAAATCCATCAATATCTACTACTAATCATCCACCTTGAGATATCTATCCAGAACATCTCGCTGGTATTAAGTTGCGAGTCCCACCCATAATGTAAACTCAATGCAACAGACAACTGCATTAAAAGAACTTTGCGTAAAGTAAACAATCCTTGCACCCGCGGGCACAAGCACCGTTGTTTTCCCCCTTGTGGCAACAGCACATCCCCTAGACTCATGTTTCTGTCACTCAAGCTAGTCATCGAGGGGCATGAACCCACAATCGAGCATAACGTTTCCTCTTGGAGTCACTACGTATTACTTGGCCAAAGCAATAAATAACAACGGAGAACATGCAAGAATTACTTATGAACATAAATATAAAAGAGGTAGATCAAATATATTACTCAAGATCAATCTGAACATAATCTCATAATCCATCGGATCCCAGCAAACTCAACATAGCAACAACATAAGGATTACATATGTGCCTCGATCATGTAGGGCAGCTCACGAGGACTAATTAGTGAAGCACAAGAACGGGAGGAGAACATCACATAGCTACTGGTCATGGACTCATGGTCCAAGGGAGACTACTCACGAGTCATCCAGGAGGCGTCCATGGTGGTGGAGAAGCTCCCGGTGGTGATCCTCCCCTCCGGCAGGGTGCCGGGAAGGGTTCTCCTGGTGCTCCCGATCTTGGAAGCGGCGGCGGCGGCGGAACAGAGATGGGATCGCGAAAAGAGTTCCTGTTCTGAGGGTTTCGGAGGACGCTTTAAATATATGCCAAAGGGGAGCATCGGGGAAGCTTCGGGGGGCCCAGGCGCCCCCCCGGCGCGGCCTAGGGGGGGGGGCGCCGCCAGGGCGCCTGGAGCCCTGGTGCCCCCCCTGGCTGCCCTTCGGACGCAGGGTAGTTTTCGGAATGCTGATTTTTTATATAATTTTCTGGATTTTTCCTGGCAGTTCTCGTAACGTGAAAACCTGAAATACAAAAACAGCCGAAAACAGAAACTGGCACTGGGGTGCACTGGATTAGTAAGTTAGTCCAAATATGATCAAAAGTGTATGGAAGTGTATGAATATCATAGCAATATCACCCAAAAGTGGCATGGAGCAAGCAGAAATTATAGATACATTTTGGACGTATCAGGACTCCAAGGATCCGCTTATGGCAGCATATCGACGAGAGGTGGACGCTATCGCTGGACACTTCAAAGGATATCAGGTGGATCATATAGACCGGCGAAAGAAGGAAGCAGCCGATGCGTTAAGCCGGCTGGTGTCGGTGTACTAAGGTAGAGGTACCCCAGTACCCCAACTTGTGCACGGGCAGTTGCAGCTTCCCGCGGCAAGGTTTACTGCGTGCTCGCCGGAGACCTTCCTGCCTCCTGTTAAACCATTCAAAAACAAAGTATACAAGATAGAAGATCGAGACCCCGGCAAGAGGAGCTTGCCGGGAGGGCCGTTCCAGGCTCAAGACTGTTTCACCAACACAAGACCCTGGCAAGAGGAGCTTGCCAGGAAGACTGGAAGATATCGCCTCGGCGCTATGCGCGCCCCGGCAAGGGGCCCGGGGAGCGGCAAGTTCCCGGGCCCGACAAGATCAAGGCCCCGGCAAGGTGCTTGCCGGGAAGGTGGCGCTGTGTGCCCGTGCTCCAGCTCATCGGCCCACGCGTCGCCCTGGGGCCTAACCAGGGACGCGTGGCGGATGGCTGTGCGGCCTGGGGGACACGGTGGCACACCACGGCGATAAATCCGTCGCCGTGGCGGACGGAGACGCTAAGGCGGGAGCTTTTGGGGTCGACGGCGACGGGCATTAAATGCCCTTGTCCCCCACTGTTAAAGTAGGTATAGACCACTGTTCTGTACTGTAGCTCCACTGTTCCCGCACTGTTACAACCACCACCTCTTTTACATTTTTACCCCTTTCTCCTACGTTGACACCTGTCGGTGACCCCTTGCACTATAAAAGGAGGCCCATGCACAACGTGGAGGGGGTTCGAAACCTAGATTACTCTCACGCACGGTGTAGCTGCTTCTTCAAGCTCCCGAGCGCCCCACTCAATACACAACCAAGCAGGAGTAGGGTGTTACGCATCCGTGCGGCCCGAACCTGGGTAAAACTGCCCGCGTGTCTGCTTCGATCTGCTCTTTGTGCTCCCTCCGCCCTCGTACCGCACAGACAAGGGGCTCCGGTCCCATAGGTGTTCGTGGCGGACAGTTTCCCCCGACATCTTTGGCGCGCCAGGTAGGGGGCGTCGAGGTTGTGCGAACCTGATCCGGCGTTCGCGCGGGCGCATTCTTCATCAACTTTTCCAGCTTCATTGACAACTTCATCAGCGACAACTCCATGGCCCCGAAGAAGAAGCCTTCGGAGGTTGGAGGCCCGTCTGCGTCTCACCCGCCGCCACCAGAGCCAACGGTGGGCGGGGGAGACGCCGTCGGAAGGGTGGTTGCCGGCGAGGACACTCACGGCGCCACCAGATCCAAGAACAAGACGGACGACCGGACCTCGGTCTCCGTGGACGCGCCGCGTCCATCACAGCACACGACGACCCCGCAGCGCCATACCACGGGAGGTGGTATTCGCTTGCTGGGACAAGGCCAAACTGGAGGTTCGCGGGACGCCCCGGACCCCCGTCCGGGCACAAGCAAAGCGAAAGCGCCGGCGCGGGACCCCGCTCCTTCTAACGTCGTTAGAAGTCCGAGCGTATCTCGTTCCTCGCACCGCTCGCCCGCGTTCCCCACCACTCCGGCAGAAGCGCTCGCAAGGGCGCAGCTGCTCCTCGATTTTCCTCCAGCGGCCGACAAGGCCGAAGAATGGAGGGCCACTATCCGGAGCCTGATAGACTTCGCCAACAACGACTCTCCGCAGCAGCCGTCGGCCTCACGGCCGCGGCAGGCTGAGAAGACGAAGGCTATCGGCGACAAGACTGCCGGGGGTGCGACGAGCGTGCACTCCCCGCCGCAGAAGCAGAAGACGCCGCCCCGCCGGAACAACCCCGACGACGGCTCCACAGCCTCGTCGGACCCGCGGGCCCGTCGGGACCAGCGCCAGGTCCTTGACGACCGGCGAGACGAAGACGCTCGAACCACGATCGAGCGCCGCCGAGAAGCTCGGCGACAATCCGACAAGAGAGCTGGGAACACTGTCGACGCACCCGCGCCCGGTGAACCAGGCGACTTGCCGTACGCGGCAGGCTGCCCTGTGTTCACCCGCGAGCTGCGGCGCGTCCAGTGGCCCAGCATGAAGAACTTTAAGCCCGACGTACCGGAGAAGTACGACGGCAAGACGCACCCCTCGGAGTTTCTCAGCGTCTACACTATCGCAGTGCAAGCTGCCGGGGGGCGCGACGAGAAGATCTTAGCCAACTACTTCCCGCTCGTGCTGAAGCCGAACGTCCGTTCGTGGCTCATGCACTTGCCGGAAGGCTCTATCTCTTCATGGGCCGACCTCTGCCATCAGTTTGTTGGCGCCTTCACCGGCGGCCACAAACCCCATGGCCAGGAGAGCGATCTCCATATTTTGGCCCAGAAAGAAGGCGAGCCCCTGCGCAAATATATCCAACGCTTCAGCCGGGTACAGCACAACATCCCAGACGTTCACCCTGCCGCGGTCATCAGCGCGTTCCATCAGAACGTGCGTAACCGCCGCATGCGTGAGGAGATGGCGATGACCAAGATCAGGGACGTCAGCGAGCTTTACGCTCTTGCTGACAAGTGCGCCCGCGCGGAAGAGGGGAGGAAACTCCCCGGGGAGGATGCTGGCGCAGGGGGAAGCGACAGCGACGACGCCGCCCCGGCAAAGAAGAGCCGGCGGCGGAACAACAGGAAGAAGGGCAAGAAGGAAGTGCTTGCCGTCGAGAAGTCCGGCAAGGAGGCCCCCGCCAAGCAAGCGCAGGCCGGCGGCTCCGGCAAGGAGCCTGCCCCTGCGGCGGCGGCCGACAAGCCGGGTAGCTCCGACAAGCAATACTGTAAGATTCACCGCACCAAGGGTCACGATCTTTCCAACTGCAAGCGCGTCGAGTACCTCGTCGAGCAGCAAAAAGCTGAGTACGAGAGGCGCGACAAGGAGAAGGCCCAAGGTGGCGGGGAAGAGCCCAGCAAGAAGCGGCCATTCAATGGCCGGGGAGGACGCCGCGGCAAGGCCAAGCAGCGGCAAGGAGATCGACCTCCCCGGGGCCGCGACAACGACGAAGACGACGATGAAGACATGGAGGACGACGAGAACAGCGAGCAGGAGTTCCAGAAGGCCACGGAGGTCCTGTGCGTCGACGGTGGCGCCTCCCTGCACACCTCCCACCGCCAGCTGAAACAGTGGGTGCGTGAGGTGAATGCAGCGGAGCCGCCCGTGGAGTCGCGCAGGCTCCTCAAATGGTCCAGCACGCCCATCATTTTTGACCTCGAGGATCACCCTGACCGCACCACGGCGGTCGGGCACTTGCCGATGCTGGTTTCCCCCACCATCCGCAACCTCAAGGTCACCAAAATGTTGGTTGACGGCGGGGCCGGGCTGAACTTGATCTCCTCTGCTGTGATCAAGAAACTCCAGATTCAAGACGGCGAGCTCGAAGAGACCGGTTCATTCCAAGGAATCAACCCGGGAAGGAGCAAGCCCAAGGGAAAGATTACTCTGCCGGTGACCTTTGGCGGGGAGCTCAACTTCAGGACTGAGCGCATCACCTTTGACGTTGCTGATATTCCATTGCCCTACAATGGAATACTCGGCCGTCCCGCCCTCGCCAAGTTCATGGCAGCTTCCCACTATGCCTACAACGTGCTGAAGATGCCGGGGCCGATAAGCGTCATCACTGTCCACAGCGACAAGAAGGATGCGCTTATTTGCGCCGACAAGATCTACCGGGATGCGGCAGCTGCGGCCGAGAAGGATACTCTTGCCGCTGAAGCTCCCGGGGGGAAGAAGACGAAGACCAAGTCCGGCAAGTGCTCTGGGATCCACTCCGGCAACCGCACCTCTTCGGAGTGCTGCGCTGCCGTCGAGGACGTTCCATCGAGCTCCACCGGCAAGAGCAAGAAAGGAATGGCTGCTCCTCCGGCAACCAAGAAAGTGTCCGCAAAGGAGGATGGCACTGGTGGTACCTTCACCATCAGTGCCACCCTTGACAGCAAATAGGAAAGCGCGCTCGTCGCCTTCCTGCGGGCGAATGTCGATGTGTTTGCTTGGCAACCATCTGACATCCCCGGTGTTCCCAGGAAGGTGATTGAGCACAAGCTTGCTGTCTGTCCTCATGCGCGGCCCATCAAGCAGAAAGTGAGGAAGCAAGCCGTGGAGCGCCAAGAGTTCATCAATGAGGAAATCAAGAAACTTGAGGCAGCAGGCCTAGTTAGAGGTGTGATCCATCCGACGTGGCTGGCAAACCCAGTCGTCGTGCGCAAGGCCAACGGGAAGTGGAGACTGTGTATAGACTTCACCGATGTCAATAAAGCATGTCCCAAGGATCCTTTCCCTTTGCCGCGCATTGACCAGATCGTTGACTCCACCGCCGGATGTGAACTACTCTGTTTTCTTGATGCATATTCAGGCTATCACCAGATTTTCATGGCTAAGGAAGATGAAGAGAAGACTGCATTTATCACCCCATGTGGCACTTATTGCTTTATCCGCATGCCATTTGGATTGAAGAATGCAGGCTCAACCTTTGCAAGGGTAGTGTACACTGCTTTTGAGCCACAGATCCACAGGAATGTAGAAGCCTACATGGATGACATCGTGGTGAAGAGCAAGAGCAAAGAAACCCTGATTCAAGACTTGGAAGAAACATTTCAGAACTTGCGCAGGATACAGCTCAAGTTGAACCCCGAGAAGTGCGTCTTTGGAGTTCCCTCCGGCAAGCTTCTCGGGTTCTTTGTATCACAGAGGGGGATTGAAGCCAACCCCGACAAGATCAAAGCCATCGAGCAGATAGAAGCCCCGAAGCGCGTCAAGGATGTCAGAAGGCTTGCAGGTTGCGTTGCTGCCCTCAGTAGGTTCATTTCAAAGTCCGCAGAACGCGCCCTACCTTTCTTCAAAATCTTGAAGAAGGCAGGTCCCATGAAGTGGACTCCGGAAGCGGAGGCGGCGTTGCAGGATTTGAAACGGTACCTGTCCTCCACTCCTATACTTGTCGCACCTAAACCACAGGAAAAGTTGTTGCTATACTTAGCGGCAACCAATCAGGTGGTTAGTGCTGCGTTAGTAGCGGAGAGGGAGTCCGACGAGGAGTCAGCATCACCGGCAAGCGAATCTAACGACAAGCAGGGGGCTGTCCCGACAAGCTCTGGCCCCGACAAGGAAGACTCTGCGCAGGAACAAGGAGAGGTGCGGAAGAAGATGGTGCAGCGCCCAGTGTATTTTGTAAGTTCCCTTCTCCAGGGAGCTAGATCAAGGTACTCTGGTGTGCAAAAATTGCTTTTCGGCCTCCTCATGGCCTCGAGGAAGCTGCACCACTACTTCCAAGCCCATGAGATAACCGTGGTCACTCGCTTTCTGTTGAAGAGGATATTGCACAATCCAGAAGCAACAGGCAGGATCGTCGAGTGGGCACTGGAGCTGTCAAGCTTTGGACTCAAGTTTGAAAGTACTTCAACCATACAGAGCCGAGCTTTGGCAGAATTCATCGCTGAGTGGACCCCAACGCCAGAAGAAGAAGTTCAAGAAACGAGTGTACCCGTGCAAGAAGCGACAAGTGAATGGGTAATGTATTTTGACGGTGCCTTCTCGCTGCAAGGCGCCGGTGCCGGCGTGGTACTCATCGCGCCCACCGGAGAGCACCTCAAATATGTTATCCAGATGCACTTTCCCAGGGAGCAAGCGACAAACAACACTGCAGAATATGAAGGCTTGCTTGCCGGCCTCAGGATTGCGGCCGAACTTGGGATCAGAAAGCTGATTGTGCGGGGCGATTCTCAGTTGGTGGTCCGACAAGTTAACAAGAGCTATCAGAGCCCTTTGATGGAAGCATATGTCGATGAAGTGAGAAAGCTTGAAGAGCACTTTGAAGGTTTGCAGATGGAGCACGTCCCGAGAGCTCAAAATGAAATTGCAGATGGCCTTTCAAAGTGCGCCGCAATGAAGTTACCTGTGGAACCAGGGACCTTCTTACTCAAGCTGACTCAACCATCCGTTACACCATCAATTGGGCAGTCCAAGAAGAGAAAGTTGGTCTCCGGCGACTACTTACCGGCGGATCTTCCGGAAACCGCCGCCAAGGTCCCCAAGATCGACAACCAGAACGCTGAGGAACAGTTTGCTCCTGCAAGTCCTCGGGCTTGTACAGTTGAAGCAAGCGTTCCCGACAAGCCTCGCCCCGGCGAGCTTGCCGGGGGACCGTCAGCTCCGGCAGAACCAGAGGTCCTTGCCGTAGAAGCTGAGGTTCCCGCAGCGGCCCTCGAGCCTTTAGTCCTTGCCGTCGAGCCTCGGGCTCCAGCATGGGCGCAGCAGATCGTCCGTTTTCTGCAAACTGGAGAACTTCCCGACGACCCTCAAGAGATAGAGAAGATAACCAGGCAGTCAAGTATGTATCAGTTCGTGGATAACGAGCTGTACAGAAGAAGACTCAACGGTGTCAGGTTGAAGTGCATCTCCAGAGAAGATGGACAGAAGCTGTTGGCGGAAATACACGGAGGCATATGCGGCCACCACATTGGCGCAAGGGCGCTTGCCGGAAAAGCTTTCCGGCAAGGGTTCTTTTGGCAAGAAGCCCTCCAAGATGCAACTGCACTAGTAACCAAGTGTGAAGCGTGCCAGTTCCATGCAAAGCAAATCCATCAGCCAGCTCAAGCTCTCCAAACAATCCCTTTGTCATGGCCCTTCTCGGTCTGGGGGCTCGATATCCTCGGCCCTTTCCCTCGTGCTGTCGGGGGCTTTGAGTACTTGTACGTTGCAATCGACAAGTTCACAAAGTGGCCAGAAGTGGAGCCAGTGAGGAAGGTGACAGCACAGTCAGCAGTCAGGTTCTTCAGGTCGATTGTTTGCCGTTTCGGGATCCCTAACAGGATCATCACCGACAACGGTACGCAATTCACTAGTCGCACCTTCATGCAATACGTCCAAGACCTTGGCGCCAAGGTCTGTTTCGCTTCTGTTGCTCACCCGAGGAGCAACGGCCAAGCGGAGAGGGCAAATGCTGAAGTGCTGCGCGGGCTCAAGACAAGGACCTTTGACAGGCTGCGCAACTGCGGAAAGAATTGGATAGAGGAGCTCCCGGCGGCTCTTTGGTCAATCAGAACGACACCGAGTCGAGCCACCGGGCAGACACCTTTCGCTCTAGTCTATGGAGCAGAGGCAGTTCTCCCCACGGAACTCGTATACGGATCTCCTCGAGTACTCGCTTATGATGAGCTCGAGCAAGAGCAACTGCGACAAGATGACGCGTTGCTCCTTGAGGAGGGACGTCTCCAGGCTGCTGTACGAGCTGCTCGATACCAGCAAGCTTTGCGCCGCTACCATAGCCGCAAAGTCAAGGCCAGGAGTCTCGAGGAAGGCGACCTTGTTCTTCGGCGTGTTCAGTCCGCCAAGAATTCCAACAAGTTGACGCCGAAGTGGGAAGGCCCTTATCGGGTGAGACAAGTTACGAGGCCCGGCGCTGTCCGCCTCGAGACCGAAGAAGGCTTACCGGTGAGCAACTCCTGGAACATAGAGCATCTTCGCAAGTTTCACCCCTAAGGCGCGGTTGCCGTGATCCGCTCCGGCAACCACTTTTTGTACAAGCCTTGCCGCTGTTGCATGTAACCCTTTGTACAAAGCCGGGCGCAGACCCCGTGCATCAGTAAAGTTTTTGTGTTTTCGCATCGATTGCCTTTTTGCATGCTTCTCTTTGCTATTTGCATGTCCTGTTTGGCATTTGATGCAACACTCAGACATACGGTAAGTACTATTACGCCGAAAGGCAATATACTTTTTTCCTCTCCCTTTCCTTTTCTCTTAAGCAGAAGGAACGTTCCTCGCGCACAAGTTTGCCGGGGGGGAAGGAGATGGAGGAGGAACTAAGTGCTGTTCAAGTAAGAAGAGCCTTACCGAAAAGCAAGCAACATGAGCAAGCAGCATATGAAAGATAAGTTGTTAGAATTTGACCAGTTCAAATTTTAAATTTTGGTTGTCTTCCTTGAACGATCACACTTTGTATGGAAAACCTGTGCGCGGAGGAACCTACCCGCAGCTGGCCGCACCCTTATCTTGTTTTCGAGTCCACTCAACGATTTAAGTGAGCTGCGACAAGTGTCGCGCCCTTGCCTCGTTTCCGAGTACACTCAGCAAGCTAAGTGCGTTGCGACCAGCTGCGGCAAGGTTGCTTGCCGGCGAGGACCTTGGCCAGCAGGCTGCTCAGAGTCCAGCACTCAGCGCTCGCGGCAAGGGCCCCTTGCCGGCAAGCTCCCCGGGAGCGTAGGGTGAAAAACATACAAAGTCAAAGATTGGAACAAGGAAGATAACATTGCACTGATTGATTGAAGTAAAGCGAATATCTTACAAGGATAACTTGTCGCAATGGACTAATGAGTTCATAACATAATATGCAGCAACAAAAAGATAAAGATAAATGGAGCCCTAGTCTACGCGGTCGCCTTCCTTCCTGCCAAGCTTTGCCACCTTGGCGATGATGTGGCCGACCTGCTCCTTCAGGGCCTCCGTGTCTGCATCTGCCGGCAGGGTGCGAAGAACGTTCGTGAGGTTGATCCCCGGGTTGCGGTACACGATCTTCGTCAAGACCCGCTCCAGAGTTCCCGCGCAGAGCCGGCGCGACTCCTCGGCCAGCTGCGCGGGGATGCGGTTCCGGAGACCTGCAAGAGCCGGAGCGACGCCTCTGAAGAAGAGGCTGAGCTTGGCGCTGTGCGGAAGATCTGGATCCGGCGAATAGATAAGATGTTCGACCTTCAACGCCAGCAACTCCTGGTCAATATTGGACGCAGAAGAAACCAGCTCTTCGGTCCACACCTCGATAGTCTGCCGGAAGAGCTCGGAGGCCTTGTTGACGCTCTCCACCAAGGTTCGCTCCTTGCGGAGCTCGTCCTTCAACTTGGTCTCCTGGGCCCGGGCAGCATCAAGCGATTCCTTCAGGGTGGTGACCTTCAGCTCCAAGTCTTCAATGGAATCCTTGGCGGCCTTCAGCTCGTCACCCCTCTTGGATAAACTCACCTGGAGCTCTGAGTTTGTGTGAGCATCTTTTTCGCGCTCCAGGATGAGCGCGGCAACCTTCTCGGCGCTCACCTTCATCGCCTTCTCCAGTTGTTCGACCTTGGCGGCGAGCTCCTTCTTGGCGTCCTCCGCGGCAACCGCGGCGGCCTTCGCCTCCTTCAGCTCCCCGCCAAGGGCAGCCTCGCGAGCGGCAAGGTCTTCTTCATGAGAATCCAGCTCAACCTTCCGCTGCGCGAGCTCTCCCTCTCGCCGGGACATCTCCACCCCGGCGAGGCGCTGCTGTTCATCGGCTTCGGCCCTCTCAAGTACCCACTCTTGGTACTCGCCGGCGAGACACTCACGCTCCTCCGCCACCTGGCGGAGGGCAGCCTGATTGGCGGCGCTGAGCTCCGCCGCACGCTTCTCCATCTCTGCCGCAGCCTTGGCGGCAAGAGCCTCCCGGGAAGCGAGCTTTGCTTGCCTGGCCCGATAAAGGGCCAGGAGCTGATGAAGCAATCGCTCCTCCTCGGGCCCCTCACCTCCACCGGGCGCCTGGACGATCTTCAGACCTGCGGAGGCGAGGACCTCTCCGTCGAACGCCTCGCCCTCCGCAGGAGCTCGCGACGAGGACACCCACGGCATCTGGATGAAGACGCCATTGGGGGCCTCGAGATAGAACCTTTGCTCCTCGCCGGCGGAGGGACCGGTGGCCGGCGCAGCATCCGATGCTCCCGCCACCTCCGGGTCGGCGGTGCGGCCACCGTCCCCCTCCCCGGCCGCTGCGTCCGCAGCCGGAGCAGTCTCTTGCGCGGCCGGCTCGGCGGCCTCGCCCACCTCCTCGACGACTGGAGCGTCGCCGCCGCCGCCCTGCGCGTCCTCCTCCTCGAGGATAATTACCTCCGTCTCCATAGGCACAGGAGGAGGAAGATCTAGAAAGAAGAAGAAAACAAAGAAATTCAAGACTCAAGCAAATATCCAAAAAAGAGACAAGCCAAGAAGACAAGTTACAAAGGTTACCTTGGCGGGCGTCCTCAGTGGCGGGCTCCCTCGCCGGGGAGCTCGGCCTCGTCGGAGTAGTCGTCCTCGCCGGGGAACTTGGCCTTGGCGGGGTGGCCGCCCTTGCCGGGCTGCTCGTCCTTGGCGGGGTACTCTGCCTTGGCGGAGTACCCGCCCTTGACGGAGCACTCTCCCTTGCCGGAGAGTCCTGCCTTGGCGGGGATGGCGGTGCCTGCAGCTCCTCGGCGGTGGTCTCCGGGCGCTCTTCCCGCTGCGGCTCCTCCTCTGCACGGAACAAGACAAGAGATGTCAAGATATGAAGATAAAATCAAAAGCCTCAGACGTACCCCGACAAGCGAAAAGAAAGAACCCCAGACTTACGCTGGGGGCTGCGCTGCGGGCTGCGCTGGGGGCTGCTCATCGGAGCAGTGCCAGAGTCCGGCAGGCTCGGCTCCGGCGCGCCCTCTGTTGCCGCCACCGTCGAGTCCTCCGCGACCTCGGCCTCGGGCGCCTTGGCCTTCTTCGCTGCGCGGTGGGCCAGGGTCCTGAAATCAGAACAGAAGACAGAGTTAGCATCAACAGAAGCTCAAGACAAAAATCAAGAAGATGAGGAATCTCGGATCCTTACTCCTGGTCCTCCTCGTCGTCCTCGCTCAGGGCGGAGAAATCATACTCCACCGTGGGCGCGTCGACGCGAGGAGCGGGAGGCGAAGACTCCCTCGCGCGCTTGGTACTCACCGGGGCTGGGGACTGCGAAGACCCAGCCCCTGTGGCTGCCGGCGCCCGGGGGGCGGGCGGAGCCGCTGCTCCGCTCCGAGAAGACCCCTGCCGGCTCGCTGCCGGCCTACGGGGCGCCTCCGTCGTGGTCCGCGCACGGGCCGCCTCTGCTGCGGCTGGTGCGCCGGACGGCCTTGGCGCGGCTTGACTCCCCCGGGGAGCCGCCCGCCGAGGTGGCTGTTGCCGGGGCGCCTGTGCCCTTTCCCCCGTCGCCGCCTTGCGGAGGCGCTTTGCCGGGGACTCCTTCGGGCTTGCCGGGGGCGGGGAGCTCTCCGACGAGGAGAGGTCGTCGGCGTATAACTCCGTAGATCCGCCGGAGTCTTCGGCCTCCTCCTCCTCCTCCTCCTCTGCCCCGGCCGGCTCGCTGGGCCCTGCATCCAGCGCTGCGGCCCTCTTCCCCTTGGCGCCTCCGCCCCTCGCGGCGCCTCTGCTCCCTCTGGCGGTGCCGTCCCTTGCCGCAGCCTCCGTCGCGATCCCATGGATCCCGGAGTGCCTCAACGAGGGAACCCCGGCGAGCGCGTCGGGTGGGAGGTTCAGCAATCGGCGGATCTCCGCCTCTTCCGCCTGGGTGGACGCCTCTTCGGCCTCCGCCTCCTCCGGCGAGAACCCGAAGACTCCTGCCGCCGCGGCTGCGGCGGCCTCCTCAGCCCGAGAAGCTATGTAGGCGATTTCCTGTTCGGTGGTGTCCCGCGTATGCAGCTTGAGGTCCTCCTTGTTACTCGCCACCTCGACGAGGTTGTCGTAGAAGTTGAGGACGTCGATGGGCTTCGGGGCGATCCACGAGCGGTCCAAGCCATGCGAGTCGCACATCGGCATCATGGCAAGGATCCGGTCCCTCGCGGCGTTGTTGCAGAGCGGCACCACTTCCCGGGGAGTCCTGAACCACTCGGGGTGCGTCGGGTCGTACTTGAAGAGCTCTCGTACCATCCCGCGCAGCTCCAGAGTGGTGAAGTTGAAATTAAGCCCGGGGCGCAGCCTCATGATGTCTGCCGGGCCGCCGTACTCCCAGGCCGGCCTCTTCCGGTCTTGGAGAGGGGCGATGCGCCGGCGGAGGAAATCTGCGCCCACCTCGGCAACTGACAGCCGGGCCAGCCGAAGACGGAGGATCCGGACGAGGGCGATGTCGAGCTTGACGTCGTCGGAGTCTAGATCGCTCCAATCTCTGCCGCGCGCGATAGGCGTTGTGCGCGGCGCAGTGAAGGCTTGCGGCTGGTCTTCTACAATCCAGCACCACTCCGCTCGCCATTCCTCCCACTTGCCGCGGAGCTCCCCTGGCAAGTACGACCCTTTCTTCCCGAGACGGAAGACCCAAGAAATACATCCGGAGAGGGGGGCATCGGCCTCGGCTCTAGGGGTGAAAAAGTGTCTAAAGAGGGCTACGTTGGGGTGGACTCCTATGAAGTTTTCGCACAAATGTGCAAAAACGGCCATGGTGAGAATGGCGTTGGGGGTGAAATCGAGCAGATGGAAGCCATACGTATTCATGATATCACAGAAGAAGTTCGAAAAAGGAGGACAGAGACCACAGTGGAAAAAGGCAGCAAAGAAGTGATACCCGCCGGGATAGTTGTCCTTGGCGACGGCCGGGTATGCTCGGGTGCGGGGATGCGCGTCGGTGCCCTTGGACCAGAACAAGTAATACTTGTTCCAGAGTTCTTGCACGCCGAGCTTCGGTGGGAAGACGACGTGCCGCTTCCGGTAAGCGATGAGCTTGGCTGCTTGCTCGGATTTCTCCTTCTTGGATTTCTCCGCTTTCGCCTTGTCGGCCATTGGAGCCATGGCGGGCGCGGCGGAAGGAAGGGGACGAAGAGCTCGGCGGCGGCGGAGCTGTGGAGGCGGAGCGCAAGAAGGAATCTTTTGCAGGAGGAAGACGACGTAATGAGAGCACAGGGAGGGGAACCGCGCCCGCTGCCTCTGCTTTTATGGGGGAGTGGGGGGCGTTTCCCCCTTTCCATTAAGAGATCGTGGGCACGTCCCATCCCACGGCGCCGCAATCGACGCGTGCCGTTACCGTGGGGTGCGGCGGATATGGAAGTGGATTCGGCGCGCCGCGGGCCGCGGGTGCCCGTGCACTGTTTTGGGCCTGGCCCAACAGCGCTCGGCACCGTGTGTGGCCCAGGCCCGGGGGCTCCTGTCGGTGTACTAAGGTAGAGGTACCCCAGTACCCCAACTTGTGCACGGGCAGTTGCAGCTTCCCGCGGCAAGGTTTACTGCGTGCTCGCCGGAGACCTTCCTGCCTCCTGTTAAACCATTCAAAAACAAAGTATACAAGATAGAAGATCGAGACCCCGGCAAGAGGAGCTTGCCGGGAGGGCCGTTCCAGGCTCAAGACTGTTTCACCAACACAAGACCCTGGCAAGAGGAGCTTGCCAGGAAGACTGGAAGATATCGCCTCGGCGCTATGCGCGCCCCGGCAAGGGGCCCGGGGAGCGGCAAGTTCCCGGGCCCGACAAGATCAAGGCCCCGGCAAGGTGCTTGCCGGGAAGGTGGCGCTGTGTGCCCGCGCTCCAGCTCATCGGCCCACGCGTCGCCCTGGGGCCTAACCAGGGACGCGTGGCGGATGGCTGTGCGGCCTGGGGGACACGGTGGCACACCACGGCGATAAATCCGTCGCCGTGGCGGACGGAGACGCTAAGGCGGGAGCTTTTGGGGTCGACGGCGACGGGCATTAAATGCCCTTGTCCCCCACTGTTAAAGTAGGTATAGACCACTGTTCTGTACTGTAGCTCCACTGTTCCCGCACTGTTACAACCACCACCTCTTTTACATTTTTACCCCTTTCTCCTACGTTGACACCTGTCGGTGACCCCTTGCACTATAAAAGGAGGCCCATGCACAACGTGGAGGGGGTTCGAAACCTAGATTACTCTCACGCACGGTGTAGCTGCTTCTTCAAGCTCCCGAGCGCCCCACTCAATACACAACCAAGCAGGAGTAGGGTGTTACGCATCCGTGCGGCCCGAACCTGGGTAAAACTGCCCGCGTGTCTGCTTCGATCTGCTCTTTGTGCTCCCTCCGCCCTCGTACCGCACAGACAAGGGGCTCCGGTCCCATAGGTGTTCGTGGCGGACAGTTTCCCCCGACATCTGGGTTCCCAGCATAAACCGGTTCCACCTAATACTTTCTTGGATGAATTAGATAATCCGTCGGTGCAGATACCTTCAGAGGAGGACTTGGCTGTTCCTGATCCGGAAGCACAATTGGTCGCAGCACTTCATGTAACTCCGGATTGGACACTCCCTTACTTGACATACATGAACCGAGGCGAGTTACCAGAGGACGAAGTCGAGGCCCGGCAGATAATCCGGCGGTCTAAATCTATGACTATTGTCAATGGAGAACTCCATCATCGCAGCGTTTCTGGAGCGTTTTAGCGGTATGTATCATCAGAAGAAGGCTGTGATATCCTTCGAGAGATTCATGAAGGGGACTGTGGTCATCATGCCGGTTCAAAATCCTTGGTAGCTAAAGCTTTTTGTCATGGGTTCTACTGGTTGACGGCTCACGTCGACGCAGAGGACATGGTCAGAAAATGTGATGCTTGCCAGAATTTCTCACGGCGTGCTCATATACCTGCGCAGGAGCTGAGGATGATACCAATTACTTGGCCGTTTGCGACTTGGGGGTTTGATATGGTTGGACCCTTCAAAAGATCCCAAGACAAGAAAACCCACCTGTTGGTAGCAGTGGACAAGTTTACAAAGTGTGTTGAAGCGGAGCCTGTCAATAAGTGTGATGCAGCAACAGCGGTTCAGTTCATCAAGAAGGTGATTTTCCGGTTTAGCTTTCCGCACAGCATTATAACTTATAATGGCAGTAATTTATCCAAGGGGGATATGGAGGAGTTCTGTCAACGAGAGCATATTCGCCTTGATGTATCGTCAGTAGCCCACCCTCAGTCCAATGGCCAAGCTGAAAGAGCCAACTAAGAGATCCTGAGAGGCATCAAACCCCGGCTTATGGTTCCTTTACAAAGAACGCCGGCTTGTTGGGTAGAGGAGTTGCCTTCTGTCTTGTGGAGCATCAACACTACACCTAATAGATCTACAGGGTACGCGCCTTTCTTCATGGTATATGGAGCTGAAGTGGTCCTCCCTAGTGATATCAGGCACGACTCACCACGGGTGGCAGCTTATGTTGAAGCGGACAATGAACAAGCAAGACAAGAAAGCTTGGACCGACTGGACGAGGAACAGGACACGGCAGCAGCGCGATCAGTGATTTATCAGCAAGACCTGCGCCGGTACCACAACCACCGGGTTAAGACCAGGACGTTTCAGGAAGGAGATCTGGTGCTCTGGCTCATCCAAGACCAGAAAGATATGCACAAGTTATCCCCGCCTTGGGAAGGACCCTTTGTGGTCAGCAAGAACCTACACAACGGATTATACTACCTCATCGGCGTTCGAGAACATAAGGACTCACGTAGGGCAGAGAAGGAGACCAAGCGGCCGTGGAACATCGCTCTTCTTCGACCTTACTACACTTGAGCCATTGGCTCCGCTTTATGTACAATGTATATATTATGATTAATTAAATAAACCGGCGCCCCAGGTAAACCGGGGAATCAGCCATCTTTTTCACAAAAGAGTATCACATGGGGGCTTCCAAGGAAGCTTTCCATGGCCTCTTAAACCGGCGCCCTTGACAAAATCAAGGAATCAACTGTCTTTTCTGCACAAAAAGAGTATCACATGGGGGCTTCCGTGCAAGGAAGCCTTCCATGGCCTCTTAAACCGGCGCCCTTGTTAAATCAAGGAATCATCCATCTTTTCTATACAAAACAAGAATCACATGGGGGCTTCCGCGGGCAAGGAAGTTTCCCATGGCCTCTTGAGCCGGCGGCGATATGAAGCCCATCATAAGAGCACTTCTCTGGTTGCTTCGGCAATTTCCACATGATGATGAGGGGAAAAAGAGGGTTTGATGCCTAGCATAACTCAAACATATGCCCCGACGAGCAATGCTCACACACTACCTGGGGGCTCTCAGCGAGTTGAATACCCTTGTAGTGAACATGGCTTGGAAGCCCGGTGTATACACCTAAAACCCCGGATTAACCTGCCTACATGAAGTAAATCGCGCCGTCCAGGTAAACCTGGTATGACCCATCGAACGTATCACAAGTCAATCCTTCGGGACCCTGAACTTGGTCATGTTAAATTGACGATCATCAAGTGATTACCCAAGCCAAAATCTTTATGAGATTTTGAACATTGGGTAGCTGTTGACATTGATGATTTGGTTAAAGATTGCGGATCATCTTAACATGCTTTGCTAAATGGTTAATGACAGTAGCCTGGCAGCTCATAAAAGCCTCGAATTTGGAGCCTGGCAGATCGTAAAAAGCCTCGACTACATGGTCTTATTTGCCCCAAAACTTTATTTTTTCATTTTTTATGTTTTCTCAAATCTTCATCATCAAGGTCATTGGTTTTTCAACCAAGTCCATTGATTCAATACCGAACAACTACGAAGTTGTCGTTGCATCTGTATCTATAGAGCTATAGTCTGGGTCAGGAACACCAATACTATTGTTAAACCGGCGTTCAGTGTAACCCGTGTTGGTTTCATAAAAAGCCGACAGAGAACCAAGGGAGTCATAAACACTCACGTCTTGGATTACTCGTACCGGATTAAGGTTTGCAGATACATTTAATCACAGGTATGATATATGATTGTATCTTATACATAGTTCAAGTTATTAACTTAGATCATGTGCTTGGGCAGTATAACCCGTCCGGTGGTAAACCGCCAGGGCATTCTTAGCATTGTCTATGCAGATACAGGTAAACATAAACTGTTGACACATTGCAAACATGAGATAATTCAGGAATGGCCAATCAAAGTAATGCCATGAAGGATAATAGTGGGACAAAGACAGTATCTCAACTATTCTATTACAAGGCACTTGCAGGCCCAAAAGAATATCAGTTTCTTGCAAAGTATTCAACACATATGATTAAACCGGAGCCGGTTTAAGATTCTTCTTCGGCTCGCTGTGAAGACTGAGGGTCAGCTTGCTCCGGATCTTCGTCGGCTTCTGGCAGCTGCTGGAAATCAGGAGTGCTCCAATCAATCTTGGTAAGGGCGCGGAAATATACTTCATCGTTTATGAGTTCTGACGGGTCAATGTCAGGAGCGAAGGTATGCTTACGGACGGGTGGAATCAGATTTTCGGTGTCATAAATTGGCCGCTCCACCCGCACATTCTCTAGATCATAACCCAGATGATACCTCGTCAAGTCCGCTTCATCAGCAAGCTTACTGGCAAGAGGGCGCATGTCCTTGGTTAAAGCGCGAAGATCTTCAGCAGAGAAGGCTGACCCGTCCTCCTTCATACTGGGATAGCCATTCATGGCTTCCGCCGGATCAAAATCGGGAACCCATGCCTTGGCCCGGGTTAACGCCATGAGAGAGCCAGCTCTTGCAGAAGATTTATTCACTTTAACAAGTTGGGTAGGCAAGATGGACAATTTCTCCAGAGTACCTTGGATGGTGGTCGGCGCCGGTTTATTGTGCGACATAGCACTGATGGTCCTCTGAGCACCGGAGTAGAGTTGTTCCACCAAGGTATAAGCAGCCTTCAGTTTCCTCCGTACATCATCCCCAAGATGAGTCACGCGCCTCCCTGTATACAAGTGATGAGATAAGCCGGAGCGGTATAAGATTGCAAGGATAAAGCATATGAAAACAAGTACTCACCGAAGATGGCAGATGTCATGTCATCTATATGCTGCTTTAACCCGGATAACTCCTCCGTCACCGGGTTAAGAGCAGCCTCCGCATCCTTGGCTCTTTTCTCTAAAGTAGCCCTCTATACCTCCCAAGTGGACCGCTCCACCTCAAAATCTTTTTTGAGCTTCTCCATACTCGATAAAGCAAGGGAAAGCTCCTCCTTGGCTCTGGTCGAAGCAGTCTCTTGAAAGGCCAGGTTATTCCGGAGCTCACTTGTCTCCGAAGCCCTCCGGTTCAAATCAGCCTGCAGAAGGCAGAAAATGTTAGAAGAACAGTTCAATCAAAAGTCTCAAGCACATGACAAGTTATGCAATCGACACTTGGGGGCTAATGTACAATTGAAGTGAAAGAAAGGAACTTTTTCAAACAAGTCCCAAAGCACATAACAAGTTATGTCCTTGGCACTTGGGGGCTAATGTAAGGTCATTCTCAAACATGGAAGAAGTACCGGTTCACCAGCAATGGATTAAACCGGCCCTTGGGGGCTATACATGCAAATTAAGCTATTCCAGTTAATCTATCAAAGTCCCGGTTCATCCTAAAGGCTAAACCGGCACTTGGGGCTACAATGGCTTAATGGTACAGTTACAAGATACAAGCAGAAGTGAAAGACAAAGAGAAAGAAGTTACCTCATATTTTTCCTTCATGTTTACCAAATCGGCCTCGTGGTCGCAGCTGGTGAAGAGCCGGTTTAGATACCCAGAGTGGAGCTCCTGGGCACTAAGCTGGGCATAATTAGACAAGTCAGTGCTCCACTTGCCCTTGTCTTTATGGAGAACCTCCTCCTTGGCAGTATGTCTGGCCAAGATAACAGGCTCCGCAGGAGCAGAAAAACCTATCCCAGTAATTTCGACATCTTCTGTCGAGGTAGCAGTTGGCCTGGGGGGATCATCAGCGACAACAGGATCGATGCGTACCGGACTAACAGGAGCCGGGCTAATCCGAGCAGGACTGGCCGGTTCAGCAGCGTTCTCCGTAGCATCGCCCTCAGGAGCACCAAGGTCTTCGTGGTCCATTCTCCATTGGGGAAGGGTCATCAAGCGGAACTTCAGCGTTCTCTTCCAAAGGATTGGTGGCTTCAAGATCCTTTGTCGGTTCAGAAGTGTTTCCGGCTGCCGGTTTATTCAATTTCGCCTTCTTACTAGGTTTGGGCGTACTGGAAAGATTAAAGGAATAATGAAAATCACAAGTCAAAAAGGAAAGATAAATCGGACATACTGAAAGATGACTTACCCAGGAACGGTCTTGAGCACCGGGACTTGGGTAGCAGTTGACTCGCCAGAAGAAGACAGAGGAGTTTCCTGATAGTTTGGATCAGACGGTTTAAGAGGTTTGCGAATAAGACCTGCTTTTGGATGAAGAGTGGTTGGAGTAAGCAAAACCTCTGAGCGGCGTCTTCAAGCCGGCGTACGGGGTAATCCGGAAGATTCAACCACGTGACCACTATGGCGTGTGGTCCGGCGAGCCTCATGTTGTTGCTTCTTCAAAAGAAAATGGGGATCCAATTGAGCATAAGGGTGAGAAAATGGATACTTCCGGGCTACCCGACGAATTTTGGGTGGCAATGGTTCTGAATTAGAGGAAAGAGAGATTGCCTCGACTTCATCTGCTTTACTCTCTTCCGCCGGATCCTGGGAAAGGACATTGTTAATATAAATACAGACAAAAGAAAGTTAAAAAGTGTAAGAATCAAGCAGTACCTCAGAAGCCGGATCATCTTCTTCGGGGTTTGAACCAGAGGCGGCGGCAGGTTTCTTCTTATGCTTCTTTACGGCCAAGCTTTTCTTGCGAGTTGGCTTCGCCGGTTTTTCTTGAGCCTGCTTCTTCCAGAAGGGATCATTGGTCTGTGTAAAAGAGAAAACATACTTAAGACAAGCAATATGGACGGATTAAAGCAAAAAGAAAGGGACAGAAGAATCTTACGGATGGAGGTTTGTTGTTCACGCAGAAAGGGGCTAAGCCGGTTTGGCTGCACTCCTCCAGGGGGATATTCAACATCTTCTTAGCAGACTCAGTAACTTCGTTGTCTGGAAGCACTATGTCTGGGTGACGCTGAGGGTCCTTCGGATTGCCGGTATACTCGCACATTAAACCAGAGCGCTGGCTTAACGGGAGGATGCTCCAGGAGAGCCAGCAGCGAACAAAGTCAACACTGGTTAACCCGTTGGCCATGAATGCCCTGAGTTTGGAAAGTTGAGGGGCATATCGAGCCCGGTCTTGGGCACTCAGACGCTGTGGGAAAGGGTGATCCGTTGTCAGACGATAAGGGCGGTAACCCGACAGTGGATTTTCTCCCTCTGGTGAAGTGTCCTTGCAGTAGAACCAGGTCTGATTCCACTCCTTGGGGTGGCTGTGGAGAGTGGCGTGAGGAAAGCTGACATCTTTCCTCTTCTGGATGCTTACACCACCAAGTTCAGTATGGGGCCCATCGGAGAATTCAGTCCGGCGGTTCAGATGGAAGAAGTCCCGGAAAAGCTCTACGGATGGCTCCTCTTGCAGATATGCTTCTGAGAAGACTTGAAAATTGCAGATGTTTGGTATGGAATTAGGACCTATATCTTGTGGATGGAGTTAAAAATTGGCTAAAATGTCATGGAAGAACTTTGAACCGGTAGGGCTAAAGTCCCGGGCCAGATGATCGAAAAAGACAATGGTCTCTCCCTCCTTAGGCTTGGGAGGATACTCTTTCCCAGGGGCCCGCCAGTGCAGAACCTCCTTCGGACCCAGAACGCCAATTGAGGCCGCCTTCTCTAAATCGTCCTCGGTGATCCGGGACGGAACCCAGTTGCAGGCAACAAACTGTTTCGCCGTGGAAGCCATCTTTTTCAAAGAGGGAATGCTGAAAAATGCAATACAAGATCCGGTTTACGATCCACTAGACATAAACCGGTATGTTCTATGAAGATATTGACCTAATTGACGGTTTAAGCAAGGGACTAATGGTACCTACTGATCCGGGTCAAGCATGAATGAGACAGATACCGGTTTGTGAAGCTTAGGAGTGAAACGTTAAACCGCCAATTACAGGATGCAGGTCTAAATCTAAACCGTCAACACAAGCGTACAAGGCGCAGGTTACAATTGAACCGGTGACATAAGCAGACAAGTTGCAGATCTAAAGTGTGAGAAACAACTTTCACATGAGCAGTGGTAAAATGTGGATCTACAACACAGGGAAAAAACAAGATAATTCAAGTCATATCCGTTGAAGACAGTGAAGGTTTCTACAGATCCAATCTAAGCTAGCAGTATTGGAGGAACTAAGATTATAGAGGTGGAGCGGAGTCATGCGCAAGAGAGTTGACCTAAAAGTTTTATATCTATAGCTGAGGATTACCTATAGCGATGAACTACGAAGAACAAGGGTTCGTGATCGAGCTACCAAGAAACCCTAGAACTAAGATCTAGGGGGAAGAAGAAGTAACGCACCTGAGGAAGCAGAAGGACAGCGACGAAACTCTGGACGCGCTTAGGTTGATGCAGCAGCCGGGCTTGGCGAAGACGATGAGCTTGAAGGACGGCGGTGGAGCTTGAGCGCTGGAGGCTAGAGGAAGACGAAGCTGACGGGATAAAAGAGATGGCCCTCGGCCCTATTTATAAGCCGAAGAGATAAAACGGCAGGCGTGGGAATCGAGGAGACCAAAAATCGGATATGGATTGAGCTGTCACCTCGATCTTCGGAGCTTTAATAAGTAAAGGTAAAAACACGTGGAGGCATTGAATGCGCGAATCATGTCACGACGGTTTAAGGCGACACAGAGGGATGACGTCATGCCGGTTTACCAAGCATAGTGAAGCCGCGGAAATGAAAAGCTGTACAAGACTTTGGAGATTGACATGAACAGGTTCAAATCAATCTGGGGCCTAATGTCAGGGATATTACTACCAGGTATAAACCGGCCAGGAGGGTCCGATTTAAGTTATCAAGATTTGTATTATCAGAAGCCCAGTGGAGTATGGAGTAGGAAGTTATAGCTCGGAAGGCTTAGAGCCCATATAATATGGCCCATAACTTGTAAACCGTCATGATTATGTAAACTTGGGATGTAAGGTAGAAAGAGCAGAGACCGAGGCGGACACGATTATGAGCCGACCTCGGGACTCTGTAAGCTGGACCGGGCGTCACCTCTTATATAAAGGGACGACCCGACGATGTTTCAGGACAAGAAACAACAGCTCAAGACACATGCAAAGCGGATTCGCTTTCTGGTCATCGAAGCCCAAGCAATACCACACCAAACTAGATGTAGGCTTTTACCTTCATCGAAGGGGCCGAACTAGTATAAAATCCATGTGTCCTTCATCCGCTTTAACCCCTTTAAGCTAACCCGTAGCGATGGCCTCACGACTAAGTCCTTTTGCTAGGACATCTGCCGTGCTAAATCCACGACAGCGCCCCTCCTCCTACCTTCCCCCTATATATAGAGGGGTAGAGTGAGGGCAGCCGCACTGATGTCTACTACACAACTAGTTCATGTAGACTCGTGTTGGGCCTCGAAGCGCAGAGTTTTGTAGGAGAGTAGCAAATTTCCCTCGAGTGAAGGTGTAGGATGAAGATGGTCTCTCTCAAAAAACCCTGCAACCAAATAATAAAAAGTCTCTTGTGTCCCCAACACACCCATTACAATGGCAAATTGTATAGGTGCACTAGTTTGGGGAAGAGATGGTGATAAAAGTGTGATATGGATAGGAGATATTTATTTTTGTAATAGTAACAATAAAAAACAGCAAGGTAGCAAGTAACAAAAGTGAGCACAAACGGTATTGCAATGCTTGAAAATGAGGCCTAGGGTCCATACTTTCGCTAGTGCAATCTCTCAACAATGCTAATATAATTGGATCACATAACCATCCCTCAATGCGCGATGAAGAATCACTCCAAAGTTCCTATCTAGTGGAGAACATAAGAAGAAATTGTTTGTAGGGTACAAAACCACCTCAAAGTTATTCTTTCTGATCGATCTATCAAGAGCTCGTACTAACATGACATCAAGTTATCCTTTCCGATCGATCTATCAAGAGTTCATACTAAAATAACACCATATGATACACATAAACCAACTCTAACACTACTGCAGGATGCTGCTAACGCGATACTATGATCAGAGACCCTTTGATGAAACTGTGTGCGATGCACTAATCGTAGACGATGGTGTAAAAGAACCGTAAAAAAGGTGCAAAATGTTTGCGATGGCGGAGCCATCAAACACGGTTCAGATTTTAGTTACGTGTGCGATGCAGGGCACACAGTTAGTCCATTCGAACTGTTTGCGATGAGGCAGAACAACGGAAATGGGCAGCCATATCAATGTGTGTGCAATATACGGCATACAGTTTGCTTCGATGAACTGTTTTGCTATTATGGAGTGCAATAGAAACGGTTAGCCAGATCAAGGTGTGTGTGATATACGGCATACAGTTCACTCACACAAACTATTTTCGATTAACGAACACAACAGAAACGGTTCGACTTAACAAGATGTGTGTGATATGCGGCATACAGTTCACATGGATGAACTGTTTGCGATGAGACAAAAGAATGCAAATGAGACCTGTAAACAAGATGTGTGTGATACGTGGAAAACAACCGACACGAATGAACTGTTTGCGATGAGAAATTACAACACAGACGGCCAATACATTAAGTTCGTGTGCGATTCTGTGTGTACAAAATATATTGAAAAATGCAAACTAGTTGCTTGCGGTGGCTAGGAGTATCGCACACGATGCGTCTGCGGGTACTCGTGTGCGATGATTACTAAGTTACACATATGTTTCCTTATGTTAACATGTGTGTGAATTTGCAATATGGATAGTTAATATGCAAATGCCTTCTGGACATCGGGCACACGCTTAAACTCAAAGAATTGTGTATGATACTAATACTTTCCATGAATATTTAAGAACATGGCTAACAACATTTCAGTAACATATATATAGTGGTTACAGTATTTGACGAAAGGAGGATCTTCGTAACACGGTTTTGACAACCATATGGTCCATATCTAGATACTTAACATAGTAACAACTATCACATTTTAAGAGGCTAACGGCCAACAACCATATGGTCCATATCTACATACATAACATAGTAACAGTTAGCACATTTTAAGAGGCTGAGGGCCAACAACCACAACTATCCGCTGGAAGCAGCTTGATCACGACGACTCAACATCTCATCAATGAAAAGAAAGAGCCCTCCTGTGCCTTGGTAGAGCATGAGTAGAACAGTGTCTCTAATTTTCCAATAGAGATGCATTCCCAAGACAAGCGAGAACTTGTTAATTTGAATGGTTCCATTTCTGCGGGAAATGCAATACCTTGCAATTACTTTGGCGTTATTAGCAGGCACAGGTGTAATTCGACCACGCCGGAAAATCGAACCAGGAACTGCTACAGCGGGCAATTTCTGTTGAAATGTGGAATAAAAACCAATTGTAACATATCGTTGAAGATATATATAGTTTATGAGCATCAACATTAAAATAAGACTTTTTACCAGCGTTTTGTGCACACAATTGGTCTTGTTGAATGTGTGCACCATATTTATAATTAATCCCATCCAAAATCCAACGTTCATACGCTGTGCTATCTCTGTCAGATTATCAACAAAGTTTATGACATGCTTCAAGTCCTTCCAGTGAAATTTGGTACGCTTAGTAACATACAGATCGTTCACTATGCATCCAACATATCCTTCTTAAAAGGTGGAAAGGTACTATCTATTCGGAACATGGTAGAAGAATATATAGTGCGCATAATTTGGTAAATAGAATTTGTTACTGCCTAGGAACAGAGTTAGAAAACGAAATCACAATTGTTTGCTTAAATAGTGATCAATTAGCCAGAACAAATACCCCGATTTGAGAAAGTTGAAAGGACACTAACATTGATCAGACTTTGATTGGCTGATGATGTTGGGGAAGTAAATATCACTATTGATTAGACCAGGTCGTGGTGCACGCACTAGAATTTTATTGCGATCTTTCAGTTCATAACACTTAGACATTTTTCTCCAAAGGTCCGCAGTAAAATAGGAGTGACCATCTTTATCAAGTTTTACGCTAACAGTCATTGTATGTCCATGCTGCGTTGTCAATATGACATCCTGGGAGTCATCAACAAAGTAAAGCCCAAGATTTCCTTCTACTCCTGTTTTTGCAAAGCAAGGGATGTACTGCTTGAAATGAAAATTGAGATCGTAAATTAGATATATTGAAATAACAGCGTAAGATGCAAATGTGGGAGTAACTTATAGAACAGAGCAATATATAGATGAAAGAAAAGTACAAAAAATATATAATTAAAAATAGATAATGTAACAAAGATTTGATGCAAATATATAGATAATGTAGCAACATACAGTATATGTTCACAAATTTAGGCCATGCCGACCGTGGTGGGTTGATATTGAACATACTAAGCGCTCCCTGAAGTCATCCGGAATTGTGAGATAGAACTTCGTTTCCGACTCGCTGCGACCACACTTGCCCGATTTGTGCTTGCATTGTCGACACACGAATGAACACCAACAAATCAAATGGAACAAAAAGGATTCCACGGTGATTTCTGCCGGTTGATTAACAACGATGGACGGACTTTGATAAGAGATGAGTGAATGTTTTGCTAAGTTGATTACCTTCTCCATGAGAAAAATCCCCAGCCCAATCCCGCAGAAAACCCCAGTCGACCAGAGTCTAGAATGAATGTGCAGAGAGGCGTCGGAAAGTGGTAGGGGCGAAATCCCGTGCCATTTGGAGCGCGACCTCCGCCCGCCGACAACAGCCGTCGAGCTTAGGGTGGCCGTCACGATAGAAGTTGATGAGGTGCAGAGTTGCGAAGGAGTCTGTGGCGAGTGGGTGGGGACGAAGGGGGCGAGGGTTTTCTTTTTTCCTTTTGCATGTGTGAGTGAACACACATGGTTCGCAGAGGCGACGGAGATGAATCGTGTGCGATAGTAAATCATCGAGATTGAATGGGAATCCAAATTTCCTTTGTCCTTTGTCCATGAGTTTTTTTCTACGATGAAGATAAACCCTACTAATCATTGTGTTCAAATTTGGCACTTTTCTGGGTTCATTTACAATATTTAGGGGATTATGTGCATTTTATAGGCATTAATGCACATAATTCAAATTTAAACAATCGGTGCTTGAAAAGGTGCGCGAGAAAGGTCTGGAATATCATGGTCGTG
This sequence comes from Secale cereale, assembly GCA_902687465.1. Taxonomy (NCBI): domain Eukaryota; kingdom Viridiplantae; phylum Streptophyta; class Magnoliopsida; order Poales; family Poaceae; genus Secale; species Secale cereale. The sequence goes on from LR738714.1 coordinate 454,997,516, forward strand.
CTATTTAGTAAATTCTCATGCCATTTACAAGGAATGGGCAGATATTGCAAGGAAATGTGTTTACTGGGTACTATACAAAAATGAAATACATGCTTGGAAAACATGACCCCTGACGTGGTGCCATGGTATGGCCTCACCATTACCTGGTAAAAAATTGAGAATGTTTGTCTGATGTCGTCATGCACGCCATTCATAAATCGAATCATCACCGAGGAAAATTCATGGTTTCGAGGGGAATCAGCAAGATTGAAAGGGCCGGGAATCCAAATTTCCTTCCTAGCTTGTCATTCAGTTTTTTTCTACAATCAAAATAACCCCTCGAATGCAACGTGCTCAAATTTGGCATTTTTCCAGGCTCATTTACCATATTAGGGGATTATGTGCATTTTCTAGGCATTAATCCACATAATTCAAATTCAAAAATTTGGTGCATGAAAAGGTGCACACGAACGGTCTGGAAAAACCATACTCGTGGTATTTAGTAAATTCTCAAGCCTTTTACAAGGGAATGTGTGGCAATAGCCAACCAAAACGTGTCATTTATCGGGTTAGCAACTATAGAAAAATGAAATACGTCCTTGAAAAACATGACGCCTGGCATGGTGCCTGATGACCCACAAGTATAGGGGATCAATTGTCGCTCTTTTTGATAAGTAAGAGAGTTGAACCCAACGAGGAGCAGAAGGAAATGACAAGTAGTTTTCAGTAAGGTAATATCTGCAAGTGCTGAAACTGTAAGTAGCGAGTTGTTTGATAGCAAGATAATTTGTAACGAGCAAGTAACGATAATAGTAACACGTATGCAGCAAGGGAGCCCAATCCTTTTGAGGCAAAGGACAAGCCAAAACGGTCTCTTATGATAAGCAAAGCATTCTTAAGGGTACACGGGAATTTCATCTAGTCACTTTCATCATGTTGGTTTGATTTGTGTTCGCTACTTTGATAATTTGATATGTGGGTGGACCGGTGCTTAGGTGTTGTTCTTACTTGAACAAACCTCCAACTTATGATTAACCCTCCGCAACTACGAGAAAATTATTAAGAATAAATTCTAACCATAGCATTAAACTTTTGGATCCAATCGATCCCTTACGGAATAGCGCATAAACAGGGGTTTAAGTTTCTGTCACTCTCGCAACCCACCATCTAATTGCTACTCCACAATGCATTCCCTTAGGCCCAAATATGATGAAGTGTCATGTAGTCGACATTCACATGACACCACTAAGGGAATCACAACATACATACTATCAAAATGTCGAACACATATAAAGTTCACATGATTACTTGCAACATGATTTCTCCCGAGACCTCAAGAACAAAGGTAACTACTCACAAATGATGAACATGGTCATGATCAGAGGGGTATTAAACAGCATAATGGATCTAAACTTATAATCTTCCACCAAATAAACCTTATAGTAATCAACTACAAGATGTAATCAACACTACTAGTCACCCACAAGCACCAATCTATAGTTCCAGTAACAAGATTGAATACAAGAGATGAACTAGGGTTTGACATGAGATGGTGTTGTTGAAGATGTTGATGGAGATTACCCTCCGCAAGATGCGAGAGTGGTTGGTGATGATGATGATGATGATTTCCCCCTCTGGGAGGGAAGTTCCCCCGGTGGAATTGCTCCACCGGAGGGCAAAAGTGCTCCTGCCCAAGTTCCACCTCGAGACGGCAGCGTTCCGTCCCAAAAGCCTTCTCCTTATTTTCTCTAGGTTAAAGTCACTTATATACCAGAAGATGGCCACCGGAGGTGGGCCGAGGAGGCCACAACCCAGCAGGGCGCGCTAGGGGGGCCGACGCGCCCAGGTGGGTTGTGCCCACCTGGTGGCCCCCCTCTCGTGTTTATTCGCTCCACTATTTCTTAATAAAAATTCTCCGTGAAGTTTCAGCTTGTTTGGAGTTGTGCAGAATAGGTGGCCTGACATAGCTTTTCCAGGTCCAGATTTCCAGCTGCCGAAATTCTCCCTCTTGGTGTGTTCCTTGCAATTTATGAGAGAAAATGCATTAGAATTACTCCAAAAAGCATTATTATGGGTAAAAACATTATAAATAACAGTAAGAAAACATGATGCAAAATGGACGTATCAACTCCCCCAAGCTTAGACCTCGCTTGTCCTCAAGCGAAATCCAAAATCGAAAAACATGTCTACATGCTTTGAGAGAGAAAGGTGCCGAGAAAAACAAAATACGGACATAGAAGCATCATGTTGATTATTATGACATCAATAAAATTAAACATAGGACTTTTATCATTGAACTTGCATCATATACTTCCCATGAATAAGTAACAATTCATCACATAATCGAAGTATGAAGCAGAAACTCTATTAGAAACCAACAAACTATGTTCTCAGTCAACTTTGCAACTAAAATTTATCATCTTTTCAGGAAGGGTCATGTATCAGAGCCTTCTAAGGAAGTCCACATACTCACCCATCATATAGTCTTCTATGATTAATAACACTCACCTCGTACCCATGATCAAATAGTCTCAACCGGATACATAAAAAGATAGGGGCTTATAGTTTCGCCTCCCAACATACTCACCTCAAGGGTGATGTCAACAATAATAACTCATGCTATCTATATTCAACTAGAGATATGTGCCTAGATCTTTCCTCGCCACATGATTCTTGCCAAAGGAGAAAAATAAAAAAGGAATAGAAGGAAAACTTTGACTCTTCGCATAAAAGTAAATACATAAAAGTAAAAGTTAGGCCCTTCGTAGAGGGAAGCAGAGGTTTCCATGCGCTTATTTGTTTACATGCTCAATCCCTTAGTGCAAGAGAATGTCACGTTGTATTGCCCCTTAAGATGACAACCTTTATTATGCAGTCTGTCGCTTTTACTCTTTGTCATCGAAGTTCGTACAACGCTGAATTTTCTCTTACACTAAATGATCTCTCATATTTAGAAGCAATTTTCATTGCCTTTTTGCACCGATGACAACTTACTTGAGGGATCTTTCTCAATCCCTAGGTAGGTATGGTGGACACTTGAAAAAGATTTGGGTTTAAGGGGTTTAGATGCACAAGTAGTATCTCTACTTAGTGCGGAAGTCTTGGCTAGCAAAGATAGGGGCAAGCATCACATGTTAAAGAATCTATGACAATATGACTTCTATGTGAATATAAACCTATATAGATCATTAAGTTGTCTTCCTTGTCCAACATCAACAATTTTGGCATATAATATTTTGATGAGGGTTCACAATCACAAAAGATTTCTAGGATAGTATATTTATATGTGAATCTTCTCTTCCCTTATTAATTCTTTCATGAGTTGCATCATTGACTAATGCTATGTTTGTCAATCTCTAATAAAATTTTCTACTTATACTTTTCCTTATGTGGTGCTATCACCTACCATAGGATTAGTATATGATCTTATTAATTTATTTCCTTCCTTTTATTTGTTTCATTTCTCTTTTTCTTTCTTTATCTCTTTTCTTTATTTGCAGCACGAAAGTAAAGAAAGCAAAACTCAAGCAAAACTTTATTATATAGCTTGCACACGATTACAAGGATAGATCACTAAGCAAACTCTCAAAAAGAAAGGATTGAACTAAACTTTATTTCATCTAAAGCAAAAAGATTGAACTAAAATAAGTAAAAGCAAAAAGATAGTGGGATGATACAATACCGGGGCACCTCCCCCAAGCTTGGCGGAAGCCAAGGGGAGTGCCCATACCCGATACTCAGGTCTCTTTTGGTGGTGAAGAAGATAATGGTGGTGAAGAGGCGATCCTATCTTTGAGGATCAAGAGATTCTCCAATGGACGAATGACGCTCCGGAGATAGATGATATGCTCTTGATGCAGAATATTTTCGCGAGTGAGATACTTATTTTGTATGCGAACTATTTCAATGACGCGAAAAGCTCAATCTCAGCAGGAGTAAGGTGAGTAAGGTAGGGTTTAAGGATATCTTCCTCCTCCTCCTCGGCCAACAGTGCTTGTGTTGCCACCGGGGATGGATCTACGGTAGCTTCCTTGCCCTTGTCTCCCTTGATGACGTCCGTAGGCTCCTCCCTCTTTGTCTCGATCTTCATCAGCCAAGCATCTTCTTCCATGGGGTTGGAGGAGCAGGAAGACATGATGCCTAGCTTGATGAATCGGTCCGGAAACAGCAAGAAAAGAGAACAGAGGATTTCTCCATGATACGGTGATTAACAGGTTCGGGAAGTATATATAGATTTTTTTATCTTGGAGGACAAGTACACTGGAGAAAAACGGAGTTCGGGAGGTGTCCCAAGTGGTCATAACCCACCTGGGTGCGCCAGACAAGCCTGCCACGCCCAGGTGTCTTGTGCCCACTAGGGGACGCTTCCTGGAAGTTTCTTTATTTCCAAAATTCTAAAATAATCCAAAACTGACAAATAATATTTTTGCGGATTTTTTGGAATCCGTTTACTTACCGTATCACGTACCTCCTTATTTTCACGATTCTTGAGTGTTCCGGAAGGACTCTTTTATGTGCTCTTCCGGTGTCAAAGTTTGGATAATATTACTTTCAACATTAATGGGCGTACCTGAGATATAATGCTTTATTCGTTGCCCATTGGCAATCTTCGGGTTAGTACCTTCAGAATTATTTATTTTTATGGCACCAGACCGGTAAACCTCCTCGATGACATATGGGCCTTCCCATTTCGAGAGGAGCTTCCCTGCAAAAAAACTAAAACGAGAGTTTTACAAAAGAACATATTCTCCGACTTTAAACTCACGCTTATTCTTTTGTCATGCCATCTTTTAACTTTTTCTTTGAATAACTTTGCATTTTCATAAGCTTGGGTTCTCCATTCATCTAATGAGCTAATATCAAATAACCTCTTTTCACCAGCAAGTTTGAAATCATAGTTGAGTTCTTTAACTACCCAGTATGCTTTATGTTCTAACTCAAGAGGCAAATGACAAGCTTTTCCATAAACCATTTTATAAGGAGATATACCCATAGGATTTTTATATGATGTTCTATAAGCCCAAAGTGCATCATCTAATTTCTTAGACCAATTCTTCCTGGACCTATTGTCAGTCTTTTGCAAAATTAATTTTATTTCTCCATTGCTAAGTTCAACTTGACCACTAGACTGAGGATGATAGGGTGATGCAATTCTATGGTTAACATCTTACTTAGCAAGCATTTTACGGAAAGTACCATGAATAAAGTGTGAACCACCATCAGTCATTAAATATCTAGGGACTTCAAACCTTGGGATAATAACTTCCTTAAGCATTTTAATAGAGGTGTTGTGATCATCACTACTAGTTGGAATAACTTCTACCCATTTAGTAACATAATCAACAGCAACCAAAATATGTGTATACCCATTAGAGGAAGGAAAGGTCCCATGTAGTCAAATCCCCAAACATCAAATGGTTCAACATCAAGTGAATAATTCATAGGCATTTCTTGAAGCTTACCGATATTACCTATTCTTTGGCATTCATCACAAGATGAGACAAACTTACGGGCATCCTTGAAGAGAGTAGGCCAATAAAACCCAGATTGCAATACCTTGTGAGCAGTTCTATCTCCAGCATGATGCCCTCCATAAGCCTCAGAGTGACATTTCTGTAGTATTTGTCCATGTTCATGCTCAGGTACACAACGTCTAATAATACCATCTACTCCTTCTTTATAAAGATGTGGGTCATCCCAAAAGTAATGTCTTAAATCATAGAAGACTTTTTCCTTTTGTTGGTATGTAAAGCTAGGTGGCAAATATTTAGCAACAACGTAATTAGCAAAATCATCATACCAAGGAGTACTATGAGAAACATTTATTGCAGCTAACTGCTCATCAGAAAAATTATCATCGATAGGTAGTGAGTCATCAAGCACATTTTCAAGCCTAGACAAGTTATTAGCTATGGGGTTCTCAGCTCCTTTTCTATCAATGATATGTAGATCAAATTCTTGCAACAAGAGAACCTAACGAATAAGTCTAGGCTTAGCATCTTTCTTTTCCTTAAGATATTTAATAGCAGCATGGTCTGTGTGAATAGTTACTTTAGAATCAACAATATAAGGTCTAAATTTATCACAAGCAAACACCACTGCTAAGAATTCTTTTTCACTAGTAGCACAATTTTTTTGAGCACTGTCTAGAGTTTTACTAGCATAATGAATAACATTCAATTTCTTATCAACTCTTTATCCTAGAACAGCACAAATAGCACAATCACTAGCATCACACATAATTTCAAAAGGCAGGTTCCAATCAGGTGGTTGAACAATAGGTGCAGATATTAAGGCTTTCTTAAGTGTTTCAAAGGCTTCAAGACAATCATCATAAAATACAGAAGGAATATCCTTTTGCAAGAGACTAGTAAGAGGCCTCGAGATTTTACAAAAGTCTTTGAGAAATCTCCAATAGAAACCAACATGACCTAGGAAACTACGAATACCTTTGATGTCCTTAGGACATGACATTTTCTCAATTGCATCAACCTTAGCTTGGTCCACTTCAATACCTCTTTCAGAAATTATATGACCCAAGACAATGCCTTCATTAACCATAAAGTGGCACTTCTCCCAATTCAAGATGAGATTTGTTTGTTCACATCTCTGCAAAACTCGCTCAAGATTGCTTAAACAATCATCAAAAGACTTCCCATAAATAGAAAAGTCATCCATGAAAACCTCAACAATATTTCTACAAAATTCAGAGAATATAGCCATCATGCATCTTTGAAAGGTAGCAGGTGCATTACATAAACTAAAAGGCATACGTCTATAAGCATAGGTTTCAAAAGGACAAGTAAAAGTGGTCTTTTCTTGACCGGGTTGAGAATCAGGTATTTGTGAAAAGCCAAAATATCCATCAAGAAAGCAAAAATGTGTGCGCTTAGATAGTCTTTCAAGCATTTGATCAATAAAAGGCAAAGGGTAATGATATTTTCTAGTTTCTTTGTTTAATTTTCTAAAATCAATTACCATTCTATAGCCTGTAACCATTCTTTGTGGAATAAGTTCATTCTTATCATTAGGAACAATAGTTATACCTCCTTTCTTAGGGACACAATGAACATGACTTACCCATCTACTATTAGCTATAGGACAGATTATACCTGCTTCTAGAAGTTTTAGTATTTCCGTTCTTACCACTTCCTTCATCTTCGAATTTAACCGACGTTGGTGATCAGTAACTAGTTTAGCATTAGGTTCCATATTAATTTTGTGCTGACATAGAGTGGGACTAATGCCCTTTAAATCATCAAGAGTATATCCGATAGCAGCTCGGTGCTTCCATAGAACCTTCAATAATCTTTCTTCTTCATGTTCTGAAAGGTTAGCACTAATAATAACATGATATATTTTCTTTTCATGAAGATAAGCATATTTCAAAGTGTCTGGCAATTGTTTGAATTCAAACACAGGATCACCTTTAGGTGGAGGAGGACCTCCAAGAGTTTCAATAGGCAAATTGTGTTTAAGTAGAGGACGTTGTTCAAAGAAATTTTTATCTATTTCATTTCTTTCATGCATATGTAAATCATTTTCATGGTCTAGTAAATATTGCTCTAAAGGATCAGTGGGTGGCACAATAATAGAAGCAAGACCAATTAATTCATCGTTACTAGGCAATTCTTTTTCATGAAGATTCCTACTAAACTTGGAAAATTTAAACTCATGAGACTCATCACCATAACTAACACCAACAGTTTGCTTCTTGCAATCTATCTTAGCATTAACTGCATTCAAGAAAGGTTTATCAAAGATAATGGGACAGAAGTCATCTTGGGGGAACCAAGAACAAGAAAATCAGTAGGGTATTTTATTTTCCCACACAGGACTTCGACATCTCTAACAATCCTAATTGGTGATATAGTGTCTCTATTAGCAAGTTTAATAGTGACATCAATGTCTTCTATTTCTGCAGGTGCTATGTCTTTCATAATTTCTTGGTATAAAAAGTAGGGAATAGCACTCATACTAGCACCTATGTCACGTAAACCATGATAGCAATGATCTCCTATTTTGACAGAGACAACGGGCATGCCGACAGCAGGTCTATGTTTATCCCTTTTATCAGGTTTGGCAATTCTAGCAGCCTCTTCATTAAAGCAAATAAGATGCCCATCTACATTTTCTTCCAAGAGATCCTTTACCATAGCAATATTATGTTCTAATTTAATTTTCTCAGCTGGTTTAAGTGTTCTAATATAACTTTTGTTAACCATAGTTGAAACTTTAGCATGTTCCTTTATCCTAACAGGGAAAGGTGGTTTTTTTAATGTAAGCAGAAGGAACAACTGGATCAACATTATAATATATAGTTTCTTCTTTAACTGGTACCGGTTCTTTAATTTCTTATTTAGTAGGTGGGTGGTATTTAAACCAGTTCTCTTTAGGGAGTTCAACATGAGTAGCAAATGATTCACAAAAGGAGGCTACTATCTCAGAGTCAAGTCCATATTTAGTGCTAAACTTTTGAAAAGCATCGGTATCCATAAAAGATTCAACACAATCATACTTAAGTTTAATACCTGACTCTTTACCTTCGTCGAGTTCCCAATCTTCAGAGTTACATTTAATTCTTTCCAAAAGATCCCACCGGAATTCAATAGTCTTCTTCATAAAATAACCAGCACAAGAAGTATCAAGCATGGTTTGATCATTACAAGAAAGCCGAGCATAAAATTTTTGGATAATAATTTCTCTTTAGAGCTCGTTATTGGGGCATGAATATAACATTGACTTAAGCCTCCCCCAAGCTAGAGCGATACTTTCTCCTTCACAAAGCCAAAAATTATATATATAATTCAGATCATGATGAACTAGATGCATAGGATATTTGTTTTGGTGGAACTCCAATTTCAAATGATTCCAATTCCATGATCCAATATCATCGCATAGCCTATACCATGCCAATGCTTTTCCCTTCAAAAATAAAGGGAAAACATTTCTCATAACTTGATCCCTGGGTAAACCTGCAAGCTTAAACAATCCACAAATTTGTTCCACATATATCAAGTGCATATTAGGATGTTCAGTTCCATCTCCTACATAAGGATTAGCTAGCAGTTGTTCTATCATACCCAAAGGGATTTCATATTCAATATTTTCAGTAGGTGCATTAGGTTGAGGGGTAACTAGTTGTGGTTCCGGACGGGGTGAAGATAACCTGAACATACTCCTCAAAGGATTGTTTTCCATAGTAACAAGTGACAATAAATTTCAGCACACTATATAAATGTTTCCTTACCAAATTCCACTTACCAAAGGCCCTTCACTCCCCGACAATGGCGCCAGAAAATAGCCTTGATGACCCATAAGTATAGGGGATCAATTGTAGCTCTTTTTTATAAGTAAGAGTGTCGAACCCAATGAGGAGCAGAAGGAAATGCCAAGTAGTTTTCAGTAAGGTAATGTCTGCAAGTGCTGAAACTGTAAATAGCGAGTTGTTTGATAGCAAGATAATTTGTAACGAGCAAGTAACGATAATAGTAACAAGTATGCAGCAAGGTAGCCCAATCCTTTTGAGGCAAAGTACATGCCAAAACGGTCTTTTATGATAAGCAAAGCGTTCTTGAGGGTACACCGGAATTTCATGTAGTCACTTTCATCATGTTGGTTTGATTTGTGTTCGCTACTTTGATAATTTGATATGTGGGTGGAGCAGTGCTTAGGTGCTGTTCTTACTTGACCAAACCTCCTACTTATGATTAACCCTCCCACAAGCATCCGCAACTAGGAGAAAATTTTAAGAATAAATTCTAACCATAGCATTAAACTTTTGGATCCAATCGGTCCATTACGAAATAGCGCATAAACTGGGGTTTAAGTTTCTGTCACTCTCGCAACCAACCATCTTATTGCTACTCCACAGTGCATTCCCTTAGGCCCAAATATGGTGAAGTGTCATGTAGTCGATGTTCACATGACACCACTAAGGGAATCACAACATACATACTATCAAAATATCGAACACATATAAAGTTCACATGATTACTTGCAACATGATTTCTCCCGTGACCTCAAGAACAAAGGTAACTACTCACTAATGATGAACATTTTCATGATCAGAGGGGTATTAAATAGCATAATGGATCTGAACATATAATCTTCCACCAAGTATACCATATAGTAATCAAGTACAAGATGTAATCAACACTACTAGTCCCCCACAAGCACCAATCTATAGTTTCGGTAACAAGATTGAATACAAGAGATGTACTAGGGTTTGAGATGAGATGGTGCTGTGATAACCCACAAGTGTAGGTGATCAGTTGTAGACTCTTTTGATAAGTAAGAGTGTCAAACCCAACGAGGAGCTAAAGGTCGAACAAATATCCCCTCAAATTCTATTGACCACCGATACAACTCTACGCACGCTTGATGTTCGCTTTACCTAGCACAAGTATAAAACTAGAAGTACTTTGTAGGTGTAACAGGATAGGTTTGCAAGAATATAAAGAGCACATAAATAAAAACTAGGGGCTGTTTTAGGTAAAGAAGCAATAACGTTAGTATAGAAAGTGTGGAAAAGTGGTGGTAGGAGTTGCGAAATTGTCCCTAAGCAATTGACTACGTTATTAGACCGATAGCAAGTTTTATGTGGGAGAGGCCACTGCTAGCATGTCATCTCTGACTTGGGATTCTATGCACTTATGATTGGAACTATTAGCAAGCATCCGCAACTACTAACGTTCATTAAGGTAAACCCCAACCATAGCATTACGATATATTGCTCCCCCTTCAATCTCGTATCCATCAATTTCTACGTAGGTTAAAGCTTCTGTCACTCTTGCCTTCCAATACACAGTCCTATCAACATACAACTAACCCTATGGTGTGATCCACGCGTGCGCTCATATGATGGGCACCAAAGGACAGCAACATAACCACAAGCAAATTAAACCAATCATAGCAATTCACCAATTACCGATAGGACAGCGAAAATCTACTCACACATCATAGGATGGCAACACATCATTGGATAATAATATGAAGCATCAAGCACCATGTTCAAGTAGAGGGTTCATCGGGTTGTGGGAGAGTGGACCGCTGTAGATAGATGGGGGAAGGTGATGAAGATGTTGGTGAAGATGACAGAGGTGTTGGTGTAGATCGCCGTCACACGATCGTTGCCCCGGTGGCACTCCGGCGCTACTGGAAGCGAGGGGGAGAGAGCCCCCTCCTTCTCCTTCTTACTTCGCCTTCTCCCTAGGTGGGAGAAGGGTTCTCCCTCTAGTCCTTGGTCTCCATGGCATGGGAGGGGTGAGAGCCCCTCCGAGATTGGATCTGTCTCTCTCTCTCTCTCTCTCTGTTTCTTCCTTCCCAGATTCTGGCCTTTCACCGTTTTTATATTCCCGGAGATCCGTAACTCCGATTGGGCTGAAATTTTAACACGATTTGTATCAGGATATTGGCTTTCTTGCGACGAAAGAAGGGCACCAATTGCCTTATGGGGTGGCCATGAGGGTTAGGGGCGCGCCCAGCCCCCTGGGGCACCCCCTACCTCGTGGCCCCCTCGGCATCGTCTCACGTTGATTCTTCTTCCCAAAAATCACATATATTCCAAAAAAAACTCTGTCAATTTTTATCCCGTTTGGACTCCGCTTGATATGGATTTTCTACGAAACAAAAAACATGCAAGAAACAGGAACTGACACTGGGAACTGGATCTATATGTTAGTCCCAAAAATAGTATAAAAAGTTGTCAAAAGTAGAATATGTGCATAGAAAAATCAAAAATTATAGATACGACGGAGACGTATCAGCATCCCCAAGCTTAATTCTTGCTCGTCCTCGAGTAGGTAAATGATAAAAAGGATAACTTTTGATGTGGAATGCTACCTAGCATAATCTTGATCATGTAATCTAATCATGGCATGAATATTAAGACACGAGTGATTCAAAGAAATAATCTATCATTTGACATAAAAGAATTTAATACTCGGGCATCCCAACAAACAATCAAGTCTTTCAAAATATCAATGCTAAAGAACATTATACCTACAAAATCATATAGTCTTTTATGCTCCCTTTTCTTAACACAAGGTACCCCTCATGCCCATCCCGGTGTCAGCCAAGCAATTGTTTTCATACTTTACTTTTTCGAACCTTTTCAACTCTTCACGCAATACATGAGCGTGAATCATGGACATAGCACTATGGGTAGAATAGAAGGTGGTGATAGACAAAAGTAGGGAGAAAGTCACACATCGACTAGGAAAATTAACGGACTATGGAGATGTCCATCAATTGATATCAATGTGACTGAGTAGGGATTGCCATGTAAAGGATGCACTAGAGCTATAAGTGTATGAAAGCTCAAAATAAAACTAGTGGATGTGCAGCAACTTGCTTGCTCATGAAGACCTAGGCCATTTGAGGAAGCCCGTCGTTGGAATATACAAGCCAAGTTCTATAATGAAAATTCCCACTAGTATATGGAAGTGACAACATGGGAGACTCTCTATCATGAAGAACATGGTGCTATGATGAAGCACATTGTCCCTTCTCTCTTTATCTTTTTTTTTCCTTTTTCATTGTTTTTTTGGGCTCTTTAGCCTCTTTTTTTGGTGGGCTTCTTTGGCCTCCTTTTTCTTATTTGGGCTTCATTGGCCTCTTTTATTTTTTTATAACCTCACATGGGACAATGTTCTAATAATGATGATCATCAGACTTTTATTTACTGACAACTCGATATTACAACTCGATGCTAAAACAAAAATATGACTCTATATGAAGGCCTCCGACGGTGTACCGGGATGTGCAATGATTTAGCATAGCAACATCAAAAAAACGGACAAGCCATGAAAACATCATGCTAGCTATCTTACGATCATGCAAGGCAATATGACAATGATGGTGCGTGTCATAACAAACGGAACAGTCGAGTTACATGGCAATATTTCCCTGAATGGCTATGGAGATGCCATAATAGGCAGGTATGGTGGCTGTTTTGAGGAAGGGTATAAGGTGGTTTGATGCATCGACAAAAATTGCGTGGTACTAGAGTAGCTAGCAAGGTGGAAGGGTGAGAGTGCGTATAATCCATAGACTCAACATTAGTCATAAAGAACTCACATACTTATTGTGAAAAATCTATTAGCCCTCGAAGCAAAATACTACGACACATGCTCCTAGGGGGAAGGTTGGTAGGAGTTAACCATCGCACGCCCCCGACCTTCACGCAAAGATAAACAATCAAAATACAATGCGCACCAATTTGGTCACATAGTTAGGAGACCATACGTGCATGCTTCGGGAATCACAAACCTTAGCACCAATATTTTTAATAAACCACAATCATTCACTAGTACCTCCCACATATTAGCATCTCTATATCGCAAAACTATTGCAAGGAATCAAACATATCATATTCAGCGATCTACAAGTTTATGTAGGATTTTATGACTAACCATGTGAATGACCAATTCCTGTCAACTCTCTAAATAGATATAAGCGAAGCAAGAGAGTTTTAGTTCTTTCTACAAAAGATATACCCATGCTCTAACAAATATAAGTGAAGCAAAAGAGCATTCTACAGATGGCGGTTTTCTATGTGAGGAGAAACAACCAATCCAAACTTCAAATGATATAAGTGAAGCACATGAAGCATTCTATAAAGCCATACTCAATAGATATAAATGAAGTGCAAAGAGTATTCTATAAATCAACCAAGGACTATCTCATACCAGCATGGTGCATTTATTAAAAGGAAAATTAAAGGAAAAACACACGACACTCCAAGATTTATGCATATCATGTGAACGAAACGAATCCGAAAACATACCGATACTTGTTGAAGAAAGATGGGATGCCTTCCGGGGCATCCCCAAGCTTAGACGCTTGAGTCTCCTTGAATATTTACTTGGGGTGCCTTGCGCATCCCCAAGCTTGAGCTCTTGCATGTCCTCCTTCTCCTCACATAGAGACCTCCTCGATCTTCGAACACTTCATCCACACAAAACTTAACCGAACTTTTAGTGGCGGGGTTAGTGCATATGATCAATGAAATCCCATCATTTACTGCTCTAACATTATTGTATAATTATGAACAAACATTACCCATTATATGCTATCACAATTCTATGGCCTCAAGTCAAGGAGGCTTCAATAAGAATTCAAACATATGCAAATAATGAAGCTATAACAACAATCTGTGAAAACAGGACAGTCTGTAAAGATTTGAACATTCACCATACTTCTGTAACTCTAAAAATTCTGGAAAATTAGGAAAAAACAACAATTTGTATAGAAAGACTATGCAAAAAGTTTCAGATCCTTTTGACATTCCAGTAAAAAAGGTAAAATCATGCAGTACAGCTTAAGTTTCTGTTTTTGCACCGCATAAACCAACAAACAGTTTAATCATCCTAAAGGAAACTCTTGGCACATTAGTTTTTAATACAATGGAATTGTACAATGGGGTAATTATTTTTATGAGAAACTTCCATGAAAAATTCTACATTGTTTCCATAAGCATGAACACAAGTGTTCAAGGTCGACCCTTATTTGCGCAATGCATCACCTTTCAATCACTTCTCTTTTTGAAAAAGTTTTAGGTTCCCCTCTATATATATTTTTTGTTTTTAAACTTTATAAAAGCACACAACATAAATAAATGACTCTCTAAAACTTCCCAGTTGTCTCCCTGGCAGCGCTTTCTTTAAAGCCATTAAGCTAGGCATATAAAGCTCAAGTAATGGATCCACCCGGATCCCAAGGTATATCAAAGCCAATTTTAATTAACAATGATTTGTGATTTAGTAGTGAGCACAAAGTAACATATATCATGCGACAACGAAGTATAACTCTCTTCCTATGCATTGGCATGTCATAAAAGAACAATTCATGCACACATAGTAAAGGCCAATGCATAGCATAAACAGTTTCTTGCAATTTTATCATATTGGAAACATAGAGAGGCGAAGATGAAGTTCCTCTCTCATAATAATTTCAAGTAGGATCAGCAAGCACATGCATATTATATCTATTAAAATCATCATGTGTAGTAGTAGAACGCAACCAATCAATATAGTCCTTAATAAATGCAAAAAGATAATAGGACTATCATGTGTGGGTGCAATAGCAACAATTTCCTTCATAAAATAGGGAACTATAGCAAGTCCATATCCATAAGCATAATTCATATTGGCATCTTAGCCATAAGCATAGCAAGCATCAAGTTCATCAAAAAGGGATATTTCAAACGAATCCAAGGGATCATAGCAATCATCATATCATTCATCCTTCGGTAAGCACGAAGGGAAATTAAACAATGTATGAGTTGAAGAGTTGCTATCATTAGAAGGTGGGCATGGGTAGCTAATCCGCTCTTCCTCCTTTTGTTCTTCGCTCTCCTCCTCATCTTTTTCATCTAATGAGCTCAAAGTGTTATTAATTCCTTCTTCCATAGTTTCCTGCAAAATATTAGTCTCTTCTTGGATAGCGGAGACCTTCTCAATAAACGCATCAATATTGCGTTGTATTTATAATTCAAATAGCAATATTTCAATATAGCAAGTTTTCATATCTATAAACAGCATCATCATAATTTTGATACTCTTCAAACAAACATTTAATTTCACAAGCACCCTTAAGAGCAACAAATTCTTCTATTTGTTCAACATCATAGTAATCATATATACCATTAGCATAAGATGCTAAGGTTTCATTATCATTAAATTGGCATGAAAAGGGAAGGTGTGGAGCCTTCATCCTAGAACAACAAGTATAATCATATCTCAAGCATAATTCCCGAGCATACCAATGCAACATATAAATTTGATCCCATCATAGTTTCTCTTTTTGTGTCAAGCGATAATCCCTAAAGTATTCACGTTGATCCAACGTTACTCCCAATATATAGTTGAATGTAGTTTTCTCAAGATTATCAAAGTAGTACATAATATCTTTCACATAATGAGCATCGAGAGTTTTAGGAGGTTCCCCGTCTCCATGAGTAGCAAATACACCTATTTTTTTGGTATTTCGTGTTCCATATCCATAACTAAAGATAGAGAATAACTTAGAATGGCAAATAAAATCTACTTAGTGATAAAGCAAACAAGCACACACGATAATAATCACCCCAAGCTATTGCTCCCCGGCAACGGCACCAGAAAAAGGTCTTGATAACCCACAAGTGAAGGGGATCAGTTGTAGCCTATTTCGATAAGTAAGAGTGTCGAACCCAATGAGGATCTAAAGGTAGAACACATATTCCCTCAAGTTCTATCGACCACCTATACAACTCTACGCACGCTTGACATTCGCTTTACCTAGCACAAGTATAAAACTAGAAGTACTTTGTAGGTGTAACGGGATAGGTTTGCAAGAATATAAAGAGCACGTAAATAAAAACTAGGGGATGTTTTAGGTAAAGAACCAATAAAGTTAGTATAGCGAGTGTGGAAAAGTGATGGTAGGAGTTGCGAAATTGTCCCTAAGCAATTGACTATGTTACTAGACCGATAGCAAGTTTTATGTGGGAGAGGCCACTACTAGCATGTCATCCCTGACTTGGAATTCTATGCACTTATGATTGGAACTATTAGCAAGCATCCGCAACTACTAACATTCATTAAGGTAAAACCCAACCATAGCAATAAGATATATTGGTCCCCCTTCAATCCCATATGCATCAATTTCTATGCTAGGTTGAAGCTTCTGTCACTTTTGCCCTCCAATACATAGTCCTATCAACATACAACCGACCCTACGTTGTGATCCACGCGCGCGCTCATATGATGGGCACCAAAGGACAACAACATAACCACAAGCAAATTAAACCAATCATAGCAATTCACCAATTACCTATAGGACAACGAAAATCTACTCAGACATCATAGGATGGCAACACATCATTGGATAATAATATGAAGCATAAAGCACCATGTTCAAGTAGAGGGTACAACGGGTTGCGAGAGAGTGGACCGTTGTAGATAGATGGGGGAAGGTGATGAAGATGTTGGTGAAGATGATGGAGGTGTTGGTGTAGATCGCCGTCACACGATCGGTGCCCCGGTGGCACTCCGGCGCCATCGGAAGCAAGGGGGAGAGAGCCCCCTCCTTCTCCTTCTTCCTTGGCCTTATCCCTAGGTGGGAGAAGGGTTCTCCCTCTGGTCCTTGGTCCCCATGGCATGGGAGGGGCGAGAGCCCCTCCGAGATTGGATCTGTCTCTACGTCTCTCTCTGTTTCTACCTTCCCAAATTCTGGCCTTTCACCGTTTCTTATATTCCCGGAGATCCGTAACTCCGATTGGGCTGTAATTTTAACACAATTTGTATCCGGATATTGGCTTTCTTGTGGCGAAAGAAGGGCACCAACCGCCTTATGGGGCGGCCACGAGGGTCAGGGGCGCGCCCACCCCCCTAGGGCGCGCCCCCTACCTCGTGGCCCCCTCGGGCATCGTCTTGTGTTGGTTCTTCTTCCTCAAAATCACATATATTCCAAAAAAATCTCCGTAAGTTTTTATCCCCTTTGGACTCTGTTTGGTATGGATTTTCTATGAAACAAAAAACATGCAACAAACAGGAACTGGCACTGGGCACTGGATCAACATGTTAGTCCCAAAAATAGTATAAAAAGTTGCCAAAAGTATGTAACAGATGTAGAATATTGGCATGGAACAATCAAAAATTATAGATACGATGGAGACGTATCATGTTGTTGAAGATGTTGATGGAGATTACCCTCCCCAAGATGGGAGAGTGGTTGGTGATGATGATGACGATGATTTCCCCCTCCGGGAGGGAAGTTCCCCTGGCGGAATCGCTCCGCCGGAGGGCAAAAGTGCTCCTGCCCAAGTTCCGCCTCAAGACGGTGGCGTTCCGTCCCGAAAGCCTTCTCCTTATTTTTTCTAGGTCAAAGTCACTTATATACCAGAAGATGGGCACCGGAGGTGGGCCGAGGAGGCCAAAACCCACCAGGGCGCGCGAGGGGGGCCTGGCGTGCCCAGGTGGGTTGTGCCCACCTGGTGGCCCCCCTCTGGTATTTATTGGCTCCAGTATTTCTTAAATAATCCATGAAAATTCTCCGTGAAGTTTCAACTTGTTTGGAGTTGTGCATAATAAGTGGCCCGACGTACCTTTTCCAGGTCCAGATTTCCAGCTGCCGGAATTCTCCCTCTTGGTGTGTTCCTTGCAATTTATGAGATAAAAAGCATTAGAATTACTCCAAAATGCATTATTATGGATAAAAACATTATAAATAACAGTAAGAAAACATGATGTGAAATGAGCCCTCGTTAAAAGCTGAGAAGGTTTGATTAATGTCGTCATGCACGCCCTTCGTGAATCGAGCCATGACCGAGGAAGTTCCATGCTTTCGAGAGGGAAATCACCAAGATTGAAGGCGAATCCAAATTTCCATCCTAGTTTGTCATTCAGATTTATTCCAACGACCAACATACTGCCTCAGATGCAACATGTTCAAATTTGACATTTTTCCGGGCTCATTTACCATATTTAGGGGATTATTTACATTTTCTAGGCATTAATGCACATAATTAAAATTCAAACAATCAGTGTGTGAAAAGGTCCACAAGAATGGTTTGCAAAACCATGCTTGTGCTATTTACTACATTCTCATGCCTTTTACAAGGAATGGGAAGATATTTCAAGGAAATGTGTGGCAATAGTCAACCCTAAATGTGTTATTTACAGGGTTAACAACTATACAAATATGAAACACATGCTTGGAAAACATGACGCCTTGCGTGGTGCCATGGTATGGCCTCACCATACCCTCGTAAAAATTTGAGAATGTTTTCCTTATGTCGTCATGCACGCCTTTCATAAATCGAACCATCACCGAGGAATTTTCATGGTTTCGAGGGGGGAATCACCAAGATTGAAGGGGGGTCCAAATTTTATTTATCCTTTGTCCATGAGTTTTTTTCTACGATGAACATACACCTTTCAAATCACCGCATTCAAATTTGACATTTTTCCGGGTTCATTTACCATATTTAGGGGATTATGTGCTTTTCTAGTCATTAATGCACATAATTCAAGTTCGGACAATTGGTGCATGAAAGGGTGCACAAGAATGGCCTAGAAAATGATGCTCGTGCCATTTAGTAAATTATCATGCCTTTTACAAGGAATGGACAGATATTTCGATGAAATGTGTGGCAATAGTCAACCACAAACGTTTGTTTATTGGGTTTTCAACTATAGAAAAAAGAAATAAATGCTTGAAAGACATGACGCCTGGCATGGTGCCATGGTATGACCTCACCATGCCCTGGTAAAAATTTGAGAAGGTTTGGCTTATGTCGCCATGCACGCCCTTCGTAAATCAAACCATCGCCGTGGAAGTTCCATGCTTTCGAGAGGGAAATCACCAAGATTGAAGGGGACTCAAATTTTCTGTGTTCTTTGCCCTGGAGTTTTTTTTCTATGAAGAATATACACCCGGCAAATCACCGTGTACAAATTCGGCATTTTCCGGGATCATTTACCATATTTAGGGGATTATGTGCATTTTCTAGGCATTTGGCGCATATAAATCCAATCCAGCTATAGCTGCACGGATGTGATGTGAGGGACGCGGATTGACGTTCGATCATGGCGCATCTTACGGTGCACACGCGCGATCCGAGTGGCTGGGGTTCCGGTCAATCATAACGCAACACACAATAGCCTGAGCGCACATTGTTTCCGGAAGCGACGGAGATGAGCAGTGTGCGATAATGAATTAGCAAAATTGTAAGGGAAGCTAAATTTCCTTTGTGTTTTGTTGTTGAGCTCTTAAAAACCACCGCACTGTACGGCTTCCCGCCCCCTCCGTCCCAGAGCTCTCTCCAAGCGTCGTTCATGGAACCGCGACGCACAGTAGCTGGTAAGGAAGCAATGGCATCCCGCCGCGCCGCGTTCCTCGCCGCTCGCAACCGCACACATGGTAAGGAAGCGATGGAATCTCGCCGCGCCGAGTTCATCGCCATCGACGGCCACACAGTTACGTGGGCGGACTTTGAGGCTGCCATGGCCGAATGGGCGGTGGATCTAGAGGCGGACAAACCCGCACAGGATGATCGGAAAAGGCAGAAAGCAGTCAGGAAAAGAGAGTCCCGCCGCCGCAGGAAAGAAGAGGTCGCACGCCGTTGTGAGGAGAGCTTGGCGGAGATCGAAGCACGGTGGGCTGCCGCCTACAAGGCCAGGAAGGAGAACGCCCGCGTCTGGCCAGCATGCCGTGATGGCAGCATGTGAGAAGTTGTTTAAGTTTGTAGTATTAGAGCAAATTACCAGTAGTACTTTAAGTTTGTAGTATTAACGTACAATGTCGGTAAGAGCATCCTTTGAGGGCTTTGAGCGTTGATTAGCATGTGTTCCCGTGTGCGTTATTTCACGTTAATCATTAGAATATCACAAAACACACGGTTTCTAAGCCATACCCGTGTGCGTTTTTTTGCGTTAATGATCCATAAGTCAGATACCTGTGTGATGGTTCCTAACAAACAAGGCGTACCATTGACCAAAAAAATCGACTACACGTGTACATTTTTTTGGAGACGGGATCTACCAATTTTCTGTTTTCTCGCACACGAGTATTTTACACCCTTCGTCTACATTGTGTGTTTCCCCCGCCCAAGTTTCAAGTTTCGCAGCGAAATTTTCATTAGGCGCGCAATTTTAGAATTTATTCCTCCAACCACATTCCCACCCATCAAATTTCCTCAGTATCTCCCACCCCCACCTTCCCCCTGCCTCCCCCCGCGCCTCCCCCTACCAGCAGCTCAAACTGCCACCACCGCAACCAGAGTTTCAACCACATCTACGTTCTACTCAGATCCAGTCAGGTAACCCACCGATCTCTATCACGACCCCAGCCTGATTGCTTAAATGGCACCTGTGGAACATCCTCATGCCTCCAAATCCCCATCGCCCTACCTCCAGAGCATCGTTGCGAAAGCCCAACCACATATCACGTGGAGGTCGAGGAGCTGATGGCGGTCCATGGAGCGATGGCCGCTATGCGTGTTAACCCGGAGGAACACCTCGCTTCCACCGCTGCTGACATGCTGCAGGCTCTGGCCCAGAAGAAGTTCCTCAGTGACTACCCCCCCATGACTTAACAAGTATGATCTGACCAGCTAAATCTTACCAATGCCAGTTGCAATGGCTATGTTTTCTACGGTATATGTATTAAGCATGTTCATGCCTTGTTTATTTCAGTACTGCACACTGTGTGATGTTCAAGTATTAACTGTACAATTCAAATTCACCAATACCAGCAACAAACTTACAATACATGAATCATGATATAACTAGAGATGCTGCCCATTTGCTATTTTTGGTGGATGCTAACCTTGTTGTACTTAACATGCATGTCCATGTACTTACACAGGGTCATGACGGTCGATGATATTGTTTGCTACCGAGGTTAGTTGCATCCCATGTCTTACAGTATTTCACATTATTTGTGCAATTGCATTTTAATTTCTACCATTTTCTGGTTGCCTATAGGTACACATGTCAGTGGCACTGATCCATGCTTCGACCCGGAGGAACAGCTCGCCTCCGCCGCCGCTGGCTTTGGGAGGGCTCTGACCAAGATGAAGTGCCCCAGCAACTACCTCTCAGGACTTACCAAGTATGTAGTCACCAGTTCAATCTTACCAATACGAGTTGCAATTAATGGCTATGTTTTGTACGGTCGATGTATTAAGCATGTTCTAGTAAACATGCCCAACATGTTTTAGCTACTTTCCCTACCCTGTTTAACTCTGGGCCATTATCTGCTCTGGCAGCACCTGCCTTGTGATGTTTAACTCTGCCAATTACATTATTATCAGTACCGGTTTCAATGGCTATTAAGCCTGTTGCAATTAACAGTTCAATCCATTTTTAAAGAACTTTTCAATGGCTACAAACTTACAAAACATGACTTAGGATGTTGTTAAGCCTATTGCAATTAACAGTTGTATCCATTTTTTAATTTGTCTCTTTGCTACCATGCTACTCTCCGCAATGAAGATATACTAGATATGCTGCCCATTTGCTATTTTTGGTGGATGCTACACCTGTTGTACTTAACATGCATATCCATGTACTTATGCATGGCCATAACGGGCGATGTTCACAACTACAGGAGACTGCTAACGCGACACTACGATCAGACACCCTTTGCCGAAACTGTGTGCGATGCAATAACCACAAACGATGGTGTAAAAACTATCAAAAAGGTGCAAAACGTTTGCGATGATGGATGCATCAAACACGGTTAAGATTTTAGTTGCGTGTGTGATGCGGGACATACGGTTAATCCATTCAAACTGTCTGCGATGAGGCAGAACAACAGAAACGGGCAACCATAACAATGTGTGTGCGATGCAGGACACAAGGTTAATCCATTCGAACTATTAGCGATGAGGTAGTGATACGTTTCCAACGTATCTATAATTTTTGATTGTTCCATGCTATTATATTATCTGTTTTGGATGTATAATGGGCTTTAATATACACTTTTATATGATTTTTGGGACTAACCTATTAACCCAGAGCCCAGTGTCAGTTTCTGTTTTTTCCTTGTTTTTGAGTATTGCAGAAAAGGAATACCAAACGGAGTCCAGTTGACCCGAAATTGCACGGAGATTGTTTTTGGAATAGAAGAAGCCCACGGAGTACCGGAGATGGAACAGAGGAGTCCCGAGGCCACCACGAGGGTGGGGGCGCGCACCCCTATCTCGTGGCCGCATCGGGGACCCCCCTGACTTGTTCCCGACTCCAACACCACTTATATACCCAAACTTCCAGAAAGAAACCTAGATCGGGAGTTTTGCTGCCGCAAGCCTGTGTAGCCACCAAAAAACCAATCAGGACCCTGTCCCGGCACCCTGCCGGAGGGGGGATCCCTCACCGGTGGCCATCTTCATCATCTCGGCGCTCTCCATGACGAGGAGGGAGTAGTTCACCCTCGGGGCTGAGGGTATGTACCAGTAGCTATGTGTTTGATCTATCTCTCTCTCTCTCTCTCTCTCTCTCTCTCTCTCGTGTTCTTGAGATGGCACGATCTTGATGTATCATGAGCTTTGCTATTATAGTTGGATCTTATGATGCTTCTACCCCTCTATCTTCTTATAATGGATTGAGTTTTCCCTTTGAATTTATCTTATCGGATTGAGTCTTTAAGGATTTTAGAACACTTGATGTATGTCTTGCGTGGGATACCCGTGGTGACAATGGGGTATTCTATCGACTCACTTGATGTATGTTTTGGTGATCAACTTGCGGGTTCCGTGACCTTGGGAATCTATGCATAAGGGTTGGCACATGTTTTCGTCTTGACTCTCCGATAAAAACTTTGGGGCAGTCTTTGAAGTACTTTGTGTTTTTTGAATAAATGAATCTGAGATTGTGTGATGCATATCGTATAATCATGTTGATACGTCTCCAACGTATCTATAATTTTTGATTGTTCCATGCTATTATATATTTTGTTTTGGATGTTTAATGGGCTTTATTATACACTTTTATATTATTTTTGGGACTAACCTATTAACCCAAGGTCCAGTGCAGATTGCTGTTTTTTTTTGCCTATTTCAGGGTTTCGCAGAAAAGGAATATTAAACGGAGTCCAAACGGAATTAAACCTTCGTGAGAGTTATTTTTGGAACCGTATCTACCCAGAAGACTTGGAGTACACGCGAGGGAACGAAGGAGGCGGCCATGAGGGTCTAGGGCGCGCCGCCTCCTACAAGGCGTGCCCCCCAACCTCGTGGGCCCCCTTTGGCTCCCCCGATGCCGTCCTTCCTCCTATATATATCCATGTACCCTGAAAACATCTAGGCAACAGAGAAAACCCTAATTCCACGGCCGCGACCTTCTGTTCCCGTGAGATCCCATCTTGGGGCCTGTTCCGGAGCTCCGTCGGAGGGGGGATCTTCCACGGAGTGCTTCTACATTAACACCATAGCCTCACCATGTGTTGTGAGTAGTTTACCACAGAACTTCGGGTCCATAGTTATTAGCTAGATGACTTCTTCTCTCTTTTTGGAACTCAATACAAAGTTCTCCTCGATCTTCGAGGAGATCTATTCGATGTAATCTTTTTGCGATGTGTTTGTCAAGATCCAATGAATTGTGGGTTTATGATCAAGATTATCTATGAGAAATATTTGATTATTTATTGAAATCTTCTATGTATGATTATAATATCCTTGCAAGTCTCTTCGAATTATTGGTTTGGTTTGGCCTACTAGATCTATAGTTCTTGCAATGGAAGAAGTGCTTGGCTTTGGGTTCAATCTTGCGGTGTCCTTTCCCAGTGACAGCAGGGGCAGCAAGGCGCGTATTGTATTGTTGCCATCGAGGATAAAAAGATGGGGTTTATATCATATTGCTTGAGTTTATCCCTCTACATCATGTCATCTTGCTTAAAGCATTACTCTGTTCTTATGAACTTAATACTCTAGATGCATGCTGGATAGCGGTCGATGTGTGGAGTAATAGTAGTAAATGCAGAGTCATTTCGGTCTACTTGTCACGGACGTGATGCCTATTTATAATGATCATGCCTAGATATTCTGATAATTATTTGCTTTTCTATCAATTGCTCGACAGTCATTTGTTCACGCACCGTAGAATTCTGCTATCATGAGAGAAGCCACTAGTGAAACCTATGGCCCCTGGGTCTATTCTCAACATATTAATCTTTCATCTATCTTTACTTTGCTTTATTTACTTTCTGTTCTTATATCCAAAAATACTAAAAATATTATCCTATCCTATCTACCAAATCTCACTTTCGTAAGTGACCGTAAAGGGATTGACAGCCCCTTATCGCGTTGGTTGCGAAGTTCTTATTTGTTTGTGCAGGTGCGAGGGACTCGCGAGTGGTCCCCTACTGGATTGATACCTTGGTTCTCAAAAACTGAGGGAAATACTTACACTACTGTGCTACATCACCCTTTCCTCTTCGAGGGAATACAACGCAAGCTCGAGAAGTAGCACATGCCCACGGATACTTGAGGTGACAATGGAGTATCTAGGTGACATTAGGGTTTTGGTTGATGTGTGTCTTAAGGTGTTATTCTAGTATGAACTCTAGGATAGATCGAACGAAAAGAATAGCTTCGTGTTATTTTACTACGGATTCTTGAATAGATCGACCAGAAAGAATAACCTTGAGGTGGTTTCGTACCCTACAATAATTTCTTCGTTTGTTCTCCACTATCAGTGACTTTGGAGTGACTCTTTGTTGCATGTTGAGGGATAGTTATATGATCCAGTAATGTTATTATTGTTGAGAGAACTTGCACTAGTGAAAGTATGAACCCTAGGCCTTGTTTCAACGCATTGCAATACCATTTTCGCTCACTTTTATCATTAGTTAGCACTACAAAAAAAAGAGACATCCGTGACATTTTGGGCCGAACGAAACTTTTTTCTGTCATACTTATGACACTTCTATGACGATAATTGTGACAAAACCCGGTATCATCATAGATGTGGTGGGGTCCTACTTCTATGACAAACTATCATGACAGAAAATGGGCTATGCGTCCTGGGCGGGCCGGAGACGCAGCTGCATGACATTCTTTGGGCCGTCCATGACGGAAAAACTCGTGGTAGAAGCGAGGGCGAGGAAAATATCGGGGTGTTCCCGGTTAAGGTGGGTGGTCGGGGCTGAGCGATGCGTGCTTCTCTCGTACACGCACGCGCGTGGGTGTGAGGCGTTGGGCTCTAACTGAACCCGAGCGAGGCGTTGGGCTCTAACTGAACCCGAGCAAGGCGTTGGGCTCTAACTGAACCCAAGCGATTGCACTACAGGCTACGCTTTACTGAACCCGAGCGATCGATCAATGGCTGTTAACTGAACCCGATCGAGCGATTCCTTCGCTACTGCTGCTAACTGAAGTCGATCGATGCTGCCTCTGCATGAACAGTGAGCGTTGCTAGGGGGTTGGATGAAGAATTCCCGGTGGGGGTGGCTGAACATGACCCCGTGGTGTTCAACAGGGCACCGGTCGTTCGAGCCGGTTGGGGCTGCATGAACAGGACCCCATGGAGGGCTGGATGAACAGGACCACCCTGTGGAGGGCTGGATGAATAGTAGATGGTGGAGGGCTGGATGAACAGTAGCCCGTGGAGGGGTGGTTGAACAGGAGCCCGTGGAGAGGGCTGGTTGAACAGTAGCTGGTGGAGTAGCGCGTGGTGGAGGCTGAACAGTCGCAGGTGGAGGCTGGAGGAGGTCGATGGTGGATGAACAGTAGCCCATGGAGGCTGGAGGTGGTCGACGGTTGTGACGCCCGAAGACCGACGTCCCAGAAGATTCCAGAAGATTCCAGATGTTCCGGGTTCTCCCGTGTGTTCCGTTTGTGCTTGTGTTATTTATTTTTGCATTGCATCATGTCATCATGCCATCTTGTCATTAATCTTTGCATCTCAACTGAAATAAATCGTGTGGACCTTCGGTCCATTTAAATCGAGGGAAGAATGACTTCTCTTTATAACATATAAAAGCCTCTCAATATTATTAGGGAGCTATATTAAATATTCCATTTGTTTGGAATTAACCGCAACACACTTGCATATTTTTTTCCCATGCCTCTTTACTTCAAGTTTTGACTTCCAAACCCCGCCAACAATTCTTATCCTTTTTATTGAGGCTCCTCCAAAAATTTGAACATTTTTGGACACTTCAAAAGTCAAGTCTTAGTTCAAACCCATTTGAATTAAATTCAAATATGTTTGAATTATTTCTTTCTTTCATGCCACTTCTATTTTTCTTGGACTACGCTCATTTTTATGAGCCCGGAAAAATTGACCTCATGTGCAAATTCTTTTCCTAACTACCCCCTTTCTTTTTCTTCTCTCCTTTTTCTTTTTCTTCTTGGTTTTGTTTTTTTTCAGAGGAGAGAGAGGCCCAATCCCAGCGCAGCACTACCCTAGCTGGCCCGAAGCCCAGCCTTCCCTCCCCCCCAGCCGGCCTGCTAGGCCCGCAGCGCTCCTAACCCTAGCACGCAGCAGCGGTCGCTCCCTCATCTCACTCTCCCTCCGCCGCCAGGACGCCCGCACTCGAGATCCACCGATCTCCCCCTCGAGCCCCTCTGCCTCTCCCTCGCTCGCCTCCATCGAACCCTCATCTCCCTCCCCCGTCGCCCGTATCGCTCCCCTCTCCAGCGAAGTACCCGACGCGCCCCGACCTTCCTGCCTACGTCTCCAGCGCACCCCGCGAGCCGCCCTGCCTCCGTCCAGGAGCCGCGCCGGCAACGGCCGCCCAAGCCCCGCGCCCTTCCTCCAGGCGCCAGAGCGGCCTGCCTCCTCACCGCCTCCCTCCAGCGGCCAGGAGTTGCGCGCCAGGCCTGCTCCCTCCATCGCCAAGGCCACGTCGCCGCCCCTCCGGCCGATCTCCAGCGCCGGCCGCAGCTTCCGTCGTGGGAGCCGCACCCCAGCTGCCTCGCAAGGTCGTCGCGCCGTCCCTCCTCGCTCCTCCCTCAGCCGCCGGAGGCCACGTCCTCGCCCCGCCTCCGTGCCGTCCGCCCGCAGCTACCGCCATGGAGCCGAGCTCCGAGCTGCTGCTGCCATGGCCGTCTCTTCCGGCCAGCTATGCTGCTGCTGCCGCTGCCATGGCCTCTTCGGCCCCTTGCTGCTGCCGTGCGCTGTGTTTTTGTGTTGCCTGTGCTGTTATTTTGCCAAGTACCACGACGGGCCTCGAAGAGTTCGGTTTTGGCAAGACCGACGACGCTCCTATACAACTACGTGGCCGAGACCAAGACCGGCAAGTACCACAACGACCCGCCAAGTACCTCTTCGGAGACGTGAACGACTACGAACGGGAACAACTACACGGCGATACGTCAAGTACCACTACGTCCGATGCCGCGACGAGTACCCCTACCGATGATTGTATACCACTACTTCCTCGACGAACGGAATGCCTACTTCCTCTACGAATCGCGAGAACGGCTACATAACGAGTACATCTACGGAACGTCTACGAACGTGTACCACGACTCGCGAGAACATCTACTTCCTCTACGATCTCGAACCGCCCCGAAACGAATGTTCCGAAGGTATAACCCCGAGACGATAACCCCGTGGATGAATGCTTGTGGTTGTATGAGATGTTTCCCTTGTGTGCACCTTGCCCGTATCGTCTTTTGTCATGCTCCTCGGTTGCCTCGTCGCCGACTCGTGGGAACCCGGTGACGGGATCACCCCACCTTTCATCTCGTTTGACTCGCTCACGCCATCTTTCTTTTGCTCCGGACTCTCAACGGCTTACCGGAACCGAGATGTTGCCGTTGCATCATTTTTCGGATCGTTGCCGTGGCACCCTTTCATTCCACCACGGCGACTAATACTCCTTATCATCTTCTTATCATCTTCATGTCAACTTTTAATAAACTTGCATAAAACTTGATCATGTCATCCGCATCATGTTAACAACATTATAAGGTGTGAATTGTTGTTTGCTTATAATTACTAAACATGCTCATGGGGATTTTCCCGGAATTGTTGTTGTTATTTCCGGCCCCATTTAAAATGTCTAAATAGGTAGTTTGTTTTGCTTCACCTCTTGCCATGTTAACCAGCATTTAATCTTGTCTTGTAAATAAACGAGAGTCAACTAAACAATTAAAATGAGGTGTTTCGTCAATATGCAACTCGTTGCATATTGA
The DNA here is from genome assembly GCA_902687465.1 of Secale cereale. Taxonomy (NCBI): domain Eukaryota; kingdom Viridiplantae; phylum Streptophyta; class Magnoliopsida; order Poales; family Poaceae; genus Secale; species Secale cereale. Next base: position 455,026,125 of record LR738714.1, read on the forward strand.
GCTCCACTTAACTTGTAGTACTTGTTTGTGCACTTTGCCATGCCATGCATAATTTAAACCGGACATGCATCATACTTGGATGTGCATCGTATGCCATGTTTATGCTTGTGTGTTTACCGTGTTGTTTGCTTCTATCCGGTTGCTTCTCTTGTTAGCTTCGGTTTCGTTCCGGAGTTGTGAGGATTCGCTCGACTATGTTGCTCCGTCTACTTCATGGATCCGTTCTTCTTCCTTGCGGAATCCCAGGCAAGATGATCATACCCTTGGATACCTTTACTACCATTGCCATGCTTAGTTGTCTCGATGCTATCGTTACATGTCGCGCTACCCATCTTTTATTGTCAGCCCTCTCCTTGTTGCCATGAAACCTCTAACATTTGAAACCTTCCTAGCAAAACCACTGTTTGGCTATGTTACCCGCTTGCTCAGCCCCTCTTATAGCGTTGTTAGTTGCAGGTGAAGATGAAGTTCGTTCCAGGAGGGAACTTGTTGTTGGAATATCACAATATCTATTATTATTATTAACACACCTATATACTGGGCATGGGTGGAAGGCTTGGCCTTTTGCTCGGTGTTTTGTTCCACTCATGCCACCTTAGGCGCCGATAAACCGGCATTATGTTCCTTGATTTTGCGTTCCTTACACGATGGGTGGATGGGGACCCCTTGACAGTTCGACTTTGAATAAAACTCCTCCAGCAAGGCCCAACATTGATTTTAATTTGCTCATAATAACAACTTAATTAATTAATTTTGCATAGGGGGTCATGTCCCCGGGTTCTTAATTCTACATAACAGGGGGGCCAGTGCTGATGGTGTTGGTCCCAAACGGGGGTCCTGCAGGGCCGCCTTGGGGAAACCCGAGGTATCTGGTATAACCTGTAGCATCGCCCATCCGGTCGTGGCCTGAGACGAGATACGCGCGGCTACTATCAGGGTGTCGGCACGCCGGGAGGTCTTGCTGGACTTGTTTTACCATTGTCAAAATGTCTTGTGCACCGGGATGCCGAGCCTGATCGGATTTCCCTAAGATAAGGGGTGATGATATTATATTTATCACTTCAGCTAATCGTGAGAGCTTGTTATGGGCTAAGTTGGGACACCCCTGCAGGGTTATGATCTTTCGAAAGCCGTGTCCGTGGTTATGTGGCAGATTGGAATTTGTTAATGTCCGGTTGTAGAAAACTTGATAGAGGATTCGAAGTAAAACACACAACTGTGTGAGTAACCGTGACTGTCTCTTTTCACTTTGAGAAGAGAACACGGTGGGGTTATGTTTGACTCGTATGTAGTTCAGGATCTTTAGCGATCACTACTAGTTGCGACCGTTTGCGTAGATTCTCATCTTATTCTTGTACTCGTAAGCTAGCCACCATATTATGCTTAGCCGCTGCTGCAACCTCACCACTTTACCTCCTCCTACCCATAAAGCTTTGCTAGTCTTGATACCCATGGTTATGGGATTGCTGAGTCCTCGTGGCTCACAGATACTACAACACCAGATGCAGGTTCAGCCGAGATTGATGCAGGAGCTGGTTCAAGTTCTACACTGGGAGCTCGATGAAGAGAGTGGCCGTATGCTTGTGGCGTTTTCGACGATCAGTAGTGGTTTCTACTAGGATTCGATCTAGACCTGTGGTTTAACGTTATGTTTCGTATCTTGTCTTTTGGATCTTACCCTTAGATGGGCTGTGATGTTTGTTTGAATGATGTCTTGCTTATGTAATGTATTGTGTGAAGTGGCGAGTGTAAGCCAACTATCTTTTTAGTTTTCCATCCCTATTTTTACATGAGATGTGCAAAGGTACCAAACTTGCGATCATTCCAGAATGGGCTTATATCTTTAAGTCGTGCCTCGACACGTAGGAGATATAGTCCCATCCTGGGCATTACAAGTTGGTATTCAGAGCCTTCTCCGACCTAGAAGCCCCCACTGATTGATCGAATCGTTGACGGTTGAGTCTAGGCACACACTTGAAAATGTTTCGAGTCCTATATATATATATATCGGAGAGTAGGATTTCTTTTTCTCCTCATCTCTTTTTCACTCTGGTGAGGACTCCTGATGATTACTTTTGTCTCTTCTATTCTCAAAAATGCACCAAATTTTTTTTAGGATCACGCGAGTATTGTTTGGATTGTTTCGATGTCTTTGTGAGGAGAACATTGTTCTCGATGCCTCCTGTCATTTAGGTGTTGTGGCAGTGTCCCGGGGAGTTGAGCTCCGAGGTGTTGTCGTCACAAACATATCGCGGCAGTTCTAGAATACTTAAGACGGCCGACATCGAAAACTCTCCTATGCGGTTAGTGGCAAGATAACCCCGACATCACCCAATACTGGGGAGGTAGTTCGGGAGTATTGCCATAGCTTGTATAGTAGATGCGTTTCGAAGGTCCGAGGTAAACAGTTTCCGAGAAAGACTGGTTATGTGTTGAAGGATGGATATAGCTGGATGTAGGATTAGAGTTGAGTGCGCGATGCTTCCCCTGTATCCCCAACACCTGATTGCATAACTGGAAACTTTCGGAAATTAATAGGTGTGTTCATCTAGTAGTTCTAGGCATTCTTCCAACGAGTGCATGATATGGAGTTCGGGGTTCTACATTGAGTGAAGTGGTTTTATGGGCGTTGTTCCGATCGGGAGTTGCATCTTAAAGGGTCCTTGGCTATGCTAATCCGGGGATTGCAAAACCCTTTTGTAACACGTTCCATGAGCTTTCAGCACGAATATGTCGAACGAAGCTTCTATCTTGTATTTGTTCTATCTGATCTTTGTTGTTTTATTTACCTTTTGTTCTCCCAAGTGGCTTCTCGTCAAGTTGATGTACCTGCGGAATTCATTCATTCAATCCTCTGTTCGAATGATAGTGTGAAGATCATGTTGCAACATATCTATCCTTTGTTTTCGTTTTGATTCTCGTATTCGAGTTGCTTCGATGTCAAATGTTTTTTCCATACCTTTCCTAATCGGTGTTCCCATATTTCTATGGGAGTGCTAATTCTTCTTGATCATCAAGATTTTCATGTTAATCCTTTTCAATCGGTGTGCCTTCTCTTCAAGTTATTCCATACGGACGCCGTTGAGAAATCTGACGATTTGTCTGTTTCAATCATCTCAACTTGTCTTTGTTTTACCCGCCCTCCCACCCTTCTCCTTCTCGGAGCCATAAATTCTCAAATGAAATATCCATTTTATTCATGTGATGTGTCTTCATTCTTTTCGTTCAATTTCTTATCCGGTGATTTCTCAGGATGATGCTCAAGAGCTTCAAGTTTTTCATTCTTTGATCTCGTTTCTTCTCCGGTGGTATAAATCCAAGCTTCCGTAATGATCATATCCGTGCCTCTTGTTTCACATGTTTTTCCCATGTTGAAATTTATTATCCAAAGCTCTCTTATTTTATTCAACTCTCTCTATGTTCATATCCGGAGTGCTCAAGATATCTTAGAAGATTCACATTTCCATTCTCAATTCGTTCAGACTATTTTGAGATTGTTATCTCATTCAAGCCATTTAATTCAACCAGTGCGATATCTCTTAAGCAATCTTTTTCAACGGTGATTTCTTTAGTGGGCCCTAACCCACAGGTCTTTCTCCAGGATCTTACCTGACTCTTCCAATTTTTCCGGAGTTATACTCAAATTCTTTTCAAAGTGTGACGTAAGAATGATCTCCATCAGTCACATGCCTTCTCCAAGCTTGTTTTCAATTATTTCCATCTTTAGCTCCACCTTCCTCTTGTCATTTGTCCGGAGTATCTCGAAATTCTTCAGGGCATTTCTCGTCTTCAGTCTCAACATTTGAAGACCGGAGAAGAGTTTCTCTTAAATTTTGACCCGTTCTCTTGATGAGTTGTGGTTCTAGCTTCATGCCATCCTCATTATTGTTCCGTTTGTGAGAAATTCTTTTCATACCCGTCCGAAGCATTTCATGAATTCTTCCATTGTGATCCTCCGAAGGCCATCATTTCAGAAGATTTCTTCATTCTCAGTTTGCAACTTCGTCCTCCAAATATTCTTCATTGATGCCTCTTCGTTCGTCTCCATATTCTACCGGTGCTTTGTCAAGTATTCTTTAATCGGTTCACGATCTCTTCGTTCTCTTGTAATTTTTCCTCAAGTACTTATTATTCCCGGTGGATTATTCTCTTTCTTCACCTGGTCTCAATGCATACGGTGGCTCGTTCAAGTTTACTCTTCCGTTGTTATCGTATTAATTCATTTGTTCTTTTCACAATCCTACCGGTGGTTCATCATATAATATTCTCGGTCCTAAGTTGTTCATCTTGTTTCCGGAGCGCCAAGTTATTTCAATTATATCATTTCAAAGCTCCATCTAATTCATCGCAGGCCTTGAATCTTATTCTTTTCATCTCTCGCTTCTCATGCTTTCATTACCGGAGTTCTCATGGTGGTTCATCATGTTTTAATTCATCCTCGAAGTGTTCTTCAAGATTCTTGTTGGAGCTCAAGCATTCTTCATCATGCTTCCAATTGCAATCCGTTCTACCTTATATTTTCAGATGGTGTTATGTCATTCTTGACAATTCCTTCATGTTTCATGATTCACGAGTTATCAAGAATTAAATATTTAAACCCATCATTTTCTTGTTCAGGAGATGTTTCAACCCTTCAATTATTTGTTGGAGTAATCTTGGGTTGTATTTCACCTAAAGCTTTCCCTAAGGATTGTTGCTAATTATGGTGCTTATAAATGACCCAAGTTCTTCATTTATCCTTCTGGTGAAATAAGTTTTTCGTCTCATTGTTGATCTCAATCCAATCAAATGTTTTCGTAAGTGGCTGGTTGTCACCTCTTAATTTTGAGATGTTTTCCATAAGCCCACAACAAGCTTATTCTTTCGTTGTTGATTTTTAAAACAACTCCGTTCAGCCCTTCTTCGTAAGGATGCTCTTTCAAATTCAATTTTGAGAGAAGTTGTCATTTTCTTCTCCGTTCTTTCTTCCCAACGATCTTGCATCTATTCTTTCATTCCGGAGGTATTGTGATGTTGCTCTCTCCAAACCATCTTATCGTTTTATCGAGATCATGTTCTTTCCCTTGCTTATCATTTAACCAGAGTGTTGTATTCTTCATTCAAGTTCCGTCATCTTATCTAGTTTTTCCTCTCTTTTCAACCGGAGTGCTGTCTGAAATCTTTCTTACCTCTTGTGCCATCCTTTCAATTGTTTCAGAGGCAATATGTTGTTCATTTCAGCAAGTATCATTCCAACTTGGCATGTTCTTGTTCAATTCCTTCCATTTTCAGTCGGAGTGCTGTCCAAATTATTTCGTTCTTATTCAGTCGGAGACCCCGCTCGTATGTACATACGTGGCCGTATTTACTTTCATGCACCTTGGCCGATGTATGTACATGTACATGCTACGTGCGTGCCTCTACTATGACACGTGCGCGCCTCTACATCGACCAATATGTACATACACGTTCGCGACCAGAATGACAACACTATGTATGCTTTGACCAGGTGGGTCCCGACTGTCAGGCACTTCCTTGCGTGCGAGGATGTAGCTGGTGGGTCCCAGCAGTCAGGGGGGCGAATCATTTTTTTTGCCCGGACGCACTTCCTTGCGTGCGAAGATGTAGCTGGTGGGTCCCAGCGGTCAGGGGGAAACGTCTTTTTCGTGAAATACGGTGGCCCGTCCGGTGGGTCCCCGATGTCAGGTGGAGGAATAATTATTTTGCGCATAATAAGGAGGCACTTCCTTGTTGTGGCCGTGGACCCAGCTATCAGCCTCTCCACATACATTCCACGTCTGATGCAAAGCTGTTCCTTGACCACGTTGACCATGCCGCGCTGAGAGCACCAGGGCGGTGGACGATGGCGAGGCCTAGGAAGGGGACGACTCGGAGCCGGGGAAGACGCGGCAGTGGGAGCCCGCACGGAGAGGAGTATGAGGGTTCACTGGTTCGGCTGCGGTGTGAGGCTGCCGTCGCCGCAGAATAAAAGGGGGTGTGGGTGAGTGGAGGGATGGCCTGGCCAGCGGTGGGGGTAGTAGGGGGCGGTGAGGCCTCTGTGGCAGCACAGCTGGACACGGGAGGTAGGAGCACGAGGCACGACTATCGCTGGTTTGCTAGCTGGTTTGGGCGGCTGGAGCAAGAAGACCAGAGGTTGAAGAAGCACTACGGCCGTTGGATGGACATCGTACGGTCACTGGAGCTAGAATCGTGCATATTTACTAAGTTGACAAAGCCCTCCGTCCCCCTCAACTTGGTAGGCCCACAAGTCAGCCTGCCACTATAATGCGTCCCAGCTTACAGGGGGGTATTCATTTTTTGTGCGTAATAAGGAGGCATTTCCTTGCGTGCAAAGATATAGCTGGTGGGTCCGAGCTGTCAGCGGCGGTAACATTTTTTTCACGAAATATAGAGGCCCTTTCGGTGGGTCCCAGATGTCAGGTGGAGGAATCATTATTTTTTGCGTAATAAGGAGGCATTTCCTTGCGTGCGGTCGTGGACCCTGCTGTCAGCCTCTCCACGTACAGTCGATTTCAGATGCATGTCGATCGTTGACCATGTTGACCAGGCCGCGCTGAGAGCACCAGGGCGGTGGACGATGGCGAGGCCTAGGAAGGCAACGACACAGAGGCAGGCAAGACTCGGCAGTTGTTTCCCACGCAGAGGGGAGTACAACTGTACGAGGGTTTACTGGTTCGTATGCCATCGCCGGAGAATAACAACAGGTGTGGGTGAGTAGAGGGATGGCTAGGCCAGCGATGGGAGTATGGTGGGGCGGTGAGGCCTACGCGGTAGCACAGCCGGCTGCGGGGAGGAGAGAGAAGGCAGTCCCGCCGGCGCTTGTTTGAGCGGCTGGAGCAGGAAGAGCAGGGATTGAAGAAGCACGACGGCCGTTGGATGGACATCCAACAGTCACTACTTGTGCGTCAACCTTTTTTTAGGAAAGCCTCAAATCTGTGGAAAACATCATACAACCCACCTGCCATTATTAATAATAATTTATAGCCCATTTTTTGGAGCCCATATTCTTTTTGTTAGCATTACAGCCCATATTGTGGCCACGGTTAAAAAATTATATGAAATTTTGCATATTTCGGTGCGGTCCGAACTGTTTTTAATCTCAAAATTTTGAGTCACATTCAAACTGATTTTAAAAATAAAAGTATATATCAATATAAAATCCAACAAAGTGTCCACACATAAAAATCAATGCAATTTAAAATCTCGAAATGAAAAAAAGAAATTTGAAACTAATTGCTGGTTTGATGTGTTTTAAAAATGTACATCCCATTTCTCATTACTGATAGGCCATTTTTCTCGGCCAGCCGAATGAAGCTCTCCTCGTATTGAAAGATTTGCAGCCCAACAGGCCTGACAAAGCGACTTACTTGGCAAATCACAAAAAATCTAGGATGTGGCCGTGGACCTAGCTGCGGCCGTGGACCCAGTTGTCAGCCTCTCCACGTACAGTACCCTTTCGATGGAAGTCGGTCGTTGACCACATTGACCACGCCGAGCCAAGATCACCAAGGCGGTGGACGACGGCGAGGCCTAGGAAGGGGACGATGCGAAGCCGAGGAAGACGCGATAGTGGATGCCCACGCGGAGAGGAGTACGAGGGTTCACTGGTTCGGCTGCGGTGTGAGGCTGCCGTCGCCACAGAATAACATGGGGTGTGGGTGAGTGGAGGGATGGCCTGGCCAGCGGTGGGAGTAGTATCGGGGCGGTGAGGCCTCTGCGGCAGCACAGCTGGCCATGGGAGGCAGGAGCAGGTGGCACAACCGGCACTGCTTTGGGCGGCTGGAGCAAGAAGACCAGAGGTTGAAGAAGCACTATGGCCGTTGGATGGACATCGTACGGTCACTGGAGCTAGAATCGTTCATATTGACTAACTTGACAAAGCCCTCTGTCCCCGTCAACTTAGTAGGCCCACAAGTCAGCCACCCACTATGATGGGTCCCAACTAGCAGGGGGTATTCATTTTTTGTGTGTCATAAGGAGGCACTTCCTTGCGTGCGAAGATATAGTTGGCGGGTCCGACCTGTCAGCGGGGGGGG
>LR738714.1:455034206-455113887 GCA_902687465.1 Secale cereale
GACGTTTTTTCGTGAAATACAGAAGCCCTTCCCGTGGGTCCTAGCTGTCAGGTGGAGGAATCATTATTTTGTGCGTAATAAGGAGGCATTTCCTTGCGTGCGGCCATGGACCTAGCTATCAGCCTCTCCACGTACAGTCCACTTCTGATGGATGTCATTCATTGACCATGTTGACCAGGCTGCGCCGAGAGCACCAGTGCGGTGGATGACGGTGAGGCCTAGGAAGGGAATGAGACAGAGCCAGGGAAGACTCGACAGTTGTTTCCCACACGGAGGAGTACGAGGGTTTACTGCTTCGTCTGCCGTCCCCGGAGAAAACAACAGGTGTAGGTGAGTAGAGGGATGGCTAGGCCAGCGATGGGAGTACGATGGGCGGTGAGACCTGCGCCGCAGCACAGCCGACCACGGGAAGGAGAGAGCATGCAGTCCCGCCGGCGCTTGTTCGAGCGGCTGGAGTAGGAAGAGCGGAGATTGAAGAAGCACGACGGCCGTTGGATGGACATCCAACAGTCACTGCTTGTGCATCAACCTTTTTTTAGGAAAGCCTCAAATCTATGGAAAACATCATACAACCCATCTGCCATTATTTCTAATAATTTACAGCCCATTTGCTAATTCTTAAGGTTTTTTGGAGCCCATATTCTTTTTGTTAGCATTACAGCCCATATTGTGGCCACGGTTACAAAATTATACGAAATTTTGCATATTTCGGTGCGGTCCGAACTGTTTTTAATCCCGAAATTTCGAGTCACATTCTAACTGATTTTAAAAATAAATGTATATCAATATAAAATCCAACAAATTGTCCACGCATAAAAATTAATGCAATTTAAAATCTCGAAATGAAAAAAATAAATTTGAAACTAATTGCCGGTTTGATGTGTTTAAAAAATGTACAACCCATTTCTCATTATTGATAGGCCATTTTCTCGTCCAGCCGAATGAAGCTCTCCACATCTTGAAAGATTTGCAGCCCAACAGGCCTGACAAAGCGACTTACTTGGCAAATCCCCAAAAAAACTGAGCTAGCCATTTTTAGAAAGAAAAAAAACTACTGTGCTGGTCTGTGGTAAACATAAAAGAGAAGGTTGTCTAGACAGGCCAGAGTGCCTCGCACAGCCCAGTTGACACCCTCCTTCCGTCTCAAAAACAAATTAGATAAATGCCACTCCAATTATGGCGATTCATAAAAATGCCACTAAAATTTCCAAACTTTGAAAAATGACACTGCAATTTTTGCAAACTTTGGAAAACGCCACTGCAATTTGCAAACTTTAAAAAACGCCACTGTAGACTTCGAAAAATGCCACTGGAAATGGCATGAAATGGCATTTTTCAAAGTTTGGAAATTGTAGTGGCATTTCTCAGAAACACCAGATTTGGAGTGGCATTTATCAAATTAACCCAAAACAAAAATAACTGCGCGAGCTGCTGGGTCCCTGGTGTCAGCCGCTCATTGTGCAATTCTCTCGCTTATTGACTATGTTGACAATGGCATGGGACCCAGATGTCAGAAATCCATTAGGAGGAGCCTTTTTTATTGGCTTGAAATAAGGAGGCACTTGCTTGCGTACTCCCATGGCCTTGGCGGGTCCCTGCTGTCATCCTCTCCACGTACAATCATCTCCTGATTGTGTACGCGTCAACTTGGTAGGCCCACAAGTCAGCCTCTAAACCCGTGGAGGACAAATACAACCCATTTAAAAAAATAACAGCACATTCCATACGTTCAAACGGAAAGTTCAACATTCAGAGCAAAGTAACATGACTGATCCACATATAGAGCACTGAACTTGCACGTTGACAACCATCATAGCCAAGTTAACTATCTACTCGCACTAATACTCTAGTAGCATACAAGTACTAACTTACTCTTAGCTAACTAGACGATGCCGGGCGCCATCTGCGGTACACGCTAAACGCCGGCACCGGCGTCCTCCGCCTCGCCTCGGACTTGCTAGAGATGCGATAGGGCGCGTTGCTCGCGTGCGTTGGCCCTTTCCATGCCGGCGTGGTCCACCGAACCTTCGGCTTCTAAGCGGGAAACCCACTTGACGAGCTGGTAGTAAAAATCGGCGTCGCGAACGCGTGCGTGCCCGACAGCCTCCAGGGATATTTGCCGGGCGCCGGCCTCCATGTAGGCGGCCCAGTTGCGGGCGCTCTGCTCGTGACTCAGAGCATCGGTGCGCTGCTGCTCCATGTCTCGCTGGCGGCGCAAATCGGCGATACGCTGCTCCTCCGCCGAGCGGTCGCGCTCCAACCACTCCTGCTCCTCCGCCAGGCGGTCGCGCTCCAACAAATCCTCGATCTCCGCATTTCCATCTAAAGACCGATAGAATGCCTCCTCCCTTCGTCTGCCTTCCAGTGAAAAACCGAACACTAGTTTCGGCGGTGACCGCCTCCGGCCTCGCCTATCGCGGACGGGCGGGGGCATGGCGGACGTGGCGAGAGCAAGGATAAGTGGCGAGCGACCTCGGGCCGGTGGGGGCTGATGAGGATAGGGCGAGTTGGGTCATAGTGCCACCATAGAAGGCCTGGAAACAGTACTTATAGGTGGAAGGTAGCGCAACGGTCATCTAAATTCAATGCATAATTAAGCAGGCATGGCTTAGCGCGCCATAGTAAACTAGAGAAACTGAAATTCTGACTGTGCCGTCCCGTCCCGTCTTTGTTGGGTCGCACGCCAGCATGACGGTCAAACGAGTGCACTCGAATCATCTCCCTCCTTGTCAATAATGATTCCACGGAGGCCCGCAACAATTAAAGCGCATCTTTTTTCGCATCAGTTAGCTGCCTTAATTACGTCTGGCTGCATGCAGGCAATCAAAATCGCTCGCAGCCAGTACGCGGAGCAGCATGCAACGAGTCGCAGCCGAGGGCATTAGTTGATGAACTTTAGCTGGGAGATAAGGCATTTAGCTGGGAGATAAGGCATTTGCTGTGACGCCCCCGATTTGACCGTACACTATTCATGCACGCAAATGTGTACGACCAAGATCAGGGACTCACTGGAAGATATCACAACACAACTCTAGACACAAATTAAAATAATACAAGCTTTATATTACAAGCCAGGGGCATCGAGGGCTCGAATACATAAGCTCGAATACACCAAAGTCAGCGGAAGCAATAATATCTGAGTACAGGAATAAGTTAAACAAGTTGCCTTAAGAAGGCTAGCACAAATGTAGCAACGATCGAAAAGGCAAGGCCTCCTGCCTGGGACCTCCTAACTACTCCTCGAAGCCGAACTCCATGTAGAAGCATCCTCGAGATCTTCTGGCTCCTGGACTCCGCCATCTGGTTGCATCAACCGAGAAGGAAGGAGAAAGGGGGAAAAGGGGGAACAAAGCAACCGTGAGTACTCATCCAAAGTACTCGCAAGCAAGGATCTACACTACATATGCAATGATATATGTGTAAGGGGGTAATATCTATGGACTGAACTGCAGAATGCCAGAATAAGAGGGGGAAAGCTAATCCAATCGAAGACTACGCTTATGGCAACCTCCATCTTGCAGCAGTAGAAGAGAGTAGATGGAATAGTAACAAGTGCCAAAGCTTATGGCAGCCTCCGTTTTGCAGCAGTAGAATAGAATAGATGGTAAGTTCACCAAGTAACAACGTATAGCATAAACCTACCCGGCGATCCTCCCCTCGTCGCCCTGTGGGAAAGCGATCACCGAGTTGTATCTGGAACTTGTCTGGGTGTGTATTATTAAGTATCCAGTTCTAGTTGTCATGAGGTAAGAGTACAACTCCGGGTCGTCCTTTTACCGAGGGACATGGCTATTCGAATAGATTAACTTCCCTGCAGGGGTGCACCACATAACCCAGCATGCTCGATCCCATTTGGCCGGACACACTTTCCAGGGTCATGCCCGGCCTCGGAAGATCAACATGTCGCAGCCCTACCTAAGCACAACAGAGAGGTCAGCACGCCGGTCTAAACCCTAAGCGCACGAGGGTTTGGGCCCATCGCCCAATGCACACCTGCATGTTGCGAGGGCGGTCGGTAAGCAGACCTAGCTGCTCCTAATACCAGAGCAGCGTTCCAGTCCAATCCGGCGCGCGCCGCTAAGTCGCTGACGTCAAGAAGGCTTCGGCTGATACCACGACGCCAAGTGCCCATAACTATTCCCACGTAGCTGGTTAGTGCGTATATGCCAATGGCCAAACTCGGATCAAATACCGAGATCTCGTTAAAATAACCGCGGACAACGATCAGGGCCAGCCCACCTGTCTCCTAGGTGGTCGCAACCCGCCCTGTCGCTCCGCCACAAAGTAACCATCAGGGGGCTGCCGAGAACCCAGGCCCACCACTACCTATGCGGAACCACCTGCCCCTTCAGCCCCCATCTTCGAATCATCATCATGTGTATGAAATAGTAAAGTATATACCGGTGATCACCACCCGAGTGATCACAGCTCGATAGTATAGCATGGCAGACGGACAAGAATGTAGGGCCACTGATGGAATACTAGCATCCTATACTAAGCATTAGGATAGCAGGTACATGTATCAACAGTTGTAGCAATAATGACAGGCTATGCAACAGAATAGGAGCTATCGAATCAACAACATTAGCAAACCTAATGCAAGAATAAGAGAGAGGGGAATGGGCGATATCTGGTGATCAAGGGGGGGGGGCTTGCCTGGAAGCTCTGCAGATGAAAGGAATCTTCGGAAGTGTAGTTGTAGTCGAACACCGAAGCATCAATGTTCTCGGGGTCTATCATGGTATCGGAGTCTACCGAAAAGAAGCAACGAAGGGGAAACAAATAAATAACAGAGCAAACGATAGCATCACAAAATATAACAAGGCAATACGCGGCGCCAGGCGTGAGCTAACGTAGGAATAGGTGATACTGGCGAAGATGGAAAACATCCGGGAAAGTATTCTCGGTGTTAGGTATTTTTGGACAGGTGAAACGGAGGGGGACGGTTGTAGGTTCACTATGCTAGGGACGTGTGGTGGACGAACGGACTGCGTATTCGGATTCGTCTCGTCATTCTGATCATTTTTCATATATAAATTATTTTCATCCGAGTTACGGATTATTTCATATTAATTTTTAAAGTTTTTAAAACATTTTTCTAATTTATTAATTATTAAATAAATTCGAAATTATATTATTGCATCAGCATGACGTCAGTAGTCAACAGAGGTGTTGACTGGGTCAAGCTGACATGCGGCGTCCACATGTCATTGACTGATTTAACTAGACAGAATTAATTAGGTTAACTAGTGTTTAGATTAAGCTAATGATGATTAATTAACTTAATTAATTAATTAATTAATATTATTTTAAATATTTTAATTATTATTATTATTAACTTCTTCTTTTTTATGTTCTCGGGGCCGTGGGGCCCCCTATCATTGGCCCTAGGAGCCAAACGGGGCGGGCGTGCGGGCGCTGGGTGCCCGACACAGCCCGCGGGGAGGCGAGGCCACCGTGGTGCGGCGGTCACCGGAGGGGAGGGGAACGGCGGCCAGACGCCGGTGGGAAGGTGCAGGCGGCTCGGGGAGCCGTCGGCCAAGCGCCTGGCCGGACGCGGCGACCGGACCGGGGAGCAGGGGCGCGTTGGCCGTGGCGGGTGGGGCAGGGGCTGGGCGCCGGCAAGCGCAGTGGGCAGGTGAGGTCGCGCGCGGGGTGGGGGTGCGAGGTGGCGACGGAGGAGCTGCGGCGGCGGTGGCAGTTGCCAGCAGCGGTGACGCGGGCGCAGGGGTTGGCGGCCGGGCGCGCGGAGCAGAGGACGGGCCGGCGGCAAGGCGGGCGAGCTGACGGGGTGCGCGGGGCAGGAGCGGACCTGCGGGGGAGGCGCGTCGGCGGTCGGAAGATGGCGAGGCGAGCGGCGACGCGGAAGGGGGGAGGCAGTGGTGGACGGCGGAGATGTGAGCCCCGGGGGGGATTTTGGGCGCGTGCGGTCTGCAGCGACCGCGGCCGGGAGGTGCGGGCGGTTACGCTGGGGTGCTGCCGTGTAATGCCCAGGATGGGACTATACCTCCTACGTGTCGAGGCACGACTTAAAGGTATAAGCCCATCCTAGAATGATCTCAAGTTTGGTATCTTTGCACGACTCATGTAAAAGAGGGATTAAATTGCAAAAGGAGATAGTTGGCTTACACTCGCCACTTCACACAATACATTACATAAACAATCATCATTCAAAACATCACAACCCGACTACGGGTGAAGATCCAAAAGAAAGATACCAAAACAACATAAAGCCACAGGTCAGGATCGAATCCTAGTAGAAACCACTACTCAACATCGAAACGTCACGAGCAAACAGCCAAACTCTTGATCGAGCTCCCGGTGAAGAACTGATCCAACTCCTGCATCAAACTCGGCTGAACCTGCATCTGGTGTGGTGAAGTAACTGTGAGCCACAGAGGACTCAGCAATCCCGTTCCCGGGTAACAAGACTATTTAAGCCTTGGGTGAGGACAAGGCTGAAGAAAGAATAAGAGGTGAAGGAACAAACAAGAGTCTGCAGCAGCATCTAGCACTAACTTACGTAATAGAGAGCGAGAAGAGAAAAGCCTCGGTCGAAAGATGATCACGAAGTGATCCTAACTAAAGCCGGTCAAACATAACCCCACCGTGTTCAACTCCCGAATCCCTATTCGGAAATTGACAGTCACGGTACACACGCTGGTAGTGTATTAGAAACATTGTGTCAAGTTATCTACAACCGGAATTAACAAGCTCCCATCTGCCACATAACCGCGGGCACGGCTTTCGAAAGTTCAAACCCTGCAGGGGTGTTCCAACTTGGCCCATCACAAGCCCACGATCCGCGAAGTCGCAACTCCATAGGTGGGAAGACCCGAGTATTCTCGGAATCCCGTGCTCAAGTTAAACCGAACTAAGGTAAGGCTAATCCAGCAAATCCTCCCGGCGTGTCGACACCCTGATAGTAGCCGCGCGTATCTAAGTCTCAGGACACGACTGGATGGGCGAAGCTACGGGTATACCAGATACCTCGGGTTTCCCCAAGGCGGCCCCGCAGGCTCCCCGTTTGGGACCAACACCATCGGCACTGGCCCCCCTGCTATGTAGAAATAAAGGATCCTCGAGGGAGCGACCCCCTATGCAAATTTAATTAATTAATTAAGTTGTTATTATGAGGCAAATAGTACCAAATGTTGGGACTTGCTGGAAAAGACTTAGCACTTAGCGGTTTATCAAGGGGGTCCCATACACCCCAACCGTGTTAGGAACGCATAATCAAGGAACATAACACCGGTTTATACGGTTCCTAACGGCATGAGTGGAACAAAACACCAAGCAAAAGGCTTAGCCTTCCACCCTGCCAGTATATAGATGATTTCATTTTAAGCATTTATATAGTGTGATATAACCCAACCAAACTTCAACATGAAGCAAGCATCTTCAATCTTCACCTGCAACTAACAATGCTATAAGAAGGGCTGAGCGAAGCGTACTTAGCCAAGCAACGGTTTGCATAGGTAGGGTGGTTAAACATGGCAATTGGTTACAAGTAGGAGGCTGACAGGAAAAACATGGGCATCGAGGCAAGACTAAAGAACGATACTCTAGCAGTAGGCAAAGATAGTAATGATATCCGGGTTCGGTCATCTTGCCTGGAATTCCACAAGGAAGAAGAACGGATCCAAGAAGTAGACGGAGCAACAGTCGAGAGAAACCTCACAACTCCGGAACGAAACCGAAGCTATCAAGAGAAGCAACCGGAAAGAAAGAAACAACACGGTAAACACACAAGCATAAACATGGCATGATGCACAAGCAAGCATGATGCATGTCCGGTTTAAATATGCATGGCAAGGCAAAGTGCACAAACAAATCTACAAGTTAAGTGGAGATCAATATGCAACGAGTTGCATATTGACGAAACACCACATATTAATTATTTAGTTGATTCACATTAAATTACAAGACAAGATTAATTGTTATTAACATGGCAAAAGGTGAAGCATAAAGAAACTACACTATTTAGACATTTTAAATGAGGCCGGAAATAACAACAACATATCCGGAAAATGCCCATGATCATGTTTAATAATTATAAGCAAACAACAATTAAACATATCAATGTTGTTAACATGATGCGGATGACATGATCAAGTTTATGCAAGTTTAATAAAAGTTAACAAGAAGATGACAAGAAGTTTTGTCACCGTGGTGGAAAGAAAGGGTGCCACGGCAACGATAACCGAAAATGATGCCACGGCAACATATCGGTTCCGGTAACTCGTTGAGAGACCAGTGCAAAAGGTAGATGGCGTGGGTGAGTCAAACGAGATGAAAGGTGGGGCGATCCCGTTACCGGGTTCCCACGAGTCGGTGACGAGGCAACCGAGGAACATGTCAAAAGGTGGAACGGGCACGAAGCACACACGGGAGACATTTCATACAACACAAGCAAGCATTCCACGAGCAATCCACGGGGTCGTCTCGTTATACCTTTGAAGCGTGCGTTTCGGGGCGGTTCGAGATGTAGAGGAAGAAGGCGTAGTAGTGGAAGTAGTTGTTCCGTTCGGAGAGGAAGTAGACGTTCTCATTTCTTCACCGAAGGTAGTCGTTCTCGTAGCGGTACTCGGGCGACGGTAGTGGTACTCGCGGTCTTCGAGCGTAGGGGTACTTGTTTCCGGCGACGGTAGTGGAACTTGGCGCATCACACATGTAGTCGTACACGTTCATGTAGTCGTTCTCGAGGTCGTCGATGTCGTGGTACTTGGTACTTCGCGAACGTAGGGGTACTTGACACGCCACCGTGTAGACGTACTCGAGGCTCGTAGCGGTCATGGCGGTAGACATTCTCTGTTCAGGTTAACAGCACAAGCAACAAAACAAAAAAAAACAAACTACAGCAGCAAGTCTCGGGACGACGAGGCCAGGCAGCAGCACTGCGAGGCAGGGGCCGCGGGATCCGCGCAGAGGCAGGGCAGGGGCGTTCCAGCGCTGGAGAAGGGGTGGCCCGCGGACGGCTCGAAGGATCTGCTGGAGGAGAAGGCGCGGCCGCGAAGGGAGCTCGGCTCCAGGCCCATGGCGCTCGGCCTGGGGACGGAGGGGAGGCCTCGGTGGCCGGGCGACGTGAGGACGCAGACGGAACGACGAGGGCGCGGTGAGTCCTGGCGCTGGCGTACGGCGCCAGCCTGGCTGGCTTCGGCCCCCGGCCGCTGGAGGCGCGAGGAACAGAGGGAGGTGGTCGGGCGACAGCCGGCGCACTCTGGCGACGGAAGTGGAGCACGGAGGGAGGCGGCCGAGGCAACCTAGGCGGGGCGCGGCTCGGGAGCCGGCGGAGGGAGGACGAGGGCGCGGCCTCGGGGTGGAGGGGCTCTGCCGGCGCTCTGGGAAGAGGCGAACGACCTCGGGCGCTCGAGGGGAAACGGGCAGAGAGAGAGTCGAGAGGAAACGGGATCGAGAGCTCGATGGGTTCGGGCGATGGGGAGAGAAAAGATTGCGGCGGCGGCACGAGGGAAAAGGGAGGAGCGAAGGGACTGGCTCGGGGGTTAGGGTTAGAGGCGCTGCGGGCTGGGCCTTGAGGAGGTGTTGGGCCAGATAGGAGGGAAGGAGGAGGCCCAGAAGGAATTGGGTCAGGGAGGCCTGGCTGCACTTCTTTTTAATTATTCCCTTAGCAGAACAACTAAGAGAAAAAAAAGAAAGAGGAAGGTTTAGGGAAAAGATAGCACAATGATAATTTTTCTCGGGCTCGTAAAAATAAGCACGACCGGAGAAAAATAAGAAAGGCATGAATGGAAAAATAATTCAAACATATTTGAATATAATTCAAATAGGTTTGAACTAAGACGAGATTATTGAAGTGTCCAAAAATGTCCGGAATTTTGGAGGAGCCTCGAAACAACGGAAAAGAAATTATTGGCAAGATTTTGAAGGTGAAACTCAAAGTGAAAAGACATGGGGAAATTATGCAAGTGTGTTATGGTGATTCCGAAGCAATGGAATATTTATTAATATATCTCCATAATATTTGGAGGATATGTTATAAAGAGAAGTCGCCTTCCCTCGATTTAAATGGACCGAAGGTCCACACAATTTATTTAGGTTGAGATGCAAAAATAAAAAATGACATGATGGCATGATGACATGATGCAATGCAAAATAAATAAATAAAGCAAGCACAAAAGAACACACGGGCAACCCGGAACATCTGGAATCTTCTGGAATCTTCTGGGATCTTCTGGGACGTCGGTCTTCGGGCGTCACAACTCTCCCACACTAACAGAGGATCTCGACCCGAGATCCTAGAGATATCGCCGGGTAAAACGGAAGAGGAAGAGGTAAAACAAAGTTGCTTCTTTGACAGACGAGTGAAACCAAAGAACCTTGAGAGGTTAAGCAAGTTGAAAGAAGAATACAACGGAGATGAACGAAGATGAAACACTCCGTTAGAAAAGAGGAACAAGGAGCACTATGAGAATCTTGTAGGTTGAAAGACATGAACAAGAGCTTATGAACCAAAAGAATATGAAACTGCAATGGTATGGCCAAGGAATAAGAATGACAGAATTTGGGCAGCACTTCGTCTGAAAATGAAAGGAATTAACAAGAACTAGAGGAGATGGAATGATAGTTGATGAAATCAACAAAACACTGCCTCCGGAACAATTAAAAGAATGGCACCAGGTGTAAGAAAGACTCAGACAGCACTCCGGTTGAAAAGAGAGGCAAAACATGAAAGGATGACGGAACTAGAATGAAGAATACAACACTCCGGTTAAATGGACTAGAAAAGAAAAGAACATGATCTTGAAAAGAAAACAACATGATGGTTTGAAGAGAGCAACATCACAATGCCTCCGGAATGGGAGAATAGAATATAAATGAAAGACAGAATTGAACGGAGAAGAAAAAGACAACTTCTCCCAAAATGAATTTGAAAGAGCATCCTTACGAAGAAGGGTTGAACGGAGTTGTTGGAAATTCAACAACGAAAGAATAAGCTTGATGTGGGCTTATGGAAAACATCTCAAAATTAAGAGGTGACAACCAGCCACTAATGAAAAGAATTGATTGGATTGAGATCAACAAGGAGACGAAAGAGTTATTTCACCGGAATGATAAACGAAGAAGTTGGGTCATTTATAAGCACCATAATAGCAACAATTCTTAGGGAAAGCTTTAGGTGAAATACAGCCCAAGATAACTCCAAGAGATAAAATGAGGGGTTGAAAGGGTCTCCTAAAGAGAAAGAAATGATGGTTTTAATTATCTCATACCTGACAACTTGTGAATCATGAAACATGAAGGAATTGCCAAAAATGACATAACACCATCAGAAAAGATAAGGTAGAAAGGATTGCAATTGGAATGCATGATGAAGAATGCTTAAGCTCCAACAAGAATCCTGATGAAAACTTCGAGGATGAATTAAATGATGAAGAACCACCATGAGAACTCCGGTAATGAAAGCATGAGAAGCGAAAGATGAAAAGAATAAGATTCAAGGCTTGCGATGAATTAGATGGGGCTTGAAATGATGTAATTGAAATAGCTTGGAACTCCGGAAAACAAGATGAAGAATTTAGAACCAAGGATATGATATGATGAACAAGCTCCAGACAAAAGAATTAAATCACCTGAAGGAACAAGAATAAGAGTTATGTTATGCATCTCCTTCACCAATTTAAATTGATGACAACTAACGGATTTGGCATACTACTTATTCTCGTTGGAAAGAATTAAAGAGGGATCTAGCACAAGCTTGGGTAAATCTTCAACGAACCACCGGTAGGATTATGAAAAGAACAAATGAATTAAAACGATAACAACGGAAGGGTAAACTTGACTGAACCACCGTAAGAATTGGAGACGAACGAAGAGGCATCAATGAAGAATATTTGGAGGACAAAGTTGAAAACTGAGAACGAAGAGATATTCTGAAATGATGGCCTTCGGAGGATCACAAAGAAATTAATTCATGAAATGCTTCGGATGGGTACAAAGAATTCCTCATAATCGGAACAATAATGAGGATGGCATGAAGCTAGAACCACAATCTTCAAGAGAACGGGTCAAAATTTAAGAGAAACTCGTCTCCGGTCTTCAAATGTTGAGAATGAAGACGAGAAAAAGCCATAAGAATTGTTGAGCACTCCGGAATGAAAAATTAAAAGGTTGAACCAAAGATGAAAAGAATTTGAAAGTAAACTTGGAGAAGGCATATGACTGATGGAAATCATTCTTACGTCACATTTGAAAGAATTTAAGAATAACTCCGGAAAAAATAGAAGAGTCAGGTAAGATCCTGGGAAAGGCCTGTGGGTTAGGGCCCACTCAAAAGAAAATCACCGTT
Source organism: Secale cereale (assembly GCA_902687465.1). Classification (NCBI taxonomy): domain Eukaryota; kingdom Viridiplantae; phylum Streptophyta; class Magnoliopsida; order Poales; family Poaceae; genus Secale; species Secale cereale. The sequence continues at coordinate 455,046,514 of LR738714.1, forward strand.
GGAAAAGATTGCTTAAGAGATATTGCACCGGTTGAATTTAAATGGCTTGAATAAGATAACAATCTCAAAAATAACTTGAACGGATTAAGAATGGAAACACGAATCTTCAGCACTCCGGATATGAATAACAAGAGGAGAATGATTAATTGGTGCACCGGAATAAGAAAGCATTGTGAATGAGGAAAAAGGATAAGATCAACACCGAAATCTTGAATTACATCCACGGCAGAATATTAGAATTAAGAACGATGAACTTGAAGCTCTTGAGCATCTTCACGATAAATCACCGGAATAAGAACATTGAAGGAAAAGAATGAAGAAATATCACATGAATAAAATGGATATTTCATTAAGAATTTCTGGCTCCAAGAAGAAGAAGGGTGGGAGGGTGGGGAAAAACGAAGACAACTTGGAATGAACAAAATGGACACCGGTTGAAAAAGAATTTAGCATAGCCATCTTGATGATCAAGAAGAATTAGCACTCCCATAGAAATATGAGAACACCGATTAGGAAAGGTATGGAATCAACATTTGACATCGAAGCAACTCGAATACCAGAATCAAAACAAGAACAAAGGATAGATATGTAACATGATCTTCACAATATCATCCGAACAAAGAATTGAACGAATGAATTCCGCAGGTACATCAACTTGTCGAGAAACCACTTGGAAGAAGAAAAATAAATAAATAAAAAGGAACAAGGTACAGATGGAACAAACACAAGATAGAAGTTTCGTTCGACATCTTCGTGCTGAAAGCTCATGGAACGTGTTTCAAAAGGGTTTTGCAATCCCCGGATCAGCATAGCCAAGGACCCTTTAAGATGCAACTCCCGATCAGAACAAGTCCATAAAACCACTTCACTCAATGTAGAACCCCGAACTTCATATCGAGCATCCGTTGGAAGAATGCCTAGAAACTACTAGATGAACCCACCTAAAGATTTCCGAAAGTTTCCAGTTATGCAATCAGGTGTTGGGGATACACGGGAAGCACCGCGCAATCAACTCTAAACCTACATCCAGGTGTATCCATCCTTCAACACATAACCAGTCTTTCTCGGAAACTGTGTACCTCGGACCTTCGAAAAGCATCCACTATAACAAGCTATGGCAATACTCTCGAACTACCTCCCCAGTACTGGGTGATGTCGGGGTTATCTTGCCACTGGCTGTATAGGAGAGATTTTCGATGTCGGCCGTCTTAAGTATTTAGTACTGCCGCGATATGCTTGTGTCAATGATACCCCGAAGCTCAACTCCTCGGGAACAGGAGGCATCGAGAACAATATCCTTGTCACAAGAACATCGAAACAATCCCAGAATACTCGCGGGATCCTAAAAAAAAAATTTGGTGCAATTTTTGAAAGTAGAAGAGTCAAAAGTAGACGTCAGGAGTCCTCACCAGAGTGAAAGGGGATGAGAAGCAAAGAAATCCTACTCTCCGATATAATATATGACTCAAAAAGTTTTCAGTGTGTGCCTAGACTCAACCGTCAACGATTCGATCAATCAGTGGGGCTTCTAGGTCGGAGAAGGCTCTGAATACCAACTTGTAATGCCCAGGATGGGACTATACCTCCTACGTGTCGAGGCACGACTTAAATGTATAAGCCCATCCTAGAATGATCTCAAGTTTGGTATCTTTGCACGACTCATGTAAAAGAGGGATTAAATTGCAAAAGGAGATAGTTGGCTTACACTCGCCACTTCACACAATACATTACATAAACAATCATCATTCAAAACATCACAACCCGACTACGGGTGAAGATCCAAAAGAAAGATACCAAAACAACATAAAGCCACAGGTCAGGATCGAATCCTAGTAGAAACCACTACTGAACATCGAAACGTCACGAGCAAACAGCCAAACTCTTCATCGAGCTCCCGGTGAAGAACTGATCCAACTCCTGCATCAAACTCGGCTGAACCTGCATCTGGTGTGGTGAAGTAACTGTGAGCCACAGAGGACTCAGCAATCCCGTTCCCGGGTAACAAGACTATTTAAGCCTTGGGTGAGGACAAGGCTGAAGAAAGAATAAGAGGTGAAGGAACAAACAAGAGTCTGCAGCAGCATCTAGCACTAACTAACGTAATAGAGAGCAAGAAGAGAAAAGCCTCGGTCGAAAGATGATCACGAAGTGATCCTAACTAAAGCCGGTCAAACATAACCCCACCGTGTTCAACTCCCGAATCCCTATTCGGAAATTGACAGTCACGGTACACACGCTGGTAGTGTATTAGAAACATTGTGTCAAGTTATCTACAACCGGAATTAACAAGCTCCCATCTGCCACATAACCGCGGGCACGGCTTTCGAAAGTTCAAACCCTGCAGGGGTGTTCCAACTTGGCCCATCACAAGCCCACGATCCGCGAAGTCGCAACTCCATAGGTGGGAAGACCCGAGTATTCTCGGAATCCCGTGCTCAAGTTAAACCGAACTAAGGTAAGGCTAATCCAGCAAATCCTCCCGGCGTGTCGACACCCTGATAGTAGCCGCGCGTATCTAAGTCTCAGGACACGACCGGATGGGCGAAGCTACGGGTATACCAGATACCTCGGGTTTCCCCAAGGCGGCCCCGCAGGCTCCCCGTTTGGGACCAACACCATCGGCACTGGCCCCCCTGCTATGTAGAAATAAAGGATCCTCGAGGGAGCGACCCCCTATGCAAATTTAATTAATTAATTAAGTTGTTATTATGAGGCAAATAGTACCAAATGTTGGGACTTGCTGGAAAAGACTTAGCACTTAGCGGTTTATCAAGGGGGTCCCATACACCCCAACCGTGTTAGGAACGCATAATCAAGGAACATAACACCGGTTTATACGGTTCCTAACGGCATGAGTGGAACAAAACACCAAGCAAAAGGCTTAGCCTTCCACCCTGCCAGTATATAGATGATTTCATTTTAAGCATTTATATAGTGTGATATAACCCAACCAAACTTCAACATGAAGCAAGCATCTTCAATCTTCACCTGCAACTAACAATGCTATAAGAAGGGCTGAGCGAAGCGTACTTAGCCAAGCAACGGTTTGCATAGGTAGGGTGGTTAAACATGGCAATTGGTTACAAGTAGGAGGCTGACAGGAAAAACATGGGCATCGAGGCAAGACTAAAGAACGATACTCTAGCAATAGGCAAAGATAGTAATGATATCCGGGTTCGGTCATCTTGCCTGGAATTCCACAAGGAAGAAGAACGGATCCAAGAAGTAGACGGAGCAACAGTCGAGAGAAACCTCACAACTCCGGAACGAAACCGAAGCTATCAAGAGAAGCAACCGGAAAGAAAGAAACAACACGGTAAACACACAAGCATAAACATGGCATGATGCACAAGCAAGCATGATGCATGTCCGGTTTAAATATGCATGGCAAGGCAAAGTGCACAAACAAATCTACAAGTTAAGTGGAGATCAATATGCAACGAGTTGCATATTGACGAAACACCATATATTAATTATTTAGTTGATTCACATTAAATTACAAGACAAGATTAATTGTTATTAACATGGCAAAAGGTGAAGCATAAAGAAACTACACTATTTAGACATTTTAAATGAGGCCGGAAATAACAACAACATATCCGGAAAATCCCCATGAGCATGTTTAATAATTATAAGCAAACAACAATTAAACATATCAATGTTGTTAACATGATGCGGATGACATGATCAAGTTTATGCAAGTTTAATAAAAGTTAACAAGAAGATGACAAGAAGTTTTGTCACCGTGGTGGAAAGAAAGGGTGCCACGGCAACGATAATCGAAAATGATGCCACGGCAACATATCGGTTCCGGTAACTCGTTGAGAGACCAGTGCAAAAGGTAGATGGCGTGGGTGAGTCAAACGAGATGAAAGGTGGGGCGATCCCGTTACCGGGTTCCCACGAGTCGGTGACGAGGCAACCGAGGAACATGTCAAAAGGTGGAACGGGCACGAAGCACACACGGGAGACATTTCATACAACACAAGCAAGCATTCCACGAGCAATCCACGGGGTCGTCTCGTTATACCTTTGAAGCGTGCGTTTCGGGGCGGTTCGAGACGTAGAGGAAGAAGGCGTAGTAGTGGAAGTAGTTGTTCCGTTCGGAGAGGAAGTAGACGTTCTCATTTCTTCACCGAAGGTAGTCGTTCTCGTAGTGGTACTCGGGCGACGGTAGTGGTACTCGCGGTCTTCGAGCGTAGGGGTACTTGTTTCCGGCGACGGTAGTGGAACTTGGCGCATCACACATGTAGTCGTACACGTTCATGTAGTCGTTCTCGAGGTCGTCGACGTCGTGGTACTTGGTACTTCACGAACGTAGGGGTACTTGACACGCCACCGTGTAGACGTACTCGAGGCTCGTAGCGGTCATGGCGGTAGACATTCTCTGTTCAGGTTAACAGCACAAGCAACAAAACAAAAAAAACAAACTACAGCAGCAAGTCTCGGGACGACGAGGCCAGGCAGCAGCACTGCGAGGCAGGGGCCGCGGGATCCGCGCAGAGGCAGGGCAGGGGCGTTCCAGCGCTGGAGAAGGGGTGGCCCGCGGACGGCTCGAAGGATCTGCTGGAGGAGAAGGCGCGGCCGCGAAGGGAGCTCGGCTCCAGGCCCATGGCGCTCGGCCTGGGGACGGAGGGGAGGCCTCGGTGGCCGGGCGACGTGAGGACGCAGACGGAACGACGAGGGCGCGGTGAGTCCTGGCGCTGGCGTACAGCGCCAGCCTGGCTGGCTTCGGCCCCCGGCCGCTGGAGGCGCGAGGAACAGAGGGAGGTGGTCGGGCGACAGCCGGCGCACTCTGGCGACGGAAGTGGAGCACGGAGGGAGGCGGCCGAGGCAACCTAGGCGGGGCGCGGCTCGGGAGCCGGCGGAGGGAGGACGAGGGCGCGGCCTCGGGGTGGAGGGGCTCTGCCGGCGCTCTGGGAAGAGGCGAACGACCTCGGGCGCTCGAGGGGAAACGGGCAGAGAGAGAGTCGAGAGGAAACGGGATCGAGAGCTCGATGGGTTCGGGCGATGGGGAGAGAAAAGATTGCGGCGGCGGCACGAGGGAAAAGGGAGGAGCGAAGGGACTGGCTCGGGGGTTAGGGTTAGAGGCGCTGCGGGCTGGGCCTTGAGGAGGTGTTGGGCCAGATAGGAGGGAAGGAGGAGGCCCAGAAGGAATTGGGTCAGGGAGGCCTGGCTGCACTTCTTTTTAATTATTCCCTTAGCAGAACAACTAAGAGAAAAAAAAAGAGGAAGGTTTAGGGAAAAGATAGCACAATGATAATTTTTCTCGGGCTCGTAAAAATAAGCACGACCGGAGAAAAATAAGAAAGGCATGAACGGAAAAATAATTCAAACATATTTGAATATAATTCAAATAGGTTTGAACTAAGACGAGATTATTGAAGTGTCCAAAAATGTCCGGAATTTTGGAGGAGCCTCGAAACAACGGAAAAGAAATTATTGGCAAGATTTTGAAGGTGAAACTCAAAGTGAAAAGACATGGGGAAATTATGCAAGTGTGTTATGGTGATTCCGAAGCAATGGAATATTTATTAATATAGCTCCATAATATTTGGAGGATATGTTATAAAGAGAAGTCGCCTTCCCTCGATTTAAATGGACCGAAGGTCCACACAATTTATTTAGGTTGAGATGCAAAAATAAAAAATGACATGATGGCATGATGACATGATGCAATGCAAAATAAATAAATAAAGCAAGCACAAAAGAACACACGGGTAACCCGGAACATCTGGAATCTTCTGGAATCTTCTGGGATCTTCTGGGACGTCGGTCTTCGGGCGTCACATGCCGTGGGGGAGGGCGCGTGGGCGCGTGGCCACACCGAGTGTAGTTCGCGGCCAGGGCGCGAACACGGCGGCGAACGCGTGCGAGGAGGAGGGGCTATGCGCGAGCACGTGCAGGACTGCGCCGCCGCGCAGTAACCGGACGAGGAGAGGGGGAGCTCATGGGGTGGTGTAGGGTTCGCAAGCAGTGGTGCCCGGGGAGGAAGACGGGGATGAGTCGGCGACGGGGAGGCAGTCCGGCGGGGAGGGCTCCGGCAACGTGGCCTCCGGCAAGGTCCAGGCGGCGTCGGGACGGTAGGAATCGGCGACGGGTTCGGGGCATCGTGCCCCGTGTTCGGCTGGGCCGGCCGGCTGGATAGCCAGCTGGGCCAAGGCCCAATGTGGGGGGGGGGGGCTTCTTTATTTTTTTTGCCTTTTATTACTTTAACTGTTTTAGTTTGTTTCCTACTAAGTTTAGTTTTAGTAAAATATACACGTAGCATCTAAATTAGTATTTCAACATATTCCATAGTCACCAAGAGTCTAGTCCTCAAATCAATTAGTTGACTTTTTCTTAATTACAAAATGTATTTAAATAATTGTTTTTACTGTTGTTTTACATATCTTATAGTATTTAAGAATTTTAAAAAGGTGTGGTTTCTCCACCATAATTACCTATGAAATATTTGGTTCACTCTGAACATTTTAGTTTTAATATTTGAAAACTTTTATTGTTTGCCTTTATTTTAAATTTGAAACTAGAACTTGGTTTCGAACTGACACGAGTTTATCCACAGTAATCGAGGTGACGTGGCATCATTAGTGAAGTTTTACTGTAGCTTGATTACCCGGGCGTCACAATTCTCCTCTACGACAAGAAATCTCGTCCCGAGATTTAAGCGGTGTAGTAAGGGGGGGGGGAGTGATGGTAGCGCAACCTAACGGGTCTTTTCGGTCTTGGCTGCCCTTTTGAAGAGGTTGATCCATTTCGTTGATGTCTTCATTTCTCTGTTTCAAGTCATCGTGATCAAGTCGTCATCCTTTCTTTGGGATCTCCATCGTCCTACGAACGCGACCAGGGGGAAAACTTTGGAGGAATGTATCTCCACGAAGCCTGTGCATACGACGTCGAATTCAGAAAGTGATATACGAAGTACCCTACGAGTAGTATTTCAGTGAATGCATAGAGAACAATAAGCAATGGTACCAAAGTTTCAATCGGGTAGGCAGTCATTCGATGCCTAACCAGAAGCTGGAATGGGGTCTTGATCAATGAGAATAATATGGTATTTGATACCAGGATGAAACATGGTAGAATTTAGCTCCTGAATTACACACGAAGCCAAATGCAAAATATACATTAGAGTCAGGGTTGTACAGGAGAGTCATGTTTCGATCCCGTGGACCTGTGGGTTATGGGCCCACCATGTGGTTAAGAGTAGGAAGGCGATGGCATCTTGCACAGAAAGCAAGGCATGTCAGAGGATAGTCTATCAGCTAAGTTGGCAACAATGTCGGTACCAAGGACGGGGAACGAAGAGAACCATTTTCTTGCTCATTTTAACGAGGCAGACCAATAGGCAAGGTTCTCGTTCACCGTCAGTTAATGGCATGTTACAACAATAGTAACGAGGTCTTACTGACAGAGTTGTACAACGAGGTGTTTACATAAGCAGAGAATTATTACTGCTTAGATTATATGTAGATCAAAGAAAGGTTAAATAAACAAATGGAAAGTAAAATTGTGATTACACACAATTAATAGGAGTATATCATTCCCATGGACAAAAAGAACATGGCATACATGGTAGGAGAGCAAGTACCCAACCATTTAGATAAGGAGGCAAGGATTAATCAAGATGTTACCCATACAACGGTGTTTGGATAACTGACCAAGAAACATTTAGCATTGGGCTTCAAATGCTCTTGTTGAAATTCGGAGTACCACAGACATGCTTTGAGATAGCATTGGCATGGTCTTGAAGCAAATGTTGGACTTGGATACACAAAGGATTCATCATGAACAACTTATAGAATAAGTCTTACAATTTTCTCCTGGAAGAATGGTTATCCTTGCAAAAGAGATTATAACGATAGGTCCTCCAGCCAGGGGTGCTAGGCATGAAATCATATTACCGGGTCATCAAAGGACCAATAATATAACTCCTGGAAAGTTGTCCCAGCCATCATATCTGACCGAGATTCAGATCCGATTGGTGTCATGATACCTCAGACCCGGGATGTTCGAGAAGAAAAGGTGCAACACAAATCGACGAAATGACATTGCAAGATTCTCGGGAAATGAACTATGGGAGCGGGTTCCCAAAACAATAGTTCATAATTAAACCAAAGAGAGGATGAGGAGGTGGCTGACGGGCTCAGCGACAATTCATCGAGAATTCCAAATGAATGGATTTCCATAATAATGTGAACAAGAAAATGACAATTGTCAATTCAAATGATATAATGTTGTATGCTCGAGGAAAACATACACCATTAATCATTAGTTGAAAGGTTTGCCCGAAATATGACCTTAGACAACAAGATCAATGTTAGAGTGATGATTCAATAACCAACAGTCTAAGAACGAACTGTCGATCGTTAACTTCAAAGCAATAGGGTTGCTAGAAGTGCAGAACTCAAGCAGCATCTTTAGCATATTGGTATCCTGGTTGAAAACAACACGGGGACCAAGGAAGAATGGTGACGGTGAGAAGTATCATCATACCGAGAATTTCTAAGAGGTAGAGCAATCCCCACAACATTCTCGACATAAAAGACAGTAATACTTTAAGGTAGAACACAACACTAGCTGGAGTGCAAGTTGTATTCATAATGTGGACAAGTTCGCGATGAAAGGAAGTCAAGGTTGTTGTTGATGATAATAAAAATCATTGAGGGCAAGGAAGGTATTTCTCATCATGAACACAGTTGACATCTCGTAAGAAGTCAAAGTGTTGAAGGTGATTCGACACATTTGCCAAGAGGTTTCAAGAGGATGCAATCAAACAACAATGGAAACAAGCAAGGGAATAACGAAGTGGCAAGTTATACGATCAATATATAGTATGCAAGCTCGGAACCAAGGTTGCCTTTCAAGACAAGCAACATGATGGTGAAAGCTCGACGTAAGTCGTGCTCACACACTGAAGAATTCGTGCACCAGAGAAGGACAAGGTAGCACAGTCAAAGATAGCAAGACCAGGATGCAGCCGATAGTCCAGGAATGACCAGATTGAGTTCAGAATTTCCCAGTAAAAATACTAGGGGTATTTGATTTGTACTGCGGAATAATTCCACTAATCGGCATCCTCGGTTGACAACAACCCAGAACCTGTAGAGTGATTACGATAAGGGAAGACATTACTTCGACAACGTTAGTAAGATGTGGTGCAGTGGCAAGACATCTTCGAGATACCTGGGGGTAATACTCGAAGGTAGAACATGATAGAAGTAGAACCCAGTTATTGACCTATGATAGTAGGTACTTCAACCTTGCCAAAAATAGACGAGGCACTCGAATGAATTCCAATCAGATATATCAGATCGGGACTGCATGGTCGGAACGATAACTGTAAGGAATCACTTCAAGAATACCGAAAGATTCATACAACTGGATAATCATTTTGCAAGAATCTTCTGAGACGATCTACATCATTTCCATGGGCATGAACACAAGTTCAAGGTCGACTCCCACTTCTTTAATGCATATCATTTCATTCACCTCTCGCTTTGATAAAACTGTAGTGTTGGAATTTTATCTGGTAGAACACCGAAAGAGTATGACATGTGAAAACTTTTGGGTTCTCACGGATTAGGGGAAGGCATAGGTTCAACCAATCAGGCATCTTAGTAACATGTACCACAAGTTTCAAAAGTAAATACTCAAGCTCGAAAGCAGAGTATAGAATTTACCAAAGGCATTATGTATTAGGGGAAGAACTCACAAGGTGATTGAATATGAAGGACACTGTCGGATAACAATCCAACAATGGATCGGGCGATCCACAATGGAGCTGATGTGAGTATCGGTACTCACTCAGAGGAAGAAAGAATGCAGAGGCACCAAATTCAAGAATCACATGATTAGTTTGATGCTTAAATAGAAAGAAATTATGGTTTTCAAAACGAAGGATCAGAAGCAAACGCTCTGATCAAGGATGGATAAGTTGAAAACACCAAGTCGGACAATCAATAAAGGTTTGAATTGCCGCGAACCAACTCATGTCCGGAATGATGTCTGAGTCGGAAAGATAATTTTATAAAGGATAACATGATGATTGCGTGCATACGCACACATTGAATCAATAGGCTCAAAATGGCCAAGACAATGGATGTTAACGAAGACTACTACTCATATGGAATTAACCATAACGCAAGCAGTCAATAATTATAAGGGTAACAGGCTACAGAGGATTTTCAAAAGATCGAAAAGTATTCCGAAGAATTTTGTGAGACACATGAACAACTGAGAAGAAGGGGTCCTCGATAAATGTGAGGAATTAACCGTAAGGGTTTTCATGCGAAATAAAACTGCAAAACAGTAAACTCAAAGAATTCTCGGGATAACGGAGAATATTTCGAGGCATCTTGTAACGACAAGAGCGACGAAGAATGATCATGAGAATGACAAGTGCATGCAGATATCCATAGAGATATATCGGTGGCAGTGGATTGCAAAGGCGATGAGCACAAGGGTCTCGGGAAAATATCGAGGGACATCCTCAGAATCTTCTGACGAAGCAGGTGACCTTCCGGAATGAGGGCTCTTCGGGAGAAATAGTTACGAGAACCTAGAGTCAGAGTTAGTAAAATCTTTTAACCCGAATAGAAGAGAGATCAGAGTCCTAGAGTAAAGACAAGGAATAAAAGATCCTAATACCACCCAATGGCGACGTGGGCCCGTAAGCCACACAGCCATGTTAGTAAATGTTTCTCAATGACTAGACTCAACTTCGGCCAAGGAGTTGAAAAGGGGGGATTCCTACAGGCAGTCGGCTCTGTTACCAACTTGTGATGCCCCCGATTTGACCGTACACTAATCATGCATGCAAATGTGTACGACCAAGATCAGGGACTCACTGGAAGATATCACAACACAACTCTAGACACAAATTAAAATAATACAAGCTTTATATTACAAGCCAGGGGCCTCGAGGGCTTGAATACATAGACTCGAATACACCAGAGTCAGCGGAAGCAATAATATCTGAGTACAAACATAAGTTAAACAAGTTGCCTTAAGAAGGCTAGCACAAATTGAAAGTGGAGTATATCGACTAGAGGGGGGTGAATAGGTGATTTTTATGAGATGCTTCAAAACATGGTAGATTTGAAGACAAAAGATAAACTCAATCCTATTAGTATGCAGCGGAAAGTAGACTACACTAGGCAAGCCATAGTCATGTATCCAATGAAGTGAAAGCACGAAGACTAATAGCAGCTAGGCAGTAGGGATCAAGATGGAAGAAGGAATTAAGCCAATCACAACAAGTAGATACTCAGTGAAGTCAATCAGATAAGACAAGCAGACAATGACTTCACAACAAAGAACGGTAAGTAAAGGGAAGGAAAGGATAGAACCAGTAGCTCGGGGAGGATAGTGATTTGTTAGACCAGTTCCAGTTGCTGTGACAACTGTACGTCTGGTTAGGGAGGCTGAGATTTAACTCAGAAGACCGCGTCTTCACCTTATTCCCCTTGAGCTAAGGACACCTAATCCTCGCCCAATCACTCTAGTAAGTCTTCAAGGTAGACTTCCAAACCTTCACAGACTTCGTTCACTGGCGATCCACAATGACTCTTGGACGCTCAGAACGCGACGCCTAACCGGCTGGAGGAAACACAGTCCTCAAGTGTAATAAGTCTTCAGGTCACACAGACAGAAAGACTTCAGTGATGCCTAACACTCTTTGGCTCTGGGTGTTTTGGCTTTGTCCTCGCAAGGATTTCTCTCCCAAACGCTTCGGAGGTGGGTTGCTCTCAAACGACAAAAGCCACATAATAACTCTGAGGAGCCACCAATTTATGGTGTAGGGGGTGGGCTATTTATAGCCACTGGGCAACTCGACCTGATTTGTCCGAAGTGACCCTGGGTCACTAAGGAACTGACACGTGTTCCAACGGTCAGATTTCAAACACTCACATGGCAACTTTACTTGGGCTGCAAGTAAGGCTGACTCGTCCAACTCTGGATAAGATTTGCTCTCATTGTCTTCGCTCAAAGACATAGGATTTGGTTGACGATCACTTCTGTCACTCTGACTTAGATCACTTGGTGAAAGTGCGGTATATCGACTAGAGGGGGGGTGAATAGGCGATTTTTATGAAATGTTTCAAAACATGGTAGTTTCGAAGACAAACGATAAGCTCAAGCCTATTAGTATGCAGCGGAAAGTGGACTACACTAGATAAGCCATAGTCATGTATTCAATGAAGTGAAAGCATGAAGACTAATAGCAACTAGGCAGTAGTGATCACAAAGGAAGAAGGAATGAAGCCAATCACAACAAGTAGATACTCAGAGAAGACAATCAGATAAGGCAAGCATGCAATGTCTTCACAACATAGAGCAGTAAGTAAAGGGAAGGAAAGGATAGAACCAGTAGCTCGGGGAAGACCGTGATTTTTAAACCAGTTCCAGTTGCTGTGACAACTGTACGAATGGTTAGGGAGGATGAGATTTAACTCAGAAGACCGCGTCTTCACCTTGTTCCCCTTGAGCTAAGGACACCTAGTCCTCGCCCAATCACTCTGGTAAGTCTTCAAGGTAGACTTCCAAACCTTCACAGACTTTGTTCACCGGCAATCCACAATTACTGTTGGATGCTCAGAACGCGACGCCTAACCGGCTGGAGGAAACACAGTCCTCAAGTGTAATAAGTCTTCAGGTCACACAGACAGAAAGACTTCAGTGATGCCTAACACTCTTTGGCTCTGGGTGTTTGGGCTTTGTCCTCGCAAGGATTTCTCTCTCAAATGCTTCGGAGGTGGGTTGCTCTCAAACGACAAAAGTCGTGCAATAACTCTGAGCAGCCTCCAATTTATGGTGTAGGGGGTGGGCTATTTATAGCCACTGGGCAACCCGACCTGATTTGTACGAATTGACCCTGGGTCACTAAGGAACTGACACGTGTTCCAACAGTCAGATTTCAAACACACACACGGCAACTTTACTTGAGCTCCAAGTAAAGTTGACTCATCCGCCTCTGGATAGGATTTGCTCTCATAGTCTTCGCTCGAAGACATATGATTTGGTTGAGCATCACATCAGTCACTCTGACTTAGTTCACTTGGACCCCACTTAACAGTACGGTGGTTCCTATGACTCAACAGAGAAGAAAAAGGAAACAACGAAACTTCTACGTCTTCGCTCTCCATAGTCTTCACATAATGTCTTCTCATGTCATAGTCTTCAATATGATTATCTTCATATACCACCACTGATATCAATGTCTTCATACATTTTTACGGGTCATCTCCGGTAGGTTAACCGAATCAATGAGGGACTACTACCTATGTTATCCTGCAATTCTCACAAACACATTAGTCCCTCAACCAGGTTTGTCGTCAATACTCCAAAACCACTAGGGGTGGCACTAGATGCACTTACAATCTCCCCCTTTTTGGTGATTGATAAAAAACTGGTTGAAGTTTTCAACGGGGATAAAGATATGTGAAATTATAAAGGATAGAGGTATTGTCTTCGTAAGTAGCAAAAGGCTCCCCCTGAAGATGTGCATATACTTGATTTGCCTTTGAATGCAAATGCACATGGCAGGTTGTACTTGTGGAGATCCTCTTCAACTTATGAAGACAATTCATCATGCATAATTGATATGTCGAAGATAATGGCATGCATAATGAAAAATGGACATCTGCAATAATGACTAAGTGCGGAATATAAGGTAGCAGATGCGGAATCATCGCATTACAGAGTAGCATAAAAACGTAGCAGACGACCATCAGTTTAAGTGTTACGACTCAAAGAACCAAATGTAGCAAAACGAGAGTTGTAAACACTAGGCAAATTATAAAGCACCCGCCCATATGGACCCGCTTGAAGACTATCAACTCATATGCTTCTCCCTCTTTTGTCAGTAAGGACCAAAAATGTTTGAAGACATAGAGCCTCTACTCATTCCCAGTCGGAGCAGAAGAGGATGCAGGGTCGATGTTGTTGTTTGGCGGTGCAGAAGTGGTTGGTGCAGTGTCGATGCGCATTGAAGTAGGAGGCGGTGAAGTAGCATCATCCTGATCATCGATCACCCTGGCATCAATTGTTGCAGCGGAGGAGGAGTATTCAGAATCTTCAAGGGATGGAGTTCGACGCATAACAGTAGTCCTTGGAGGAGTGTTGTCAAACTTGAATCTCTGAGTGAAGCCATCGTCTTGAAGATCCGCTTCAGCACTCAGCAAGGTCAAACTCTTCCAAGATCGCCTACATGTTTCATGAGCAACAAAGGCATTCTTGGTGGCAAGATTGCGAATGCGATTGACATCCACCAAGAGGCTTTGCATTGACGCTTTAACCAGAGGTGATGCTTGTCCTGTTTCTGATGAAGGGCTACCAGAAGCTCTCGGTTGTTTAGGACACGAGAACGCTTCTGAGGCTGTTGAGCGATGGTGCTTTCAGTGGCTTCGGTTTCAGCGTGTCGAGGTAGACGAGTACGGCCAGTCAGAGGATAGACGCGTGAGACTGCTGGAACCCCTTTAATCTGCTGAGTGAAGCTTTGATGATCAGTGTTGTGAAGACTAACTGGCTCTTTAGCAGGTTCTTGGTAAATGGCTTCAGCTGACATATCAACCTCAGGCAAGAAAATCTGATGGTTGGGAGCAGAGGGTTGATAGGTGACAGTTGAGTGCAACTTGATGAGACGCATTATCCAAGGGGCATAAAATTTCAGTCCAAATAGATCAGCTCCAGACATAGCCATTTGCGTGATGAAGAAATCTTGAGCATTGAAGCTGATGCCATTGAAGATATAGAAGACCAAAGTCTTCATAGTGCCTTCAAGCTTGGCTGATGAAGAATGTCATTTTATTGGCCATAGAGTATGCCTTATGATGTGATAGATGGTGCACGACAGGTACTCAAGGTCTTCAACAAAGAATTCCTTAGGATATTCAGCATCACTTGGCAGAGGCTTCATCATGCTGAGCATTTGGCTCATGTTGGGCTGACGCTTCTGAAAGATACTCTCCAAGGCTTCAATGTGCAGTTGACAGCCAGGTTCATATAGATCTCCTAGAGTGGGCAGGCCAGTAAGCTCAATGAGATCAAAGGCTTTAGCTTCATGATGCACATTGCCTGTCATCCACTCGAGGACCCATGTCTTCGGATCCCTGTTGCAGCCTCAGATGTGGAGTGTTGCATAGAATTGCAGAAGCAACTCTTCATTCCAATGCTCTTTATCTAGGACAAAATTGAGTAGGCCAGCATCACGGAAGCAGTCAAGAGCTTCCTCCAAGCAGGGCAGACCAGCAATAGCTTCAGTGTCAAGACGCATATGAGGGAAAATGCGGCCTTGACCATAGAGTACTCTTGAGTAGTAGCTGCGCTGTTGATGGCTCCAGAACCTATCTGATGATATTCTTGGCTTGGAATATGGGTTCTTGGCACTGTCAAAGAAGGTGTTGTGTGCAGTGAAGCTATTGGCATTGAATGACCCTGAAGAGGTTGCAATACCTGGAAGCCTTGGCAGTCTTGGCTTAGGCTCTGAACTTGGGGCCTATGCGCAACATGATGATCAAACTGAGGACCAGCAGCACGCAGTTCAGTTGTAGGTGGTGGAATCAGAATGGGCCACCGGACAGTAACAAGATGATCATCCTTGTTGTATGCTTGCTCAATGGTATGGGGTCGTGGAGGCGGAACAGGAGCAGAGGCATGTTCTTCAAGCTGCAGATTGGCGTCATGTGCAGCATTAGCTTCAGGCACAACACTGGCTTCAAGAGCAGCACTGGCTTCAGGAGCAGTTACTTCAGGCGCAGTCACTTCAGGCGCCACAGAGTCTTCAGGTGCCAGAAAAGCTTCAGCCATGACCACGTCATTGGCTTCAGTGTTGGTGGTGGCAGCCTCTGAATTTGTAGCCTCCACTTCAGGAGCTGGAGGGTCGGACACGTTCTCCTCGAGAACAGGAGGTGCAGCAGTACTTTCTTCTTCAACGTGGGGTTGTTCTTCTTCTTGTTGGGGTGGTTCTTCTTTGGCTGATGCAGCCGGAATATCTTCAGCCACTTTGGCTTCAGATTCTGAGGGGTCTCCAGTAGGAGCAGCATCAGGTGCAGATGGTTGCTCTACTCCTTCTGGAACACTTGGGGTGACGATTTGAGGCCTTGGTCCTTTGCGAAGCCTGCGAAAAGCTGGCAACGCCTGAGGAGATGGAGGTTGTTGGGCCTCAAAGTCTTCATCTTCAAGCACCGTACTGGTGTCTTGAGTTTGCTGGGGAGTGTCTTGTGTATCATATGGGTGATCAGCCCACGAGTCATCCTGAGCAATTGGCGTCAATGGACGACCAATGCTGATGCGTTCGCTGTTCGTGGGAACAGGCGAAGAGTCAATGTTGTATTCGATTTGAGGAAGGACTTCATCATCTTCAACATTGTCGTGAGGACCAATGTCTTCAGCTGCGGTGGGGTCAACAGCTGGAATGTCTTCAGCCTCTATGGGAGCAGGCTCATGAACAGTCAATCTTCGTTCTCTTTGGGCAGATGCAGGGCGAGCAACTGAGATTGGCTCGACAAAGATAGGCTCTTTGGAAGCAGCCTTATCCTTCTTGGTCTTTCGCTTCTTGGTGGGTGGAGCTTCATCAGTAGATTGCTTACGCTTGCGAGCTTCAGCTTCAGCCACCTTAGTCTTCTTGAGCTTTGAAGCGGTTGGAGTTGCCTTAGGCTTCGTGCCAGTCATGCTAGCAGGGAAGACTATGCGAGGCATTTCCTGCCTAGATGCTTCAGCTTCGGGCACAGGTTGCTTCTTCTTCTTCTTGGTAGCCATCCGTGGGTCAATGCCAGGACGCCCAAGTGCCTTGCGCTTTTCAGCTTCATTGAATGCTTGAACGCATTTTGCAGCCAAGTCCTTGATTCGCTCACGAGAACCTTTAGCTTCTTCACGCCGCTGGCGAAAGGCTTCCTTGAGCTCGTGCATCATAACTTTGAAGTTTTGAATTTCTTGCATGCTGAGCTTGTCCACATGCTTCTTGAACTGAGCTTTTTCATAGTTTATCTTTTGCTTCAGCTCAACAATTCTGTGAGCCAGAGCCAGCTCAGAAGCAATGGCGCCATGGAAGGAGATGCTGAGGCCAACCGGAAGTTAAAGATCGTCGAAGCTTAGGTTGGGTGTGTCAAACCATTCATCAATGAAGTTATTGAGCACTTCAACGTCAAAGAGCGGCAAATCATTGAAGATTTCAGCATCCTGCTTTATCTTGATCAATATCTCCAGAGCATCATCACCAAGATCTTCATCACTTGAGAGATCAAGGGCATCATTGGCAGTCTTCAGTACTGCATCAGGAGTGAGAGCTGGACTGGGGTTGCGTGTTGGCTTCCTCTTCAGCTGTCTGCTCTTGGAGATACGAGAGTGTTCCTCAGATTGCACACTTGGTGCAGGTGGCGCAGTGGCCAAAGGCTTCACTCTAGACGCCTTTGGAGGAGTAGTCTTCGAAGCCTTTGATTTCTTCTTCTGAGGCTTAGGCGTTGCATGTGCTTCTTCAGAGTCATCATCTGCTTTAGGCTGATGCATATCTGCCACTTGAACCCTTATCTGACTGATGAGGCCCTCTAGGTTGTAGAAGGGCCCAACCAGATTCGGTTCAGCTTCGCGCGTGCCATCAGCGCGGGGCGCAGAGGGGCCAGGATTGAAGTCCAATCCCCAAAGCTTCTTGTTCTCTTTGGTAGAGTTTTGGCGAATTGAAGATTTCGCTTGAACAGATTGTCGTCGCGACACCAGAGCAGAGAGCTTGGATCAGCTTCAGCAGGCTGAGGCCCTCTGACCATGCAAGGATAGAAGTCTTGAGCAATGGCTTCAGCACGAGTCTTGGGAGGAAGATTCTTATAAGTGATATCTCCCCAAGGATGCTTGATGGCGTTTTTCTCAGCATACTCTTGGGTCACGAACCTATACTTGAACCACTGTTCGGCCCAGTATCTTCGAATCCATTGGATTCGGGTCTTCCTTTGATTGTAATCCTCCTCTGGATCAGTCTTGTATATCTCACTGAGATCAGGAGGCAAATCAATGGAGGTGTTGCCACGACGCTGTCTGCCACCCTTTCTTACTGTCTTGTCAGTTGCCATTTGCTTCAACCTGAACGGCTTCAAATTGAATGGCTTCAAAACTGGCAAATGCTTTGGTTTGCTGGTCAGACAGGAGCTGTCTTCAGGGGAATGAATGTGACACTGCAAAAACTCTGCAAATGAATGCAGACTATGAGAACCAAGAGATTCTCCCACGAACATGTACATGTGACAACATTAGAGATGCGAGCGAAGGGGAAGAGGTCATATGCATTCTCAGAAGTTTTGAAGATTAAAACAGTTTTGAAGACTTTGACCTCATAGTGCGAAGACATTCACTCATGGGAGTTGGTTCCAGATTTGTACGAATCCACGAATAAGTACAAGTGAGGAATCTAACTATAGGTGAAGCATATGTGAATGTAGTAGGTAAGATGTGAGATGCAGAAAGGATAGATCTATATATCTAAGTAGGCAGAAACCTCTTGTGGTAAAGTAGATGAATCTTTATAGATCTAGAAGATGGTAAAAAGCAAGTTTTATTTACCACACGATGAACTGCTTAGACGGAGTAGGAGTTGGATGCCCAGCTGTTTGGTCTTCCGTGCCCTAACTTGGCGACGGAGGACAGCTACGGCGACGGCAGAGTAGAAGATGTCCGCGGCCGGCGTGAGGACAGCGTCGACAAGGTTGCGGCAGCGAAGCGCTTCGTCGTCAGCGTCGTCGAAAGCTAGCGGAGGCGCTAGGGTTGGTCGAGGTGGAGAGGTGGTAGAAGAATCTTTTGACCGTGATGGGACGTGCATTTATAGGCATGGGAGACGACATAGCGTAATTACTCAGGTACCCCTGATGGTTCACGTACAAGTGACACGTGGCGGTCATGTAATGCATTGGGAGTTGTCCCACGATCCCACGTACACCACGCCTGTCGGAGTGGTCGTTTCGGCTTCTCCGGGTTTCAGGCATAATGGATGGAGCATTAAAATCATATTTAAAGTTTGTCTCTGTATCTTCTGCTGACAAGGATGCAGAGAAGATATTTGACTGTTTCAACAGAATGCATATGATTTGGACAGACAGAGTGTGAGATGAGAAAGCATAGAGAGGTTAGGGTCCGATCACATTCACTTAGTCCAAAAGATTCAAATATGAAGACATAGCTATAAGTGAATGCTGTTGAGGAAAGAACACAACTCTCTCTCTCTCTCTCTCTCTCTCTCTCTCTCTCTCTCTCTATATATATATATATATATATATATATATATATATATATATATATATATATATATATAAGTCGTATATGAAGACAAATCAAGTGCGAAGACTTTGCAAATGTAACGCCACGAGAAAAGCTTCAAACAAGAATTTGGTGGTGGCGTTAGCCACCGTATAGGAAGCGTTAGACCCAGACACGGCGCACAATTATCGTGGCGCTCCGAAGTCAAATTCCATGTTAATGTATTCACACTTAGAGTGTAAGTCTTCATTGATTGAAGATATACTTTACTTCGTGTGTTGCACATCTAAGTCATCAACATGCATAAGTGTTAGGATGTGTGCCTGATTACAGGACATTTGAGGATTCTAAGATATTTAGCTCACACCGCAACTTGCAAAACCTTTTCTCATCCAAGGGCTTTGTGAAGATATCTGCCAGTTGCTCTTCAGTGTTGATGTGTATGATATCAATATCTTCCTTCATAACATGATCTCTGAGAAAGTGATGACGAATTTCAATGTGCTTTGTCTTCGAGTGCTGAATTGGGTTGTTGGCAATCTTGATGGCGCTTTCATTGTCACAGTAGAGTGGCACATGCTTCAGATGGACTCCATAGTCCTTGAGTGTTTGCTTCATCCAGAGAAGCCGAGCGCAGCAAGATCCAGCAGTAATGTATTCAGATACAGCAGTGGAGAGTGATACACAGTTCTGCTTCTTTGAAGACCAACAGACAAGTGATCGTCCTAGAAAGTGACATGTGTCTGATGTGGACTTGCAATCAACTTTGTCACCAGCATAATCAGCATCTGAAAATCCTACTAGATCAAACTCTGAGCCCTTTGGATACCATAATCCTAGTGTTGGGGTGTAAGCCAAATATCTAAGTATTCGCTTCACAGCTAAGTGATGCGACTCCTTTGGTGCCGCTTGATATTGAGCACACATGCAAACACTAAGCATAATATCTGGCCTAGATGCACATAAATAAAGTAAAGAACCAATCATGGAGCGGTATACCTGTTGATCAAACTATTACCATTGGCGTCGGGACCCAGATGATGTTTAGCAGGCATTGGCGTCGAGTACCCTTTGCAGTTTTGCATTCGAAACTTCTTCAGGCAGTCTTTAAGGTACTTCTCTTGAGATATGAAGATGTCGTTGCTTTGCTGACGAATTTTAAGACCAAGGAAGAACTTCAGCTCACCCATCATAGACATTTGATATTGTTCTTTCATCATGTGACCAAACTCATCACTGTATTTCTTGTCCGTGCAGCCGAAGATAATGTCATCCACATAGATTTGGCAGACAAATAGCTCATCATCATATGTCTTCGTGAAGAGTGTGGGATCTAGGGATCCAGGTTTGAAGCCTTTGCTCTTCAGGAAGTCTTTGAGGGTGTCATACCAAGCACGAGGCGCTTGTTTGAGGCCATACAGTGCCTTGTTCAGCTTGTATACCATATCAGGACGTTTTGGGTCTTCAAAGCCAGGTGGTTGTGCAAAATACACTTCTTCTTCAATTTTTCCATTGAGAAAGGCACTCTTTACAACCATTTGATATAGAAGTATGTTGTGATGATTTGCATAGGCTAGCAGTATACGAATAGCTTCAAGCCTAGCCACAGGAGCAAATGTTTCATCGAAGTCAATCCCTTCAACTTGAGTGTATCCTTGAGCAACGAGACGAGCTTTGTTTCTGACCACTTGACCATGCTCATCTTGCTTGTTGCGATAGATCCATTTTGTGCCTATTGTGTTGTGCTTTCGAGGATCAGGACGCGACAAGTTCCCACACATTGTTTAGCTCAAACTATTGAAGCTCTTCTTGCATTGTTTGAATCCATTGAGGCTCCATAAAAGCTTCAGCAACTTTCATAGGTTCAGATATTGAGACAAAAGCAAAGTGTCCACAGAAATTTGCAAGCTGTGTTGCTCTTGAGCGAGTGAGTGGACCAGGAGCATTTATGCTATCAATTATCTTCTCAACTTGTACTTCATTTGCAACACGAGGATGAGCTGGACGAAGATTTTGCTCTTGCTGTGCATTGTCTTCATCAGGAGTATTGTCTTCAGGCTGAGCATTATCATCAGGTTGATTTGGAGCAGAGATGATGAGTTCCTCGTCAGGTTGTGCTTCAGAAGGCATGATCTCACCAGTTCCCATTAGCTTGATAGATTCATTTGGTGAAGCTTCATCTAGCACATTTGGTAGGGGTTCTCTTTGTGATCCATTTGTCTCATCAAACCTCACATCCACAATTTTAACAGTTTTATAGAGAAAAATGTTGAAGACTCTGTAGGAGTGTGAGTCCTTTCCATATCCGAGCATGAAGCCTTCATGAGCTTTGGGTGCAAATTTGGACTTATGATGAGGATCCTTGATCCAACACTTAGCTCCAAATACTCTGAAGTAGCTTACGTTTGGCTTCTTTCCAGTGAGGAGTTAGGATGTTTTCTTCAGAAGCTTGTGAAGATAAACACGGCTGATGATATGGCATGCAGTATCAATAGCTTCGGGCCAGAACCTTCTTGGTGTTTTGTACTCATCGAGCATCGTTCGAGCCATCTCAATTAGAGTTCTGTTCTTGCGCTCAACGATCCCATTTTGCTGAGGTGTATATGGGGCTGAGAATTCATGAGTGATTCCCATCTCATCCAGATAAAGATCGAGGCCAGTGTTCTTGAATTCAGTGCCATTGTCACTTCTGATATGTTTGATCTTGATGCCATAATTGTTCATGGCACGGTTGGCGAAGCGTCTGAAGACATCTTGCACTTCAGTCTTGTAGAGTATTATGTGCACCCATGTGTATCTTGAGTAATCATCAACAATGACGAAGCCATAGAGACAAGCTGTGGTAGAGAATGTGGAGTAGTGAGTAGGGCCAAATAAGTCCATGTGAAGCAGCTCGAAGGGTTTGGATGTCGTCATGATTGTCTTCGAGGGGTGCTTGGATCTAGTCATCTTCCCAGCTTCACAGGCACCACATAGATGATCTTTCTTGAACTTGACTTCCTCGATGCCTATGATATGCTTCTTCTTTGCTAGAGTATGCAAGTTCTTCATGCCAGCATGTCCTAGCCTCCGATGCCAGAGCCAGCACTCTGAAGCTTTTGCTAGAAGACATACGGCCATCTGCGGTCCTGCTGAGAAATCTACCATATATAGATCACCTTTTCTGTATCCTTCAAATACTAAAGACTTGTCAGATTCCATTAGTACAGTGCAACGAAATTTACCAAAGATCACAATCATGTTTAAGTCACAAAGCATTGAGATAGACATTAAGTTGAAGCCAAGAGATTCAACAAGCATGACTTTATCCATGTGCTGATCTCTTGAGATTGCAACTCTACCTAGACCCAACACTTTGCTTTTACCAGTATCAGCAAATGTGATGTGACTCTTGTTGGATGGACATAAAGTTGAGTCCATGAGAAGATTTCGATCACCAGTCATATGATTTGTGCATCCCCTATCCATAATCCATTCTGAAGACTTTGGTGTCTCCCCCTACAAAGCAGTTAGGAGGATAGGCTTCACCAAAAGCCATTGTGAAGCATAACCATTTGATGCATAAGTGGATTATGAAAGCTTAGATGAAAGTTAGGACTGATGAGATGTTCAACAAGTGACTTATGAATAGTATGAGCAGTAAGTCATTCTGGGCATTTGATCTTGTGCCAGACAAGTGTTTTACGTACCTAGCAATAGCATCAGAAGCCTCTGATCATAGGCTGGAGATCTTTCCCTGCAAGAGAAAGTTAGTTCTTCTTAACCACCCGCATCTTCAGGGGTGGCTTAGAAGCAATGAGTCTTAGAGCAGCATCTGAGAATTTTGGCTTTGGGGCCCTAGCAAATAGTCTTGCAGGAGGAGAATAATACTCATAAGAATAGGCAGAAAAATTCTTGGATTTATGAACATAGCAGTTTGAGGAAACACGCTCATATTCGTGGGTCTGAGTATGGTTTCCCTGCAAAACATTCTCGTTAGAGTGACTCACATGAGTCCTTTGGTTGTATGAAGCCGTAAGACCATATGAAGCCTTTGGTCTAGGTTTTGTCTTCATCCCAGGCGGTGTCATGATAGTATTTGCTGGAAGCTTCTCAAGACAACCTTTGGATACCCAGATTTTATTCATAGGTGGTCCATTCCTGCAGTTAGTACCAATATACCTGGCAACACTTCACCATTTTGATTCTTAAACAGTTTATAGTTTGCATCAAAGGATTCATCAATGATAACAGGATTAGCACAAGTGAAGCCAGATAAGGTAGATGGATCCACTGAAGGTCCCTTTGCAGCAACCCATGTGGTTTTGGGATACTGCTCAGGCTTCCAGTATGAACCATCAACATTCATTTTCCTGTCGAACCCAACACCCTCTTTCCTAGGGTTTCGGTTCAGTATCTGCTTTTTGAGGACATCACATAGAGTCTGATGCCCTTTGAGGCTTTTGTACATCCCTGTTTTAAGAAAAGTCTTCAACCTAGCATTTTCATCAGCAATAGTAGTGGTTTCCTCAGCAGAGGGGTTAGTTACCACATCAATAGTTGAAGATATTGCAACAGTGGCAGCAGTAGAACAACCAACAGATGTAGCGTTATCATGCTCAATGCATTTTAGACATGGTGGTTCAAACTCTTCGTGAGTGGAGCTGATCAGTTGTGCGCGGAGTGACTCATTCTCCTTTTGAAGATCTTCATGAACCACTTTCAATTTCTCAAGTTCTCATTTCCTTTGAATGTAAACGTGGGAAAGCTTTTCATGAGTTTTTGAGAGCGATTCATAAAGACCTTCAAGTTCCGTGTACTTAACATGAAGATTTTTTTATGTCTTCAATTAAGGACTGAGAACGGGTCATTTCCGCGTCCAACAGGTCATCGCTTTTGTCTAACAGTTTTTGAATATGTTCCATGGCTTTCTGCTGTTCAGTGGCAATTTTAGCAAGTGTTTTGTAGCTAGGTTTTGATTCACAATCAGAGTCATCTTCACTAGATGTTTGAAAGTAAGCATCGCGTGATTTTACCTTGGCACCGCGTGCCAGAAGCAGAAGGTGGGAGCAGAGTCGTCGTCCTCATCATCATTGTTGGGGATGGGGCCATTGTCTTCAGTGTTGAAGATGGACTTGCCCACGTAGGCAGTGGCTAAAGCCAGACTTGCAGCACCAGAATCAGACTCCTCCTCCGACTCCACCCCCGCCTCTTCAGAAGCAGACTCTTCCTCAGAATCCATCTCCTTGCCAACAAATGCGCGAGCCTTCCCAGATGAATTCTTCTTGTGTGATGAATACTTTGATGAAGACTTTGAGTATTTCATCTTTTTCTTGTCATCAGAATCATATTCCTTGCTCTTCTTTTTCTTCTTCTCGTTGTCCCACTGAGGACACTCAGAGATGTAGTGACCAGGTTTCTTGCACTTATGACGTGTTCTCTTTTTGTAGTCATGAGTAGAAGCTTCATCATTTCTTGAGCTGGATCTTGAAGACTTTCTGAAGCCTTTCTTCCTGGTGAATTTCTGGAACTTCTTCACAAGCATAGCAAGCTCCTTTCCAATGTCTTCAGGATCATCAGAACTGCAGTCAGATTCTTCTTCAGATGAGGAAACAGCTTTTGCCTTTAAGGCGCGAGATCGGCCATAGTTGGGACCATAGATGTCACGCTTCTCAGATAGCTGGAACTCATGTGTGTTGAGCCTCTCAAGTATATCAGACTGATCGAGAGTCCTGAAGTCAGGGCGTTCTTGAATCATTAGGGCAAGGATATCAAATGAGCTGTCGAGTGATCTTAGGAGGGTCTTGACGATTTCATGCTTGGTAATATCAGTGGCGCCAAGAGCTTGAAGCTCATTTGTGATGTCAGTGAGACGATCAAAAGTGTGCTGGACATTCTCATTGTCATGTCTCTTGAAGCGATTGAAGAGATTGCGAAGGACGTTGATCCTTTGATCTATCTGGGTAGAGACTCCTTCATTGACCTTTGAGAGCCAGTCCCAAACTTCCTTTGGCGTGTCTAGAGCACTTACACGACCGTACTGTCCTTTGGTCAGATGACCACAGATGATGTTCTTGGCCGTTGAATCCAATTGAATGAGCCTCTTGACATCAGCAGGGGTGATACCTACACCAGTCTTGGGAACGCCATTCATGATGACAAACCAGAGGTCCACGTCAATGGCTTCAAGATGCATGCGCATCTTGTTCTTCCAGTAGGGATATTCGGTGCCATCGAAGACGGGGCACGCACCGGAAACTTTGATTATCCATGCAGTCGACATAGCAAAAACTCCAGGTGGTTAAACCGAATCACACAGAACAAGGGAGTACCTCGCTCTGATACCAATTGAAAGTGCAGTATATAGACTAGAGGGGGGGTGAATAGGCGATTTTTATGAAATGCTTCAAAACATGGTAGTTTCGAAGACAAACGATAAGCTCAAGCCTATTAGTATGCAGCAGAAAGTGGACTACACTAGATAAGCCATAGTCATGTATTCAATGAAGTGAAAGCATGAAGACTAATAGCAACTAGGCAGTAGTGATCATAAAGGAAGAAGGAATGAAGGCAATCACAACAAGTAGATACTCAGTGAAGATAATCAGATAAGGCAAGCATGCAATGTCTTCACAACATAGAGCAGTAAGTAAAGGGAAGGAAAGGATAGAACCAGTAGCTCGGGGAAGACAGTGATTTGTTAGACCAGTTCCAGTTGCTGTGACAACTGTACGTCTGGTTAGGGAGGCTGAGATTTAACTCAGAAGACCGCGTCTTCACCTTGTTCCCCTTGAGCTAAGGACACCTAGTCCTCGCCCAATCACTCTGGTAAGTCTTCAAGGTAGACTTCCAAACCTTCACAGACTTCGTTCACCGGCAATCGACAATTACTTTTGGATGCTCAGAACGCGACGCCTAACCGGATGGAGGAAACACAGTCCTCAAGTGTAATAAGTCTTCAGGTCACACAGACAGAAAGACTTCAGTGATGCCTAACACTCTTTGGCTCTGGGTGTTTGGGCTTTATCCTCGCAAGGATTTTTCTCTCAAATACTTCGGAGGTGGGTTGCTCTCAAACGACAAAAGCCGTGCAATAACTCTGAGCAGCCACCAATTTATGGTGTAGGAGGTGGGCTATTTTTAGCCACTGGGCAACCCGACCTGATTTGTCCGAAGTGACCCTGGGTCACTAAGGAACTGACACGTGTTCCAACGGTCAGATTTCAAACACACACACGGCAACTTTACTTGAGCTCCAAGTAAAGCTGACTCATCCGCCTCTGGATAAGATTTGCTCTCATAGTCTTCGCTCGAAGACATAGGATTTGGTTGAGCATCACATCAGTCACTCTGACTTAGTTCACTTGGACCCCACTTAACAGTACGGTGGTTCCTATGACTCAACAGAGAAGAAAAAGGAAACAACGAAACTTCTACGTCTTCGCTCTCCATAGTATTCACAAAATGTCTTCCCATGTCATAGTCTTCAATATGATTATCTGCATATACCACCACTGATATCAATGTCTTCATACATTTGTAGGGGTCATCTCCGGTAGGTTAACCGAATCAATGAGGGACTACTACCTGTGTTATCCTGCAATTCTCACAAACACATTAGTCCCTCAACCAGGTTTGTCGTCAATACTCCAAAACCACTAGGGGTGGCACTAGATGCACTTACACTTGGACCCCACTTAACAGTACGGTGGTTCCTATGACTCAACAAAGAAGAAAAGGAAACAACGAAACATCTAAGTCTTTGCTCTCCATAGTCTTCACACAATGTCTTCTCTTGTCATAGTCTTCAATATGATTATCTTCATATACCACCACTGATGTCAATGTCTTCATACATTTTTAGGGGTCATCTCCGGTAGGTAAACCGAATCAATGAGGGACTACTACCTGTGTTATCCGGCAATTCTCACAAACACATTAGTCCCTCCACCGGGTTTGTCGTCAATACTCCAAAACCAACTAGGGGTGGCACTAGATGCACTTACAATCTCCCCCTTTTTGGTGATTGATGACAAACTGGTTGAAGTTTTCAACGGGGCTAAAAGGTATGTGAAATTGTAAAGGATAAAGGTATTGTCTTCGTAAGTAGCAAAAGGCTCCCCCTCATGGCAGGTTGTACTTGTGGAGATCCTCTTCAACTTATGAAGACAATTCATCATGCACAATTGATATGTCGAATATAATGACATGCATAATGAAAAATGGACATCTGCAATAATGACTAAGTGCGGAATATAAGGTAGAGATGCGGAATTTATCATCGCATTACAGAGTAGTAGAAAAATGTAGCAGACGACCATCAGTTTAAGTGTTACAACTCAAAGAACCAAATGTAGCAAAAACGAGAGTTGTAATCACTAGGAAAAATACAAAGCACCCGCCCATATGGACCCGCTTGAAGACTATCAACTCATATGCTTCTCCCCCTTTTGTCAGTAAGGACCAAAAAGGTTTGAAGGCATAGATCCTCTACTCGTTCCCAGTTGGAGCAGGGGAGGATGCAGGGTCGACGTTGGTGTTTGGCGGTGCAGAAGTAGTTGGTGCAGTGTCGATGCGCGCTGAAGTAGGAGGAGGTGAGGTAGCATCATCCTGATCATCTATCACCCTGGCGTCAATTGTTGCAGCGGAGGAGGAGTATTCAGAATCTTCAAGAGACGGAGTTCGACGCATAACAACATTCCTTGGAGGAGTGTGGTCAAACTTGAATCTCTCTGTGAAGCCATCGTCTTGAAGATCCGCTTCAGCACTCAGCAAGGTTAAACTCTTCCAAGACCTTCGGCAGGTTTCATGAGCAACAAAGGCATTCTCGGTGGCTAGATTGCGAATGCAATTTACATCCACCAAGAGGCTTTGCATCTAACGCTTTAGCCAGTAGTGATGCTTATCCTGTTTCTGATGGAGGGCAACCAGAAGCCCTCGGTTATTGAGAACACGAGATCGCTTCTGAGGTCTTTGGGCAATGGTGCTCTCAGTAGCTTCGGTTTCAGCGTGTCAAGGTAGACGAGTACGGCCAGCCAGAGGATAAATGCCTGAGACTGCTGGAACTCCTTCAATTTGCTGAGTGAAGCTCTGGTGATCAGCGTTGTGAAGACTAACATGCTCTTTGGCAGGCTCTTGGTATATAGATTCAGCTAACATATCAACCTCAGGCAAGAATATATGATGGTTGCGAGAAGAGGGCTGATAGGTGATAGCTGAATGCAGCTTGATGAGGCGCATAATCCATGGGGCATAGAATTTCAGACCAAACAGATCAGAGCCAGACATAGCCAATTGTCTAATGAAGAAATCTTGAGCATTGAAGTTGATGCCATTGAAGATATAGAAGACCAAAGTCTTCATGGTGCCTTCAAGCTTGGCTGATGAAGAATGTCCTTTGACAGGCCATAGAGTACGCCTGATGATATGATAGATGGTGCAAGGTAGGTACTCTAGGTATTCAACAAAGAATTCCTTAGGATATTCAGCATCATTTGGCAGATGCTTCATCATGCTTAGCATTTGGCTGATGTTGGGCTTGCGCTTCTGAAAGATACTCTCCAAGGCTTCATTGTGCAATTGACAGTCAGGTTCATACAGATCTCCTGGAGTGGGCAGGCCAGTAAGCTCAATGAGATCAAAGGCTTTGGCTTCATGATGGACATTGCCTATCATCCACACAAGGACCCATGTCTTCGGATCCCTACTGTAGCCTCGAATGTGGAGGGTTGCATAGAATTGCAGAAGCAGCTCTTCATTCCAATGCTCCTTGTCAGTTACAAAATTGAGCAGGCCAGCATCACGGAAGCAATCAAGAGCTTCCTCCAGATAGGGCAGACCAGAAATAGCTTCCGTGTCAAGACGCATATGAGGGGAAATGCGCCCTTGATCATAGAGTACTATGGAGTAATAACTACGCTGCTGATGGCTCCAGAACCTATCTGATGATATTCTTGGCTTGGAACATGGGTTCTTGGCGATGTCAAAGAAGGTGTTGTGCACAGTGAAGCTATTGGCATTGAATGACCCTTGAGAGGTTGCAATACCTGGAAACCTTGGCAGTCTTGGCTTAGGCTTCTGAACTTGAGGCTTGTTCTCAACATGATGATCAAACTGAGGACCAGCAGCATGCGGTCCAGTAGTAGGTGGTGGAGTCAGAATGGGCCACCGGACAGTAATGAGTTGATCATCTTGGTTGTATGCTTGCTCAATTGTATGGGGCCTTGGAGGCGGAATAGGAGCAGAGGCATTAGCTTCAGGCTGCTGATTTGCTTCATGTACAGCACTTGCTTCAGGCGTCATCACTTCAGGCACCATTATGTCTTCAGGGGCCACATTAGCTTCAGCCATGACTACGTCATGGGCTTCAGTGTTGGTGGTGGCATCCTCTGAGTTTGTAACCTCCACTTCAGGAGCTGGAGGGTCGGACGCGTTCTCCTCGAGAACAGGGGGTGTGGCAGTACATGCTTCTTCCGCTTGGGGTTGTTCTTCTCCTTGGGGTAGTTCTTCTTCGGCTGATGCAGCCGGAATATCTTCAGCCGCTTTAGCTTCAGATTGTGAGGGGTTCACAGTAGGAGCAGCGTCAGGTACAGATGGTTGCTCTACTCCTTCTGGAACACTTGGGGTGACGACTTGTGGCCTTGGTCCTTTGCGAAGCCTGCGAAAAGCTGGCGACACCTGAGGGGATGGAGGTTGTTGGGCCTCAAAGTCTTCATCTTCAAGCACCGAACTGGTGTCTTGAGTTGGCTGAGGTGTGGCTAGCGTATCTTGTCGGTGATCAGCCCATGAGTCATCCTGTGCAATTGGCGTCAATGGATGACCAATGCTGATGTGTTTGCTGTTCGTAAGAATAGGCAAAGATTCAACGTTGTACTCGATCTGAGGAAGGACTTCATCATCTTCAACATTGTCATGAGGACCAATGTCTTCAGCTGCGGTGGGATCAACAGCTGGAATGTCTTCAGCCTCTGTGTGAGTAGGCTCATGGACTGTCATGCGACGTTCTCTATGGGCAGATGCAGGGCGAGCAACTGATGTGGGCTCAACAAAGATAGGCTCTTTGGATGCAGCCTTATCCTTCTCTGTCTTGCGCTTCTTGATGGGTGGAGCGTCATCAGTAGCTTGCTTGCGCTTGCGAGCTTTAGCTTCAGCCACCTTTGTCTTCTTGAGCTTGGAAGCAGTTGGGGTGACCTTAGGCTTTGTGCCAGTCATGCTGGCAGGGAAGACTATGCGAGGCATTTCCTGCCTGGATTCTTCAGCTTCGGGCACAAGTTGCTTCTTCTTTTTCTTGGCAGCCATCCTTGGGTCAATGCCAGGGGGCCCAAGGGCCTTGCGCTTTTCAGCTTCATTGAAAGCTTGAACGCATTTGGCAGCCAAGTCCTTGATTCGCTCACGAGAACCTTTAGCTTCATCACGCCTCTGGCGAAAGGCTTCCTTGAGCTCATGCATCATCACCTTGAAGTTCTGAATCTCTTGGATGCTGAGCTTGTCCACATGCTTCTTGAACTAAGCCTTTTCATAATCGATCTTTTGCTTCAGCTCAACAATTCTCTGAGCCAGAGCTAGCTCAGAAGCCATGGCGCCATGAAAGGAGATGCTGAGGCCAACTGGAAGTTGAAGATCGTCGAAGCTGAGGTTGGGGGTGTCAAACCATTCATCAATGAAATTATTGAGCACTTCCACGTCAAAGAGTGGCAAATCATTGAAGATTTCAGCATCTTGCTTGCTCTTGATCAGTTGCTCCAGAGCATCGTCACCAAGATCCTCATCGCTCGAGAGATCAAGGGCTTCATTGGCAGTCTTCAGAACAACGTCAGGAGTGAGAGCTGGACTGGGGTTGTGCGAGGGCTTCTTCCTCAGCTGTCTGCTCTTGGAGATGCGAGAGTGATCATCAGACTGCACACTTGGTGCGGGTGGAGCAGTGGCCAAAGGCTTCACTCTAGAAGCAATTGGTGGAGTGGTCTTAGAAGCCTTGGATTTCTTCTTCTTAGGTTTCGGAGTTGCAGGCGCTTCTTCAGAATCAGCGTCATCTGCAGGTTGATCCACATCCGCCCCTTGAACCCTGATGTGACTGATGAGGCCTTCTAAGTTGTAGAAGGGCCCAACCAGGTTTGGTTCCGCTTCGCGCGTGCCATCAGTGCGGGGAGCAGAGGGGCCAGGATTGAAGTCTAATCCCCAATTCTTCTTGTTCTCTTTGGTTGAGTTCTTGGCATATTGAAGATTTCGCTTGAACAAATTGTCGTCGTGACACCAGAGCGGAGAAGTAGGATCAGCATGAGTAGGTTGAGGCCCTCTGGCCATGCAAGGGTAGAAGCCTTGAGCAATGGCTTCAACACGAGTCTTGGGTGGAGGATTTTTATAGGTGATATCTCCCCATGGATGCTTGATGGCGTTCTTTTCAACATACTCTTGGGTCACGAACCTGTACTTGAACCACTATTCAGCCCAATATCTTCGAATCCATTGGATTTGTGTCTTCCTCTGATTATAATCCTCATCTGGATCAGTTTTGTACATTTCACTTAGATCAGGAGACAAATCTTTGGAGGTGTTGCCACGGCGCTGTCTGCCACCCTTTCTAACTGTCTTGTCAGTAGCCATTGTCTTCAATCTGAAAGGCTTCAAATTGAATGGCTTCAAAACTGGAAAATGCTTCGGTCTGCTGGTCAGACAGGAACTGTCTTCAGGGGAGTGAATGTGACGCTGCAAGAATTCTGCAAATGAATGCAGACTATGGGAACCAAGGGATTCTCCCACGGACATGTACCTGTGACAACATTAGAGATGCGAGGGAAGGGGAAGATGTCATATGCATTCTCAGAAGTTTTTTTGAAGATAAAGCAGTTTTGAAGACTTTGACCTCATAGCGCAAAGACATTCACTCATATGATGAGAGTTGGTTCCAGATATGTACGAATCCACAAATAGGTACGAGTGAGGAATCTAATTATGTTTGAAGCATATGTGAATGTACTAGGCAAGATATGAGATGCAGACATGATAGATCTATATATTTGTGTAGGCAGAAACCTCTTGTGGTAAAAGTGATGAACCTTTATGGATCAAGAAGATGGTAAAAGGAAAGTTTTATTTAACACATGATGAACTGCTTAGACGGAGAGGAGTTGGATGCCCAGCTGTTTGATCTTCCGTGCCCTAACTTGGCGACGGAGGACAGCTACGGCGACGGCGGAGTAGACGATGTCCGCAGCCGGCATGAGGACGACGTCGACGAGGTTGCGGCAGCGAAGCGCTTCGTCGCCGGCGTCGTCGAGAGCAAGCGGAGGCGCTAGGGTTGGTCGAGGTGGAGAGGTGGTAGAAGAACTTTTGACCGTGATGGGACGTGCATTTATAAGCATGGGAGACGGCACAGCGTAATTACGCAGGTACCCCTGGCGGTTCACACACGAGGGACACGTGGCGGTCATGTAACGCATTGGGAGTTGTCCCACGATCCCATGTACACCAGGACTGTCAGAGTGGTCGTTCCGGCTTCTCCGGGTTTCAGGCATAAAGGATGGAGCATTAAAATCAGATTTAAAGTTTATCTCCGTATCTTCTGCTAACAAGGATGCAGAGAAGATATTCGACAGATTCAACAGAATGCATATGATTTGGACAGACATAGTGTGAGATGAGAAAGCATAGAGAGGTTAGGGTCCGATCACATTCACTTAGTTCAAAAGATTCAAATACAAAGACATAGCTATAAGTGAATGATGTAGAGGACAGAACACAACTCTATATATATATGTCCTATACGAATATAAACCAAGTGCGAAGACTTTGCAAATGTAACGCCACGAGAAACACTTCAAACAAGGATTTGGTGGTGGCGTCACCCACCGTATAGGAAGTGTTAGACCCATACACGGCGAACAATTATCGTGGCGCTCCGAAGTCAATTTCCATGTTAATGTATTCACACTTAGAATGTAAGTCTTCATTGATTGAAGATATACTTTACTTCGTGTGTTGCACATCTAAGTCATCAATATGCATAAGTGTTAGGATGTGTTCCTGATTACAGGACATTTGAGGATTCTAAGATATTTAGCTCACACCGCAACTTGCAAAACCTTTTCGCATCCAAGGGCTTTGTGAAGATATCTGCCAGTTGCTCTTCAGTGTTGACGTGTATGATATCAATATCTTCCTTCATGACATGATCTCTGAGAAAGTGATGACGAATTTCAATGTGCTTTCTCTTCGAGTACTGAACTGGGTTGTTGGCAATCTTGATAGCGCTTTCATTATCACAGTAGAGTGGCACATGCTTCAGATGGACGCCATAGTCCTTGAGCGTTTGCTTCATCCAGAGAAGCTGAGCGCAGCAAGATCCAGCAGCAACGTATTCAGATTCAGCAGTGGAGAGTGATACACAGTTCTGCTTCTTTGAAGACCAACAGACAAGAGATCGTCCTAGAAAGTGACATGTGCTTGATGTAGACTTGCGATCAACTTTGTCACCAGCATAATCAGCATCTGAGAATACAACTAGATCAAATTATGAGCCCTTTGGATACCATAATCCTAGTGTTGGGGTGTAAGCCAAATATCGAAGTATTCGCTTCACAGCTAAGTGATGCGACTCCTTTGGTGCCGCTTGATATCGAGCACACATGCAAACACTAAGCATAATATCTGGCCTAGATGCACACAAATAAAGCAAAGAACCAATCATGGAGCGGTATACCTGTTGATCAAACTCTTTACCATTGGCGTCGGGACCCAGATGGTGTTTAGCAGGCATTGGCGTCGAGTATCCTTTGCAGTCTTGCATTCCAAACTTTTTCAGGCAGTCTTTAAGGTACTTCTCTTGAGATATGAAGATGTCGTTGCTTTGCTGACGAATTTGAAGACCAAGGAAGAACTTCAGCTCACCCATCATGGACATCTGATATTGCTCTTGCATCATGTGACCAAACTCATCACTGTATTTTTTGTCAGTGCAGCCGAAGATAATGTCATCCACATAGATTTGGCAGACAAATAGTTCATCATCATATGTCTTTGTGAAGAGTGTGGGATCTAGGGATCCAGGTTTGAAGCCTTTGCTCTTCAGGAAGTCTTTGAGTGTGTCATACCAAGCACGAGGCGCTTGTTTGAGGCCATACACTGCCTTGTTGAGTTTGTATACCATATCAGGACGTTTTGGATCTTCAAAGCCAGGTGGTTGTGCAACATACACCTCTTCTTCAATCCTTCCATTGAGAAAGGCACTCTTTACATCCATTTGATACAGAAGTATGTTGTGATGATTTGCATAGACTAGCAGTATACGAATAGCTTCAAGTCTAGCTAGAGGAGCGAATGTTTCATCGAAGTCAATCCCTTCGACTTGAGTGTATCCTTGAGCAACGAGACGAGCTTTGTTTCTGACCACTTGACCATGCTCATCTTGCTTGTTGCGATAGATCCATTTTGTGCCTATTATGTTGTGCTTGCGAGGGTCAGGACGCTTGACAAGTTCCCACACGTTGTTCAGCTCAAACTGTTGAAGCTCTTCTTGCATTGCTTGAATCCATTCGGGTTCCATAAAAGCTTCAGCCACTTTCCTGGGTTCAGATATTGATACAAATGCAAAGTGCCCACAGAAATTTTCTAGTTGTGTTGCTCTTGAATGAGTAAGTGGACCAGGAGCATTTATGATGTCAATTATCTTCTCAACTTGTACTTCATTTGCAACACGAGGATGAGCTGGACGAAGATTTTGCTCTTGCCGTACATTGTCATCGTCAGGAGTGTTGTCTTCAGGCTGAGCATTGTCGTCAGGTTGATTTGGAGCAGAGATGATGAGTTCCTCGTCAGGTTGTGCTTCAGAAGGCATGATCTCACCGGTTCCCATTAGCTTGATAGATTCATTTGGTGAAGCCTCATCTAGCATAGTTGGTAGGGTCTCTCTTTGTGAACCATTTGTTTCATCAAACCGCACATTCACAGTTTCAACAGTTTTATAGAGAAAGATGTTGAAGACTCTGTAGGAGTGTGAGTCCTTTCCATATCCGAGCATGAAGCCTTCATGTCCTTTCGGTGCAAACTTTTACTTGTGGTGAGGATCCTTGATCCATCACTTAGCTCCAAATACTCTGAAGTAACTTACGTTAGGCTTCTTTCCAGTGAGGAGTTCATAGTATGTTTTCATCAGAAGCTTGTGAAGATAAACACGGTTGATGATATGGCATGCAGTATCAATAGCTTCGGGCCAGAACTTTCTTGGTGTCTTGTATTCATCGAGCATCGTTCGAGCCATCTAAATTAGAGTTCTGTTCTTGCGCTCAACGATCCCATTTTGCTGAGGTGTATACGGGGCTGAGAATTCATGAGTGATTCCCATTGTATCCAGATAAAGATCAAGGCCAGTGTTCTTGAACTCAGTGCCATTGTCACTTCTGATATGCTTGATCTTGACGCCATAGTTGTTCATGGCACGGTTGGCGAAGCGTCTGAAGACATCTTTCACTTCAGTCTTGTAGAGTATTATGTGCACCCATGTGTATCTTGAATAATCATCAACAATGACAAAGCCATAGAGACAGGCTGTGGTAGAGAATGTGGAGTAGTGAGTAGGGCCAAATAAGTCCATGTGAAGCAGCTCGAAGGGTTTGGATGTCGTCATGATTGTCTTCGAGGGATGCATGGCTCTAGTCATCTTCCCAGCTTCACAAGCACCACATAGATGATCTTTCTTGAACTTGACTTCCTCGATGCCTACGACATGCTTCTTCTTTGTGAGAGTGTGCAAGTTCCTCATGCCGGCATGTCCTAGCCTTTGATGCTAGAGCCAGCACTTTGAAGCTTTTGCTAGAAGACATACGGCCATCTGCGGTCCAGCTGAGAAATCTACCATATACAGATCACCTTTTCTGTATCCTTCAAATACTAAAGACTTGTCAGATTCTATTAGTACAAGGCAACTAAATTTACCAAAGATCACAATCATGTTTAAGTCACAAAGCATTGAGACAGACATTAAGTTGAAGCCAAGAGATTCAACAAGCATGACTTTATCCATGTGCTGATCTCTTGAAATTGCAACTCTACCTAGACCCAACACTTTGCTTTTACCAGTATCAGCAAATGTGATGTGACTCTTGTTAGATGGACGTAAGATTGAGTCCATGAGAAGATTTCGATCACCAGTCATATGATTTGTGCATCCGCTATCCATAATCCATTCTGAAGACTTTGGTGTCACTCCCTACAATGCAGTTAGGAGGATAGGCTTCACCAAAAGCCATTATGAAGCATAAACATTTGACGTATACGTGGATTATGAAAGCTTAGACGAAAGTTAGGACTGATAAGATGTTTAGCAAGTGATTCATGAGCAGTATGAGCAGTAAGTCATTTGGGCATTTGATCTTGTGCCCAACAAGTGTTTTAGGTCCCCAGCAATAGCATCAGACGCCTTTGATTTTTGGCTGGAGACCTTTCCCTGTAAGAGAAAGTTAGTTCTTCTTAACCACCCACATTTTTAGGGATGGCTTAGAAGCAATGAGTCTAAGAGCAGCATCTGAGAATTTTGGCTTTGGAGCCCTAGCAAATAATCTTGCGGGATGAGAATAATACTCATAAGAATAGGCAGAAAAATTCTTTGTTTTATGAATATAGTGGTTTGTAGAAACACGCTCATATTCATGGGTCTGAGTATGGTTTCCCTGCAAAACATCCGCGTTAGGGTGACTCAGGTGAGTCCTTTGTTTGTATGAAGCCTTGGGACCATATGAAGCCTTTGGTCTGGGGTTTGTCTTCTTCCTAGGAGGTGTCATGATGATGTTTGCTGGGAGTTTCTCAAGACAACCTTTGGGTACCCAGATCTTCTTCATAGGTGGCCCGTTCCTGCAGTTAGTACCAATATACCCGGCAAACACTTCACCATTTTGATTCTTAAATAGTTTATAGTTTGCATCAAAGGATTCATCAATGATAACATGATTAGCACAAGTGAAGCCAGATAGGGTAGATGGATCCACTGAAGGTTCCTTTGCAGCAACCCATGTGGTTTTGGGATACTGCTCAGGCTTCCAGTATGAACCATCAACATTCATTTTCCTGTCGAACCCAACACCCTCTTTCCTAGGGTTTCGGTTCAGTATCTGCTTTTTGAGGACATCACATAGAGTCTGATGCCCTTTGAGGCTTTTGTACATCCCTGTTTGAAGCAAAGTCTTCAACCTAGCATTCTCATCAGCAATAGTAGTGGTATCCTCAGCAGAGGGGTTAGTTACCACATTAGTATTTGAAGATATTGCAACAGTGGCAGCAGAAGAACATTCAGCAACAGATGTAGCGTTATCACACTCAATGCATTTTAACATTGTGGTTCAAACTCTTCGTGAGTGGAGCTGATCAGTTGTGCGCGGAGTGACTCGTTTTCTTTTTGAAGATCTTCATGAGCCGCTTTCAATTTCTCAAGTTCTCGCTTCCTTTGAATGTAATCCTGGGAAAGCTTTTCATGAGTTTTTGAGAGCGATTCATAAAGACCTTCAAGTTCCTTGTACTTAACATGAAGATTTTTTATGTCTTCAATTAAGGACTGAGAACGGGTCATTTCCGCATCCAACAGGTCGTCGCTTTTGTCTAACAGTTTTTGAATATGTTCCATGGCTTTCTGATGTTCGGTGGCAATTTTAGCAAGTGTTTTGTAGCTAGGTTTTGATTCACAATCAGAGTCATCTTCACTAGATGTTTGAAAGTAAGCATCGCGTGATTTTACCTTGGCACCGCGTGCCATGAAGCAGTAGGTGGGAGCAGAGTCGTCGTCCTCAACAACAATGTTGGGGACGGGGCCATTGTCTTCAGTGTTGAAGATGGACTTGGCCACGTAGGCAGTGGCTAGAGCCAGACTCGCAGCACCAGAATCAGACTCCTCCTCCGCCTCTTCAGAAGCAGATTCCTCCTCTGAATCCATCTCCTTGCCAACAAACGCGCGAGCCTTGCCAGATGAATTCTTCTTGTGTGAAGAATACTTTGATGAAGACTTGGAAGAAGACTTTGAGTATTTCTTCTTTCTCTTGTCATCAGAATCATATTCCTTGATCTTCTTCTTCTTCTCATTGTCTCACTGAGGACACTCAGAGATGTAGTGACCAGGTTTCTTGCACTTATGACATGTTCTCTTCTTGTAGTCATGGGTAGAAGCTTCATCATTTCTTGAGCTAGATCGTGAAGACTTTCTGAACCATTTCTTCCTAGTGAATTTCTGAACTTCTTCACAAGCATGGCAAGCTCCTTTCCAATGTCTTCAGGATCATCAGAACTTTAGTCAGATTCTTCTTCAAATGAAGAAACAGCCTTTGTCTTTAAGGCGCGAGATCGGCCATAGTTGGGACCATAGATGTCACGTTTCTCACATAGCTGGAACTCATGTGTGTTGAGCCTCTCAAGTATGTCAGACGAATCGAGAGTCTTGAAGTCGGCGTTCTTGAATCATCAGGGCAAGGATATCAAATGAGCTGTCGAGTGATCTCACGAGAGTCTTGACGATTTCATGCTTGGTGATCTCAGTGGCGCCAAGTGCTTGAAGCTCATTAGTGATGTCAGTGAGACGATCGAATGTGTGTTGGACATTCTCATTGTCATGTCTCTTGAAGCGATTGAAGAGATTGCGAAGGACGCTGATCCTTTGATCTCTTTGGGTAGAGACTCCTTCGTTGACCTTTGAGAGCCAGTCCCAGACTTCCTTTGACGTGTCCAGAGCACTTACACGGCCATACTGTCCTTTGGTCAGATGACCACAAATGATGTTCTTGGCCGTTGAATCCAGTTGAACGAGCCTCTTGACATCAGCAGGGGTGATACCTTCACCAGTCTTGGGAACGCCGTTCTTGACAACAAACCAGAGGTCCACGTCAATGGCTTCAAGGTGCATGCGCATCTTGTTCTTCCAGTAGGGATATTCGGTGCCATCGAAGACGGGGCACGCATCAGAGACTTTAATTAGCCCTGCAGTCGACATAGCTAAAACTCCAGGTGGTTAAACTGAATCACACATAACAAGGGAGTACCTTACTCTGATACCAATTGAAAGTGCAGTATATCGACTAGAGGGGGGTGAATAGGCGATTTTAATGAGATGCTTCAAAACATGGTAGTAGTCATAGACAAAAGATAAACTCAATCTTATTAGTATGCAGCGGAAAGTAGACTACACTAGGCAAGCCATAATCATGTATTCAATGAAGTGAAAGCACGAAGACTAATAGCAGCTAGGCAATAGGGATCAAGATGGAAGAAGAAATGAAGCCAATCACAACAAGTGAGGACAGTGATTTGTTAGACTAGTTCCAGTTGTTGTGACAACTGTACGTCTGGTTAGGGAGGCTGAGATTTAACTTAGAAGACCGCGTCTTCACCTTATTCCCCTTGAGCTAAGGACACCTAGTCCTCGCCCAATCACTCTAGTAAGTCTTCAAGGTAGACTTCCAAACCTTCACAGACTTCGTTCACCGGCGATCCACAATGACTCTTGGATGCTCAGAACGCGACGCCTAACCGGCTGGAGGAAGCATAGTCCTCAAGTGTAATAAGTCTTCAGGTCACACAGACAGAAAGACTTCAGTAATGCCTAACACTCTTTGGCTCTGGGTGTTTTGGCTTTGTCCTCGCAAGGATTTCTCTCTCAAACGCTTCGGAGGTGGGTTGCTCTCAAATGACAAAAGCCGTGTAATAACTCTGAGCAGCCACCAATTTATGGTGTAGGGGGTGGGATATTTATAGCCATTGGGCAACCCGACCTGATTTGTCCGAAGTGACCCTAGGTCAATAAGGAACTGACACGTGTTCCAACGGTCAGATTTCAAACACTCACACGACAACTTTACTTGGGCTACAAGTAAGGCTGACTCATCCAACTCTGGATAAGATTTGCTCTCATTGTCTTCGCTCGAAGACATAGGATTTGGTTGAGCATCACATCAGTCACTCTGACTTAGATCACATGGACCCCACTTAACAGTACGGTGGTTCCTATGACTCAACAAAGAAGAAAAGGAAACAACAAAACATCTAAGTCTTCGCTCTCCATAGTCTTCACACAATGTCTTCTCTTGTCATAGTCTTCAATATGATTATCTTCATATACCACCACTGATGTAAATGTCTTCATACATTTTTGGGTGTCATCTCCGGTAGGTAAACCGAATCAATGAGGGACTACTGCTTGTGTTATCCTACAATTCTCACAAACACATTAGTCCCTCCGTCAGGTTTGTAGTCAATACTCCAAAACCAACTAGAATGTAGAAACATCCTGGGACCTCCTGATCAATGATCGTTGCTACATTAGTCCTGCCTGGGACCTCCTAACTACTCCTCGAAGCCGAACTCCATGTAGAAACATCCTCGAGATATTCTGGCTCCTGGACTCCGCCATTTGGTTGCATCAACCGAGAAGAAAGGAGAAAGGGGGAAAGGGGGGAACAAAGCAACCGTGAGTACTCATCCAAAGTACTCGCAAGCAAGGATCTACACTACATATGCAATGATATATGTGTAAGGGGGTAATATCTGTGGACTGAACTGCAGAATGCCAGAATAAGAGGGGGAAAGCTAATCCAATCAAAGACTACGCTTCTGGCAACCTCCATCTTGCAGCAGTAGAAGAGAGTAGATGGAATAGTAACAAGTGTCAAAGCTTCTGGCAGCCTCCGTCTTGCAGCAGTTGAATAGAATAGATGGTAAGTTCACCAAGGAACATCGTATAGCATAAACCTACCCAGCGATCCTCCCCTCGTCGCCCTGTGGGAAAACGATCACCGGGTTGTATCTGGAACTTGTCTGGGTGTGTTTTATTAAGTATCCAATTCTAGTTGTCATGAGGTCAGAGTACAACTCCGGGTCGTCCTTTTACCGAGGGACACAACTATTCGAATAGATTAACTTCCCTGCAGGGGTGCACCACATAACCCAGCACGCTCGATCCCAGTTGGTCAGACACACTTTCCAGGGTCATGCCCGGCCTCGAAAGATCAACACGTCGCAGCCCTACCTAAGCACAACAGAGAGGTCAGCATGTCGATCTAAACCCTAAGCGCATGGGGGTCTGGGCCCATCGCCCAATGCACACATGCACGTTGCGAGGGGAGCCTGTAAGCAGACCTAGCCGCTCCTAATACCAGAGCGGCGTTCCAGTCCAATATGGCGCGCGCCACTAAGTCGCTGACGTCAAGAAGGCTTCGGCTGATACCACGAC
The DNA here is from genome assembly GCA_902687465.1 of Secale cereale. Taxonomy (NCBI): domain Eukaryota; kingdom Viridiplantae; phylum Streptophyta; class Magnoliopsida; order Poales; family Poaceae; genus Secale; species Secale cereale. The sequence goes on from LR738714.1 coordinate 455,087,927, forward strand.
ATCGAGTGCCCATAACTATTCCCACATAGCTGGTTAATGCGTATAGGCCAATGGCCAGACTCAGATCAAATACCAAGATCTTGTTAAATGTGTTATTATGAAATAACCGCGGACAATGATCAGGGCCAGGCCCACCTGTCTCCTAATGAACAACTCATAGTGCCTTCTTAATGAACAACTCATAGTGCCACCAATTGGATACAAAAGTTTGGAAGAAAACATGCTCCTAATGTTGAATTAGTTGGACTTTTTGTGCAGTTCCACTTAAATTGAGCATCCCTGTTTGCATAGATATTGAAAGTGTGATTACTATAAAAGTGGCACTAGTTCAAGCATAGACTCACAAATATAAGCATTCCAATTTCTTAATGGGAAAAAGGTTTCTATAAGCTCTAGCACTGGAAGATTTCCATAAGCTCTAGCACTGGAAGATTTCTATAAGAATTAACAATACAAAATGTAATGGTAACAAGTAACAACATTGGTATACTAGCTATGCAAGAGCATTAAACCAAATACAAAAGTCTGAAGGTAACTAGCATTATTAACTAATGACAGTATTAAAAAATTGCAAACCATGTACATTTAAGGTAAATATCATTTCGAACTCGGGTGAACATGAAAAATTGCTATCCCAATCTTAACAAAGGTGTGGCTAGCTTTATTGGTAGTATTTGAGTGAAGTCTACACCCTCTGTACCAATGCTGAAACTTGTTGCACAACTAGTATACCAATGTTGAAACTTGTTGCTGTGGGAAAGCTTGCCACACCTTATATATGTCGATACGCTAATGCAACCCCATTCAAATAGTACATATATACACTAATCCACTGGCTAGTGGAACAGTGGAGTAATTTTTTATTACGGGGTAGAGTATAATGGTTTTTCTGAACTGATCTCCATAAGCTAGCACTTGAAGATTTCTATAAGCATTAACAATACAAAATGTAAAGGTAACAAGTTTCAGCATTGGTATACTAGATGGCAACAACATTAAACCAAATACAGAAGTCTGAAGGTAACTAGCATTATGAACTAATGATAGTATAATTTATTTATTTTGCAAACCATGTACCTTGAAGGTATATATGATTTCGAACTCGAGAGGACCTGAAAATTGCTATCCCAATCTTGATAGTCGATTAAACATACAACTTGACCAATAGAATCAAAGAGAACAGCCGGATAAGGAGGTGCCCACTCTTGACCTTTCCTCATGTCTTCATAATTTTTTGTGCAGTTGAACCAAAATAAAATGACATCAGAGCCTTGGCATTTTGGTGACACTGTACAAAAAATTTGACTTATCTCATGAAAGTGAGGTATGTAATATATAAGCATTAACAGTGCAAAAATCTGAAGGTAGTAACAAGTTTCATCGTTGGTATACTGGCTGTGCAACAACATTAGAATGCCTTAGCTGAAAAATCTTTAATACATCCACGATCAACATCTAATCCTGAAATAATCCAGCGACATTAAATGGCATTGCTTAAATTTATCAGTGGCATTAGACTGAGTGCGCCATTAGTTAAATGTGGCATCATTTTAGCAGTAGCATTGGTTGACTTTACCGCTGGCGTTATACTAACAGCAAAAAAGTGGCAATAAGAGCATGGGAGACCCATTCGGACAGTGGGCGCACCAGTACGATGTACCTCCACGGACGCATAGAGTGGTGAGGGAGGTATGGTTGCCCAGAGCAACAAATATCCAGGCAGCATATGTGGATTATGTCCCATTTTTGTTATGTTCAGCCACCTTTTTCCTATGTGAGGACAACAAATCGATCGACTTGGTCATTCTCTACTGCGTTGTCATGCCTTTCTACCCTTCTTCAACCAAGAGACACGAGACTCGTTCTTTAGCTACTGATTTTCCCCTTTTCAACCTAGATGCGGGTTCGATGCCTACTCTCTTGGACAGTACAGTCTCCATTCCTTTCCTTATTCAACCCGGACATGCATTAGTCTGCATGAAGTAGGGTTTCCTTTAATAGTGCAGATTAAGGTTTTCGTCTGCGTGACCAGTAGAGCACAGGATAGCAAATTGGGAAGATGGTGGAGTGGAAAAATATCCACATGCAGCGACGTGGCGGATGGGGCAATAGAACAAGGGTATGGTTCGAAAAGAGGTAGCATACCTGAGGGTCGGCGGGAAGTGGCTTCGCTTGTGGTCGTTGTCCTCCGCACGCACTACGGCAGCGAGCTTGGGGACGGAGGCCATCCCGCGCGGGCGCTAGGTCTGAGAGGATGGCCTTGTCGTCAGTGTGTGACCTCGCTCGCCAATGACGAGTGCGTCAATGATGCACGTCCTTTTCTTCCCCGACGGATGTGTGACCACCGATGAGGAGGGAGAGAGAGACAGTCTTTTTTAGATCTGGAGAGAGGGTGATAGTGTGAGAAGCAAGTGGGCAGCCCTTAGCAAGAAAGCTCTGAAGCTCCAGCCTATATATGTTTTTTATACTACTAGTACTAGAGGTGGAGTAGTGGTAGAGTAGTTTATATTTTCTCTGCAAACAGTACCAGTTAGTCGTGCTTCAAAACTAAATGGCACGCCATTAAAAAAATAAAGATTGATAACTAATGCGGCACCTCGGGCCAACGCGGCCAGATCGCATTTTGCACGAGAAATTACACACCATGTTTAGTTGACATGTGGTCCCGTGTACCAGATGAATGACTCCAAGTTCGACCACCGTGATGCTAGGTGTGAGCCGAGGAACACTGTTGGAGAGACCCCCCCTCATAATTTTCCTACATTGGTCGTTTGATTCATTGGATAGAATGCTATAGGATTTTTTCCTATGTAATCATGTTTTAATTGGCAATCTAGCATCCACTCCAACTTTTGTTTCACTTCCTTTGATCCTACAAAGAGAGTACTTGCTCTAAATGATGTGCCGCTGCAAGAGCCGCCTATATTAATTAACCATGCTCTAAAAAGGTGGACCAGCTTTGACTATACTAGTACTGTAGGTTAGTAGGTGACCTTGCGCTTGGCTCTTCTCCTCTTTCAGAAGTCGAACAATAATGATGGTACTACTTCTGGCAATATGACACCAAATGAACTGCTGCACGTCCACCGCTTCTAAGCAAAAGTTTCTCCTCGTGCTGCAAGCCACCACGCTCGTGTTGGCGAGGGAGAAGGTGTAGTAAGCAAGCTTCTCGTCGTTCTGCGAGTTGACGGGACACATCAAAGTTACGTATTTATTAGTACTCTCTTCAAAAAGGGCCGACCATGTCCATGACTACCATCCCGTTCTCTATCATTGAGTACGTGCACTATTCACGTGCCATCGAGGAGAAAAAATATTGCGTAGTACTAGGTGCCATCGAAGTGCACGACTCACTTACGCACTGCATATCTTCATTTTCTTGCATGACACGCCACCTTTATGCTACATGTACCGCGTGTCATGGAGGCATATAGTATGATTTTGTAAAATGGAGGCATATAGATGTCCCGCGTGCCGGCAACAGGATGAACAAAGCTCATGTCTTAAATGAAAGAGTGGAAGAACATAGATTCCTGACCACCGAGAAGGAGCTACAAACCTCGAGGTGGAGCGTCTGCACTCATAATAATTTATATTATTCAGCAATAACTAATGCAGCACCTCGGGCAAACGCGGCCAGATCGCATTTTGCACGAGAAATTACACACTATGTTTCGTTGACATGTGGTCCCGTTCCAACATGTCAGTGAGACGACGGCGAGTCCTTTTGTACAATTTCCGAAAGGACGTGTAGGATGGGGCGCCTTTTCGTGTACCGTGGCAAACTGGCAACCGTCCACCAATTCTTCGTCTTTCCCTCTCGATTTGGAACTGCTATCGCACGCTCTTCCTCCCTCCTCCATTTGCCTTCACCCTTCCTTCTGCCATTGTTCGATCGTCTTCTCCATGGAGGGAACAAGCCAGAAACGACGCCGTTATTCTTGCCCCGATCTGAAAGATGACGTGGGGGGGGGGGGACTCATTGATCGATGCGACGTCATCACCTCGGCTAGCATGGCAGGTTCGTTCAAGAACATTCTCGACTCAACTAATAACATCACTACAAGGAACCCAAGGGTCCAGGAGCGGTTTGATCTCCCCTATCTTTTTCGCCGTGACCCTGCTGACTGGCGCGGGGACGAGGGAAGCCTCGCCTTGTGCAAGTTGATGCCGCTTAATAATGATACGTATGATGTTAAGATGCCATGGCTTGAGGGCAAGCATTGGGCAGGCGCAAATGGAGATTGGGTTGCTTATATTGGGTACAATTGCGAGTGGGAACTTGTGAATGTGTACAATTGCGAGTGGATTCCACTTCCAAAAATCTGTGAGTGCCCTGAGGTTGAGCACACAGATGATCTACGTACATTCAAATATGATCATGGTGACTGCCGTCTACGGAGGATAGCAATTTCTCGAGTTCCCAACCGCTCTTGGAATTACAAGAACTATAAAGTTGTTGCTATCTTCGACAAGTTTGTTGCCGTCCTTCGTGGTTCGACTGGATGGATATTGCTCAAAAATCAGTTTCTATACACGGATGTGTACTATGATGCAATTGAATACGAGAGGCTTGTGTTTGCTGCCACCACTCGTGCCACTGTTTTTGCATGGGATCCTTATTGTTTCGGTACGTTTGTCTTCCACCGTAATTACAATTGTTTCATCCACATGCATGCAAGTTAGCAAGTTTCCCTTCTCTACTAATTAACCTTTCTTTTGTGTTTCCAAGGTCCTGTGAACATTCCACCTGTCGGTGTACTAAGGAAGGGGTACCTCAGTACCCCAACTTGTGCACGGGCAGTTGCGGCTTCCCGCGGCAGGGTTTACCGCGTGCTCGCCGGAGACCTTCCTGCTCCATATCACACCATTCAAAAACAAAGTATACAAGACAGAAGATTGAGACCCCGGCAAGCGGAGCTTGCCGGGAAGGCCGTTCCAGGCTCAAGGTCACATCACTCACGCAAGACCCTGGCAAGAGGAGCTTGCCAGGATGACTAGAAGATTACATCATGGGAGACACGCCTCGGCACTATAGGCGCCCCGGCGAGGGCCCGGGGAGCGACAAGCTCCCGGGCCCGGCAAGGTCAAGGCCCCGGCAAGGTGCTTGCCGGGAGAGTTGCGCTGTGTGCCCACGCTCCAGCTCATCGGCCCACGCGTCGCCCTGGGGCCATTCCAGGGACGCGTGGTGGATGGCTGTGCAGCCTGGGGGACACGGTGGCACTCCACGGTGGTGAAGCCATCGCCGTGGCAAACGGAGACGCAAGGGTGGGAGCTTTTGGGGTCGACGGCGACGGGCATTAAATGCCCTTGTCCCCCACTGTCAAAGTAGGTGGCGACCACTGTTCGCGCACTGTAGCTCCACTATTCCCGCACTGTTACAACTACCACCTCTTTTACGTTTTTACCCCTTTCTCCTACGTTGACACCTGTCGGTGACCCCTTGCACTATAAAAGGAGGCCCATGCACAACGTGGAGGTGGTTCGGAACCTAGATCACTCATACGCTCGGTGTAGCTGCTTCTTCAAGCTCCCGAGATCTCCAACTCAATACACAACTAAGCAGGAGTAGGGTTTTACGCGTCTACCGCGGCCCGAACCTGGGTAAAACTGCCCGCGTGCTCGCTACGATCTGCTCTTCGTGCTCCCTCCGCCCTCGTACCTCACAGATAAGGGGCTCCGGTCCCATAGGTGTTCGTGGTGGACAGTTTCCCCCGACATCTTTGGCGCGCCAGGTAGGGGGCGTCGAGGTTGTGCGAATCTGATCCGGCGTTCGCGCGGGCGCATTCTTCATCAACCTCTCCAGTTCATTCAGCAACTTCACCAGCAACAGCTCCATGGCCCCGAAGAAGAAGGCTTCGGAGGTCGGAGGCCCGTCTGCGTCTCATCCGCCGCCACCAGAGCCAACGGTGGGCGGGGGAGGCGCCGTCGGAAGGGTGGTCGCCGGCGAGGACACTCGCGGCGCCACCAGATCCAAGGACAAGACGGACGACCGAGCCTCGGTCTCCGTGGACGCGCCGCGTCCATCTCAGCACACGACAACCCAGCAGCGCCATACCACAGGAGGTGGTATCCGTTTGCTGGGGCAAGGGCAAACCGGAGGCTCGCGGGACGTCCCGGACCACCGTCCGGGCACAAGCAAAGCGAAGGCGCCGGCGCGGGACCCTGCTCCTTCTAACGCTGTTAGGAGTCCGAGCATATCCCGCTCCTCGCACCGCTCGCCCCCGTTCTCCTCCACTCCAACGGAAGCGCTCGCAAGGGCACAACTGCTCCTCGACTTCCCTCCAGCGGCAGACAAGGCCGAAGACTGGAGGGCCACCATCCAGAGCTTGATAGCCTTCGCCAACAACGATTCTCCACAACAGCCGGCGGCCTCGCGGCCGCGGCAAGCTGAGAAGACGAAGGCCGACGGCGACAAGACCGCCGGGGGTGCGACAAGCGTGCACTCCCCGCCGCAGAAGCAGAAGACGCCGCCCCGCCGGAACAACGCCGACGACGGCTCCACAGCATCGTCGGATCCGCGGGCTCGTCGGGACCAGCGCCAAGTCCTTGACGACCGGCGACAAGAAGACGCTCGGACAACAATCGAGCGCCGCCGAGAAGCTCGGCGACAATCAGACCAGAGAGCTGGGAACGCTGTCGACGCGCGCGCGCCCGGTGAACCAGGCGACTTGCCGTACGCGGCAGGCTGCCCTGCGTTCACCCGCGAGCTGCGGCGCGTCCAGTGGCCCAGCATGAAGAATTTCAAGCCCGACGTACCGGAGAAGTACGACGGCAAGACGCACCCCTCGGAGTTTCTCAGCGTCTACACCATCACGGTGCAGGCTGCCGGGGGGCGCGACAAGAAGATTTTGGCGAACTACTTCCCGCTCGTGCTTAAGCCGAACGTCCGTTCCTGGCTTATGCACTTGCCGGAAGGTTCCATTTCTTCTTGGGCCGACCTTTGCCACCAGTTTGTTGGCGCCTTCACCGGCGGCCACAAACCCCACGGCCAGGAGAGCGATCTCCACATTCTGGCCCAGAAGGAAGGAGAATCCCTGCGCAAGTACATCCAACGCTTCAGCCGTGTACAGCACAACATCCCCGACGTCCACCCTGCCGCGGTTATCAGCGCGTTCCACCAGAACGTGCGTAACCGCCGCATGCGTGAGGAAATGGCCATGACCAAAATTCGGGATGTCAGCGAGCTCTACGCTCTAGCTGATAAGTGCGCACGCGCAGAAGAGGGGAGGAGACTCCCCGGGGAGGATGCTGGCGCAGGAGGAAGCGACAGCGACGACGCCGCCCCGGCAAAGAAGAGCCGGCGGCGGAATAACAGAAGGAAAGGCAAGAAGGAAGTGCTTGCCGTCGAGAAGTCCGGCAAGGAGGCCCCCGCCAAGCAAACACAGGCTGGCGGCTCCGGCAAGGAGCCTGCCCCTGTAGCGGCGGCCGACAAGCAGGACGGCTCCGACAAGCAGTATTGCAAGATCCACCGCACCAAGGGCCACGACCTCTCCAACTGCAAGCGCGTCGAGTACCTCGTCGAGCAGCAGAAAGCTGAGTACGAGAGGTGCGACAAGGAGAAGGCCCAAGGTGGCGGCGGAGAGCCAAGCAAGAAGCGGCCGTTCAATGGCCGGGGAGGACGCCACGGCAAGGCCAAGCAGCGGCAAGGTGATCGACCTCCCCGGGGCCGCGACAAGGATGATGAAGTCGACGACGAAGACATGGAGGACGAAGATAACAGCGAGCAGGAGTTCCAGAAGGCCACGGAGGTCCTGTGCGTCGACGGTGGCGCCTCTCTGCACACCTCCCACCGACAGCTAAAGCAGTGGGTGCGTGAGGTGAATGCGGCGGAGCCGCCCGTGGAGTCGCGCAGGCTCCTCAAATGGTCCAGCACGCCCATCATTTTCGATCTTGAGGATCACCCTGATCGCACCACTGCGGTCGGGTGCTTGCCGATGCTGGTTTCTCCCACCATCCGCAACCTCAAGGTCACCAAAATGTTGGTTGACGGCGGGGCCGGGCTGAACTTGATCTCCTCTGCTGTGATCAAGAAACTCCAAATTCCAGATGGCGAGCTCGAAGAGACCGGTTCTTTCCAAGGAATCAACCCGGGAAGGAGCAAGCCCAAGGGGAAGATCACCCTGCCGGTGACCTTTGGCGGGGAGCTCAACTTCAGAACTGAGCGCATCACCTTTGACGTCGCCGATATTCCATTGCCATACAATGGAATACTTGGCCGTCCCGCCCTCGCCAAGTTCATGGCAGCTTCCCACCATGCTTACAACGTACTCAAGATGCCGGGGCCGATAAGCGTCATCACTGTCCATGGCGACAAGAAAGATGCGCTTGTCTGCGTCGACAAGATCTACCGGGATGCGGCAGCTGCGGCCGAGAAGGATACACTTGCCGCTGAAGCTCCCGGGGGGAAGAAGACGAAGACCAAGTCCGGCAAGTGCTCTGGGGCCCACTCCGGCAACCGCACCTCCTCGGAGTGCTGCGCTGCCGTCGAGGACGTCCCATCGAGCTCCACCGACAAGTGTAAGAAAGGGATGGCTGCTCCTCCGGCAACCAAGAAGGTGTCCGCCAAGGAGGACGGCACTGGTGGTACCTTCACCATCAGTGCCACGCTTGACAGCAAATAGGAAAGCACGCTTGTTGCCTTCCTGCGGGCGAATGTCGATGTGTTTGCCTGGCAACCATCTGACATCCCCGGTGTTCCCAGGAAGGTAATTGAGCACAAGCTTGCTGTCTGTCCTCATGCGCGGACCATCAAGCAGAAAGTGAGGAAGCAAGCCGTGGAGCGCCAAGAATTTATCAATGAAGAGATCAAGAAGTTAGAGGCAGCAGGCCTAGTTAGAGGTGTGATCCATCCGACGTGGTTGGCAAATCCAGTCGTCGTGCGCAAGGCCAACGGGAAGTGGAGACTGTGTATAGACTTCACCGATGTGAATAAAGCATGTCCCAAGGATCCATTCCCTTTGCCGCGCATTGACCAGATCGTTGACTCCACTGCCGGATGTGAGCTACTCTGTTTTCTTGACGCATATTCAGGCTACCATCAGATCTTTATGGCCAAAGAGGATGAAGAGAAGACTGCATTTATCACTCCATGTGGCACTTATTGCTTCATACGCATGCCATTTGGACTGAAGAATGCAGGATCAACGTTTGCAAGGGTAGTGTACACTGCTTTCGAGCCACAGATCCACAGAAATGTAGAGGCTTACATGGATGACATTGTGGTGAAGAGTAAGAGCAAGGAAACCCTGATCCAAGATTTGGAAGAAACATTTCAGAACCTGCGCAGGATACAGCTCAAGTTGAACCCCGAGAAGTGCGTCTTTGGAGTTCCCTCCGGCAAGCTTCTCGGATTCTTTGTGTCACAAAGGGGGATTGAAGCCAACCCCGACAAGATTAAAGCCATGGAGCAGATTGAGGCCCCGAAGCGCGTCAAGGATGTCAGAAGGCTTGCAGGTTGTGTGGCTGCCCTCAGTAGGTTCATTTCGAAGTCTGCAGAACGCGCCCTACCTTTCTTCAAAATCTTGAAGAAGGCAGGTCCCATGAAGTGGACCCCGGAAGCGGAGGCAGCGCTGCAAGATTTGAAACGGTACCTATCCTCCACTCCAATACTTGTCGCACCTAGACCACAGGAAAAGTTGTTGCTGTACCTAGCGGCAACCAACCAGGTGGTTAGTGCTGCGTTGGTAGCGGAGAGGGAGTCCGACGAGGAGGCTACACCACCGGCAAGCGAGTCCAGCGGCAAGCAGGGGGCTGCTCCGGCAAGCTCTGGCCCCGACAAGGACAACTCTGCGCAGGAACAGGAAGAAGTGCGGAAGAAGATGGTGCAGCGCCCAGTGTATTTTGTGAGTTCCCTTCTCCAGGGGGCTAGATCAAGATATTCTGGTGTGCAAAAGTTGCTTTTCGGCCTCCTCATGGCCTCGAGAAAGCTGCGCCATTACTTCCAAGCACATGAGATAACAGTAGTCACTCGCTTTCCGCTGAAGAGGATATTGCACAACCCGGAAGCAACAGGCAGGATCGTTGAGTGGGCACTGGAGCTGTCGAGCTTTGGACTCAAGTTTGAAAGTACTTCAACCATACAGAGCCGAGCTTTGGCAGAATTCATAGCTGAGTGGACCCCAACGCCCGATGAAGAAGTCCAAGAAACAAGTGCACCCGTACAAGAAGCAACAAGTGAATGGGTAATGTATTTCGATGGTGCCTTCTCGCTGCAAGGCGCCGGTGCTGGCCTGGTACTCATCGCGCCCACCGGAGAACACCTCAAATATGTTATCCAGATGCACTTTCCCAGGGAGCAAGCGACGAACAACACTGCTGAATATGAAGGCTTGCTTGCCGGCCTCAGGATTGCGGCCGAACTTGGGATCAGGAAGCTGATTGTGCGGGGAGATTCTCAGTTGGTGGTCCGGCAAGTCAACAAGAGCTATCAGAGCCCTTTGATGGAAGCTTATGTCGATGAAGTGAGGAAGCTTGAGGAGCACTTTGAAGGTCTGCAGATGGAACACGTCCCGAGAGCTCAGAACGAAATTGCAGATGACCTTTCAAAGTGTGCTTCGATGAAGTTACCTGTGGAACCAGGGACCTTCTTGCTCAAGCTGACTCAGCCATCCGTTACACCATCAATTGGGCAGTCCAAGAAGAGAAAGTTGGTCTCCGGCGACTACTTGCCGGCGGATCTCCCTGGAACCGCCGCCAAGGTCCCCAAGATCAACAATCAGAACGCTGAGGAACGGTTTGCTCTTGCAGATCCTCGGGTCTGTACAGTTGAAGCAAGCGTTCCCGACAAGCCTCGCCCCGGCGAGCTTGCCGGGGGACCTTCAGTTCCGGCAGAGCCAGAGGTTCTTGCCGTAGAAGCTGAGGTTCCCGCAGCGGCCCTCATGCCTTTAGCCCTTGCCGTTGAGCCCCAAGCTCCGGCATGGGCGCAGCAAATCGTCCGATTTCTGCAAACTGGAGAACTTCCCGACGACCCAGAAGAAATAGAGAAGATAACCAGGCAGTCAAGTATGTACCAGTTCGTGGATAACGAGCTGTACAGAAGAAGGCTCAATGGTGTCAGACTGAAGTGCATCTCCAGGGAAGATGGACAGAAGCTGTTGGCGGAAATACACGGAGGCATATGCGGCCACCACATTGGCGCAAGGGCGCTTGCCAGGAAAGCTTTCCGGCAAGGGTTCTTTTGGCAAGAAGCCCTCCAAGATGCAACTGCACTAGTAACCAAGTGTGAAGCGTGCCAGTTCCATGCAAAGCAGATTCATCAGCCAGCTCAAGCTCTCCAAACAATCCCTTTGTCCTGGCCCTTCTCGGTCTGGGGGCTCGATATCCTCGGCCCCTTCCCCCGAGCCGTCGGGGGCTTTGAGTACTTGTACGTTGCAATCGACAAGTTCACAAAGTGGCCAGAAGTGGAGCCAGTGAGAAAGGTGACAGCACAGTCAGCAGTCAGGTTCTTCAGGTCGATTGTTTGCCGTTTCGGGATCCCTAACAGGATCATCACCGACAACGGTACACAATTCACTAGTCGCACCTTCATGCAGTACGTCCAAGACCTTGGCGCCAAGGTCTATTTCGCTTCTGTTGCTCACCCGAGGAGCAACGGTCAAGCGGAGAGGGCCAATGCTGAAGTGTTGCGCGGACTCAAGACAAGGACCTTTGACAGGCTGCGCAAGTGCGGAACAAATTGGATAGAGGAGCTACCGGCGGCTCTTTGGTCAATCAGAACGACACCAAGTCGAGCCACCGGACAGACACCCTTTGCTCTAGTCTATGGAGCAGAGGCAGTTCTCCCCACGGAACTCGTATACGGATCTCCTCGGGTGCTCGCTTATGATGAGCTCGAGCAAGAGCAACTGCGACAAGATGATGCGTTGCTTCTCGAGGAGGGACGTCTCCAGGCTGCCGTACGAGCTGCTCGATACCAGCAAGCCTTGCGTCGCTACCATAGCCGCAAGGTCAAGGCCAGGAGTCTCGAGGAAGGCGACCTTGTTCTTCGGCGTGTTCAGTCCGCCAAGAATTCCAACAAGTTGACGCCGAAGTGGGAAGGCCCTTATCGGGTGAGACAAGTCACGAGGCCCGGCGCTGTCCGCCTCGAGACCGAAGAAGGCTTACCGGTGAGCAACTCCTGGAACATAGAGCATCTTCGCAAGTTTCACCCATAAGGCGCGGTTGCCGTGATCCGCTCCGGCAACCACCTTTTTTACAAGCTTTGCCGCTATTGCATGTAACCCTTTGTACAAAGCCGGGCGCAGACCCCGTGCATCAGTAAAGATTTTGTGTTCTGCGCTATTTGCCTTTTACATGCTCTTCTTTGCTATTTGCATGAGTTATTTGGCATTTTGTGCAACATACACATCCGGTAAGCATTACAACGCCGAAAGGCCATGTCTTGTTTCCCTCTTCTTTTCCTTTGCCTCTTAAGCCGAAGGAACGTTCCTCGCGCACAAGTTTGCCGGGGGGAAGGAGATGGAGGAGGAACCAAGTGCTGTTCAAGAAAGAGGAGTCTTACCGGGAAGCAATATATGAAAGCTAAGTTATTAGAATTTGACCAGTTCAAATTTTCAAATTTGAGTTGTCTTCCTTGAACAATCACACTTTGTATGGAAAACCTGTGCGCGGAGGAACCTACCCGTAGCTAGCCGCACCCTTATCTTGTTTCCGAGCACGCTCAGCGATCTAAGTGAGCTGCGACAAGTGTCGCGCCCTTACTTCGTTTTCGAGTTCGCTCAGCAAGCTAAGTGCGTTGCGACTAGCTGCGGCAAGGTTGCTTGCCGGTGAGACCTTGGCCAGCAGGCTGCTCAGAGTCCAGCACTCAGCGCTCGCGGCAAGGGCCCCTTGCCGGCAAGCTCCCCGGGAGCGTAGGGTGAAAAGCATACAAAGTAAATGACCAAGACAAGGAAGATAACATTGCACTGATTGATCAAAGTGAGATAAATATCTTACAAAAGATAACTTGTCGCAATGATTAATGAGTTCACAAACATCCTATGCAGCAACAAAAAGAGATAAAGATAATGGAGGCCTAATCTACGCGGTCGCCCTCAATCCTGGAGATCTTGTTCACCTTGGCGATGATGTGGGCGACCTGCTCCTTCAACACCTCCATGTTTGCGTCGGCCGGCAGGGTGCGAAGAACGTTGGTGAGGTTTATGCCGGGATTGCGGTATACAATCTTTGTCAGCACGCGCTCCAAGGTTCCCGTGCAGAGTAGGCGCGCCTCCTCGGCCAGCTGCGCAGGGATCTTCTTCCGAAGACCTGCAAGAGCCGGCGCAATCCCTCTGAAGAAGAGGCTGAGCTTGGCGCTGTGAGGGAGGTTCGGATCCGGGGAGTAGATGAGATGCTCGACTTTCAGCGCCAGCAGCTCCTGGTCGATGTTGGACGCAGAAGATACCAAGTCCTCGGTCCATACCTCAATGGTACGGCGGAAGTTCTCGGACGCCTTGTTGACACTGTCCACCAAGGCTCGCTCCTTGCGGAGCTCCTCCTTCAACTTGGTCTCCCGATCCCGGGCGGCGTCAAGCGAATCCTTCAGTGTGGAAACCTTCAGCTCCAGGTCCTCGATGGAGTCCTTGGCGGCCTTCAACTCGTCGCCCCTCTCAGAAAGACGCACCTGGAGTTCTGAGTTAGTGTGGGCGTCCTTCTCGCGCTCTATATTGAGCGCGGCGACCTTCTCCACGCTCGCCTTCAGCGACTCCTCCAGCTGCGCGACCTTGGCGGCAAGCTCCTCCTTGGCGGTCATCGCGGTAGCCGCGGCAGCTCTCGCCTCCTTTAGCTCCCCGCCAAGGGCCTGCTCCCGAGCGGCAAGTTCTTCCTCGTGGGCGTCGAGGTTGACCTTCCGCTGGGCAAGTTCTCCTTCTCGCCGGGACAGCTCCACCCCGGCGAGTCGCTGCTGCTCTTCGGCCTCAGCCTTCTCCAGCACCCACTCTTGGTATTCTCCGGCGAGTCGCTCGCGCTCCTCCGCCACCTCGCGGAGGGCCGCCTGGTTGGCGGCGCTGAGCTCCGCCGCGCGCTTCTCCATCTCCGCGGCGGCCTTGGCGGCGAGGGCCTCCCGACAAGCAAGCTTCGCCTGCCTGGCCCGGTAAAGGGCCAGGAGCTGGTGAAGCAGCTTCTCCTCCTCGGGCCCTTCACTCCCGCCGGGCGCCTCGACAATCTTCAAGCCCGCGGAGGCGAGGACCTCCCCATCAAATGCCTCGCCCTCCGCGGGAGCTCGCGACGAAGAACCCCACGGCACCTGGATGAAGACGCCGTTGGGGGCTTCGAGATAGTAGCCGGCCTGCTCCGTTCCGGCGGAGGGGTCGGCGGCCGGCGCAGCACTTGATGCTCCCGCCGCCTCCGGGCCGGCGGTGCGGTCGCCGTCCCCCTCCCCGGCCGCTGCATCTGCAGCCGGAGCGGTCTCCTGCGCGGCCGGCTCGGCGGCCTCCGCCGTATCCTCGGCGACAGGGGCGTCGCCGCCGCCGCCCTGCGCGCCCTCCTCCTCGAGGTTGATGACCTCCGTCTCCATCTGCTCGGGGGGAGGAGGATCTAGAAGAAGAAGAAGAAGCAAAAGAAGCTCAAGCAAATATCCAAAAAGAAACGACGCCAAGGAGACAAAGTTACAAGACCTACCTTGGCGGACGTCGTCAGCGGCGGGCTCCCTCGCCGGGGAGCTCTGCCTTGGCGGAGTGGCCGCCCTCGCCGGGCTGCTCGCCCTTGGCGGGGTACTCGCCCTTGGCGGAGTACCCGCCCTTGGCGGAGCACTCTCCCGTGCCGGAGAGTTCGGCCTTGGCGGGGACGGCGGGGCCTGTGGCTCCACGGTGGCGGCCTCCGGACGCTCCTGCGGCTGTGGCTCCACCTCTGCACAAGTCAAGACAAAAATATCAAGATGTTAGAGCAAGACCAAAATCTCCAAGCGCACCCGACGAGCGGAAAGCTGGAACCCAGACTTACGCTGGGGGCTGCGCTGGGGGCTGCTCCTCGGAGCAGCGCTCGGGTCCGGCAGGCTTGGCTCCGGCACGTCCCCAGTTGCCGCGGTGGGCGAGTCATCCGCGACCTCGACCACGGGCACCTTGGCTTTCTTCGCCGCGCGCTGAGCCAAGGTCCTGAAATCGAAGCAAGAAACAAGATCAGCATCAACAATAACCAAGACGAAATTTGAGAAGATGAAGGATATCGAGTTCTTACTCCTGTTCCTCCTCGTCGTCGTCGCTCAAGGCGGAGAAGTCGAACTCCACCCGGGGCGCGTCTGCGCGAGGAGCGGGAGGCGAAGACTCCCTCGGGCGCTTGGCGGTCCCCGGGGCTGGGGGCTGCGAAGACCCAGCCCCCGTGGTAGCCGGGGCCCGAGGGGCGGGCGGAGCCGTCGCTCCGCTCTGCGAAGACTCCTGTCTGCTCGGCGCCGGCCCGCGAGGCGCCTCTGCCGTGGCCTGCGCGCGGGCCGCCTCCGCTGTGGCTGGTGCGCCGGTCGCTCCCGGCGCAGCTTGGCTTCCCCGGGGAGCTCGCGCTGCCCGGCGAGCTGGTTGTTGCCGGGGGGCCTGCGCCCTCTCCCCCATCGCCGTCTTGCGGATGCGCTTAAGTGGAGACCACCTAGGGCTTGCCCGGGGCGGGGAGGTCTCCGACGAGGAGAGGTCGTCGGCGTAGAGCTCCGTGGACCCGCCGGAGTCCTCGGCGGCCTCTGCGTCCTCCTCCTTCTCCTCCCCGGCTGGCTTGCTGGGCCCAGCGCCCTGCGCCGCGGCCTCCTTCCCTCCGGCGCCTCCGCTCCCTCCGGCGCCTCCGCTCCCCGCGGCGCCCCTGTTCCCTCCGGCGGCGTGGCCTCTCGCCGCGGCCTCCGTCTGGATCCCGATGATCCCGGAGTGCCTCAAGGATGGGACTCCGGCGAGCGCGTCGGGAGGCAGCTGCAGTAGCCTGCGGATCTCCGCCTCTTCGGCTTGGCAGGACGCCTCCGCAGCATCTGCCTCGTCGGGCGTGTAGCCGAACTCCCCTGCCGCTGCGGCTACAGCGGCCTCTTCAACCCGAGAAGCGATATACGCAATCTCCTGGTCGGTGGTGTCCCGCGTCAGCTCCCGGGTCTCGTTCTTGTTCTTCGCCACCTCCACAAGGTTGTCGAAGAAGTTGAGGATGTCTATTGACTTGGGCGGAATCCACGTGCGGTCCATGCCGTGCGAATCACACGCGGGCATCATGGCGCGGAGAGGATCACAAGCTGTGCTGTTGCAAAGGGGCACCACTCCCCGGGGCCCCCTGAACCATTCCGGGTGGGCCGGGTCGTGCTTAAACAGTTCCCGGACCATCCCCTTCAGCTCCAGCGACGTGAAGTTGTAGTTGAGCCCGGGCCGCAACCTCATGATATCCGCCGAGTTGCCGTACTCCCAGGCCGGTCTTTTCCTGTCTTGGAGAGGGGCGATGCGGCGGCGGAGGAAGTCTGTGCCTACTTCTGCGACAGACAGCCTGGCGGTCCGGAGGCGCAGAATCCTGATGAGGGCGACGTTGAGCTTGCCGTCGTCCGAATCCAGCTCGCTCCAGTCTCTGCCGCGCACGATGGGCGTTGTGCGCGGCGCGATGAAGGATTGCGGCTGGTCCTCGACAATCCAGCACCATTCTGCACGCCATTCCTCCCACTTGCCGCGGAGCTCCCCCGGCAAGTAGGACTCCTTCTTGTTCAGACGGAAAACCCAAGAAATTCCTCCGGAGAGGGGGGCGCCGGCCTCTGCTCTAGGGGTGAAGAAGTGCCTAAACAGCGCTACGTTTGGGTGTATTCCTATATAGTTTTCGCACATATGTGCGAAAACCGCCATTGTGAGGATGGCGTTGGGGGTGAAGTCAAGAAGGTCGAGGCCATAGGTGTGCATTATGTCGCAGAAGAAATCAGAAAAAGGAGGGCAAAGACCGCAGTGGAAGAAGGCTGCGAAGAAATAGTACCCGCCGGGATAGTTTTCCTTGGCGGCGGCCGGATAAGCTCGAGTGCGGGGGTGCGCCTTGGTTCCCTTGGACCAGAACAAGCAATACTTGTTCCAGAGCTCCCGCGCGCTGAGCTTCGGCGGGAAGACGAGGTTCCGCTTCCGATACGTGGCGAGCTTCGCCGCTTGCTCCGACTTCTCCTTCTTGGCCTTCTCCGCCTTCGCCTTCTCGGTCTTCGGGGCCATGGCGGAGGCGGCGGAGGAAGGGGGACGAAGAGCCCGGCGGCGCCGGAGATGCAGACGGCGGCGGCGGAGGTGTGGAGGCGGAGCGCAAAGGGGATCTCTGGAGGAAGAAGACGATGCAATGAAAGCGTAAGGAGGGGAACCGCTCCTGCTTCCTCTGCTTTTATGGGGAAGTGGGGGGGGGCGTTTCGCTCTTTCCATTGATGGAACGTGGGCACGTCCCATCCCACGACGCCGCAATCGACGCGTGCCGTTACGGGGGTACGCGGCGGATGCGGAAGTGGATTCGGCGCGCCGTGGGCTGCGTGTGCCCGTGCACTGTTTTGGGCCTGGCCCAACAGCGCTCGGCACCGTGTGTGGCCCAGGCCCGGGGGCTCCTGTCGGTGTACTAAGGAAGGGGTACCTCAGTACCCCAACTTGTGCACGGGCAGTTGCGGCTTCCCGCGGCAGGGTTTACCGCGTGCTCGCCGGAGACCTTCCTGCTCCATATCACACCATTCAAAAACA
The DNA here is from genome assembly GCA_902687465.1 of Secale cereale. Taxonomy (NCBI): domain Eukaryota; kingdom Viridiplantae; phylum Streptophyta; class Magnoliopsida; order Poales; family Poaceae; genus Secale; species Secale cereale. The sequence goes on from LR738714.1 coordinate 455,105,539, forward strand.
AAGTATACAAGACAGAAGATCGAGACTCCGGCAAGCGGAGCTTGCCGGGAAGGCCGTTCCAGGCTCAAGGTCACATCACTCACGCAAGACCCTGGCAAGAGGAGCTTGCCAGGATGACTAGAAGATTACATCATGGGAGACACGCCTCGGCACTATACGCGCCCCGGCGAGGGCCCGGGGAGCGACAAGCTCCCGGGCCCGGCAAGGTCAAGGCCCCGGCAAGGTGCTTGCCGGGAGAGTTGCGCTGTGTGCCCACGCTCCAGCTCATCGGCCCACGCGTCGCCCTGGGGCCATTCCAGGGACGCGTGGCGGATGGCTGTGCAGCCTGGGGGACACGGTGGCACTCCATGGTGGTGAAGCCATCGCCGTGGCAAACGGAGACGCAAGGGCGGGAGCTTTTGGGATCGACGGCGACGGGCATTAAATGCCCTTGTCCCCCACTGTCAAAGTAGGTGGCGACCACTGTTCGCGCACTGTAGCTCCACTATTCCCGCACTGTTACAACTACCACCTCTTTTACGTTTTTACCCCTTTCTCCTACGTTGACACCTGTCGGTGACCCCTTGCACTATAAAAGGAGGCCCATGCACAACGTGGAGGTGGTTCGGAACCTAGATCACTCATACGCTCGGTGTAGCTGCTTCTTCAAGCTCCCGAGCTCTCCAACTCAATACACAACTAAGCAGGAGTAGGGTTTTACGCGTCTACCGCGGCCCGAACCTGGGTAAAACTGCCCGCGTGCTCGCTATGATCTGCTCTTCGTGCTCCCTCCGCCCTCGTACCGCACAGACAAGGGGCTCCGGTCCCATAGGTGTTCGTGGTGGACAGTTTCCCCCGACACCACCACCTATACTTGAAAAATTTTATAACCAAGGGGGAGATGACGATGGTGATGATAACGAGCATGAGGACGAGCAGGGCCCATATGCTCACTGGCGGCTGGCAACTAATTCCAATGTATCACCACTTCTTGTCTGTATACGGCCCACTGCTGATGTTACTACTGAGGGAGCAGGTGTTGTCTCCCATGGTCGCACTCTCCGGACCTATTCCAACACCCGTTGCATGGTATTCGGGATGGATACTAGTGTGCTAGCACCAACACCTTCTCCATGGTACAGTATTGATAGCCTTGGAGCAAACTCGCTCTTCCTTGGACAAAACTATCCAATGATCGTGAAAGGCGATCCAACTGCTATTGACACAACGTTACTACCATTTATGAGAAGCAACTGTATCTATACGATGTACATTGCGGTGGCTCTCTACCCTGGTCGTGATATAGTAGGCTGCTTCAGCCTGGATGATCAGTCATGCGTTGGTCTCGAGATTGACACTAGCTGGCCCTTCCCAGAGAATCACTTGTGGTTCAAAGCAAGCGTTTCCAACGCCGAGGATTGGTTGAGTTGAAGTTCATTTCATTGCTTGTTATTTGTTGTGTGATGAAAACTTTAGTATTTATAAAGTATCCTCGTTGTCATTGTGGGTTGATGACCTGTTGTAGGTAATAAAATGATATGCCTGTGATAAACTTACTAAATTTATGAATGGCTTTCGAGTCGCTTCTCTGAGTGGGTGCTGTGACGAGGAAAAAATATTTTCCGAATACACAATTGTACGTGCATTGCAAAAGGTTATCGGATGAGGCCAATCAACAATAGTACACTATTTGTACTAGCTTCACATGCTGCACTATCTCTATGTCTATGTACATAATACAACAAGTTTTAAACTTGAGACCAGCCACCTATCCTCACAAAGAACACTTTTTAACCTAGCACAGACTCCAGGAAATTTGGCCACAGTGTGAGGTGGGCCATATGTTAATGTGTTCGCTGTACGTAACCAGCACCTCGAATCCTCGATACTACTACTATAAGTAGTAGGAGTAGTAGGGTGGCATGGGCCAGAACAAGCATTCACATCTAGGAGTACGGTACACGCCACCAGCACGACTTCCATCTGACACCATATTTGTTGGAGCATGTGCTACAACAATCTCTTCAACCTCGTCATTTCTCTAACTCAGCTATCGCGCGGCGGGCGAGGTGGGGGTTTGCCGATAGTTGGTTTCCTCAACTGCGGTGCCACTTGTAAGGCCAACTCCAACGCACGACCCCAAATGGACCTCCGTTTTGCCCGGATTCTGTCCGTTTGGGTAGGGCAATGGGGTCGTGTCTGGGGCATTTCTCGGATGCGGTGGCCATGCGCCGAACGCGCGGACGCATCCCGGCCGCGTACATTTTTCTTTGCAAATACATATCTTTTTTCATCATTGATTTTTTGGTACACGGAAATACAACACCAAAATTTTTACTAGAAAAACAAGAACCACACGAATACATTTTAGAAGATATCCAACTTCCATAACTGCTCCTGTAAGTTGGATTAGTGCCTTCTTGATACATTCATTGTTGATCTGCGGAGGCTCGATCCTGCGTGCTTCTTTCTTCTTCGAGTGTAAAGAAGTATACGTGTCTAGCCTCTATTCTATCAACAAGTGCACTAGTCTCATCTCTAGCCTCTATGCTAGCTAAAAGTGCTAGAACATCTACTAAATTGCGCTCTATCAATATATCGTTGTACTCTTCTTCCCAATACCAAAACTTGCAACCATTCTACACAATATATTTTTAAGTTAGCACAACTAGTCTAATCCGAGAGCACAACCGAAGATTTGGTCGAGTTCTTCCTCCTTTTGCCGACACGTGGGACATCCAGCATCCAGGACGTGTCATGCAAGAAAATAGAGTGGTAGTTGAAGCCACGTGATGTGCATCTTGGGTTAAACTGTAAATAGAATCTTACTACTCTTGAGTAACACCAAAAGTGGCCACCGAAGATCTTTATTGGATTTGTTTTTCATCACCAGCACATTGAGGTGAAAGATGTGTAGGTTCAGTGGGTCCTCTTGCGTTTTTGCTGATATGTGGGACCGCATATGAGCAAACAGATGATGGGCTCTGCGCGTCTGCTGGCTGGCTGAGAAGAGAGATAGAGGAGAGCTGAGCACGAACTCCAGGAAATTTGTTCTATGTAACCAGCACCTCGATATAGAGGGGTGGCATGGGCCATAACTAGCATTCATGTCTAGCAGTACGGCACACGCCACCCACACGAGTCCCATCCGACACCAATTTTCTTGGAGTCCGTGCTACAACCATCTCTTCCCCCTCCTGTTTTCTTAGCCATCGCGCAGTGGGCGGGGTGGGGGTTGGCCGATAGTCGGTTTGCTCAACTGCGGTCCCACTTGTAAGTGAAAATGCAACACAGCACGCATTCCCCCTTGAGCGGCGTGCCGGACCAACCGTGTGGGGGTGCGACGCGAACACGGTAGGCTTTTCCTTTTGAACTTGTAACTTGTAAATTTTGGTTCTGCTCCATGGCACGACCGATAGATAGAAATAACGATTTTCCCTAGAGTAATGAGAAGTTTGGTTCTGGCGCGCTTTATGCATGGAGTACGTAGGAAAATTATGAAGATGATGCGAAAGGTAAGATAATTACTAGTAGTACCATATACTACTACATGGTTTTGACGAAAGGATAAAGATACGTACGGATCCATCAACGACATCCTCACGCCCTAGTGCATCGGGTCACCAACCGACGTGTGAGGAGCAGTGGCGTTGGCGGCAAGCTCAACGTGCTTCTGAAAAATGTCGTCCAAGGTTGCCCTGCGGTCCTAGAAGGCCAGCATCCTATCGTCCTCCTCTTGCATGTAGTAGTCCTTGTGGACGATTTGCGCGTAAACATGGGTGATTATGTCGATAGTGTATTGCTACACCATGCGCTGCGCGGCGAGCACGACCTCGAGGTGGACATTCTCCGACGCGATGGCGGGCAGTCGCAGGGCCACCAGTGCGTCGAAGAGGTTGTCACCATAGAGGCCGTTGAGGGTGCCAGGCATCACAGAGCCTGGGCGCATGGGCAGGAGGCGTACGCCAAGGTCGTTCGCGAGCTTCTTGATGATGGTGAACTTGTCGAAGAAGTCGATGAGGACCTCGTCAAACAAGGAGACGAACCTGTCGTCCAAGCGGCCCCTCGCCCTGGCGGCCACAAGCACTACCTAGAGACGTTCCTCGGTGCCGGGCCGCAGGCCGGCGTCGTGGACCATCTGGCACAGCTGGCTGATGCTCGCGCTCATCGCCTCCATGGGTCTAGCTTCTAGTCAACTGATCTTGCGATTGGAGTGATCACTCTTGCCCTTGGGTGGGTAGGTGCGTAGCATTTCGTAGATTGGACTGGCGGGAGCCTTTAGATGAGAAGTGCAGACTGCATTGAATTCACGTGCGTGTTGGCCATCTACTCCTCGCCCCTCTACTGCACCTGCCTTTGGCTGTATGACAGGTTGGCCAGCCACCCGTTGGGCCCACATGTCATACACCCAAAGGCAGGTGCAGTAAGTCAATGAAGTTGTGTCCCCCTCCGTGCCCGTGCATGCTTTCAATGACTTGAGACTACCAAAAATCACATGCAGTGGTTAGTTAATTGCATGTAATCCTATTAAGTAGCAAAAATACATGAAGTTATATCACCGATAGGAATAAAACAATACACCATGTATTTATTTACAGAGGGAGTAGTACATTTTTTGTGACATGCATTACTTTGCTAGTCAAATACTAAATCCAGATGGACGTGGTAGTACTACTAAATCCAGACGGTGGAGCTAGTACTAGTAGTAGTAGTACTACCAATGTAGTAGCACTGTACTACCCGTTGGTCAAATTATTACGTGCTGCTCCTCACAGTGAAGTGACAAGACCGTACGCCGGAGATGACACCTAAGTATAGGCGCCGTGTTCGGCATACCATAGTCAGCCTCACCGTCTGAAGTCACTATCATCATGGCTGTAGACCTAGCCTGCTTACAACTAGCCATGTTCGACAAAATTTGCCGTGCGTAGATGCCCGTGCATTGCACGGAACACCAAGATTGGGGGGTGGACGACGCCGACAGTGGCCATCGCACCAGATTTTTCCATGGCCTTCTAGATGTGGTGGGGAGGAAATAAGGCTGATTGTGAGAGACAAGGAGTTGTTTGTAAATAGGGAACGAGTGCGGGCATATTTTTGCAAAACTGGAGAAGTTTGGTTTGTATGCGTCAGATCTAGATCTGACGGTTATTGGGGAAAGATGGCATGCACAACATCATCACCAACTCAGGACCTGTTTGATTCGCAGGATTTTGAAAACACAAGAATAGGACACGACAATATTACAAGTTTCAAACTGATATTACAAATGTTAGGAGTAATGTTGCACCTACGAAGAGGGAATTACTAGGAAGTTTACGTAAGAACTTTCGTTACTTTAGGTGGATGCAACATTACCGTACAAACTAAAATCCACCACCCTGACAAGTCACTAATGGGCAAATAACTTTTCGAGTCTCTGACCACTTGATGTTTCAAAAACAAATTCAACTTCTGCAGAGACTTTGTCATTTAGGCTTAGACGCTTGTGGTGATCAGCATGCCATTCATTGTTGCGCCAGAGAACGCCAAACCTCATTACCTTGAGCACACTTGCCTCGAGAACAAAGGACCCGTCCAATTTAATCTCAGATCTGATGCCTCGATAGTCGATCAAATCAATTTCTGTAAGATGGAGATCAAGGCATTCGATGATATTATTATTGTGCAACACATTTTTCACTTTCGGGTCTTTTTTTATCTGCAAAAGAAGAGAACATATTAGAGCAGCTGGATGTATAAGATTGACGTGTCATCAAGAGGTACCAATATCATTTGCTCATACGATAGGGTTGGCTGGCTAGTGATATTTTTTCACTCTCTCTCTCTCTCTCTCCTCTCATTTACCTAGGAGTACGTGAAGAGCTTGGGCATTTGCTGCCTTCCACTATGTGGCTGATGCCATATTTCGCAAAACTATGCCACATAATACGCATCGATGTCAAATCAAAAGATTTTGGCACCGCTCTCGCGATGTGAGAGAGTTGGCACCGCTGTGCACACAGACCCACATGTATAAACAAATCAATCAAACCAACTACACCAGCCTCTCACTCTCCCAAACAAGTGTTTTTTATTGCCTCAGTCCTCAATGCGCCCTCAATTCACTAGCGTGCGGGGTGCTACCCCGAGTGGTTTCAACTTTGGTTACTTCACCGCGTGTCAGATGGGCCTCTAGTTTACTTATTTTCATACATTGCCACATGGGCCAGCACATGAAGATACAGAACACAAGCTGACAAGGCAGCATGTGGACTAGTTGACCAGTCAACTAAACAATATACGGAGTTATACGCTGACACAGCGAGCATATAATCCGTCGGTATAGAGTGTTCGTGTGAGAGGGGAGGCCCGTGAGAGATAGCAGAGAAAGAGAAAGAGCTACTCCCTCCGTTCGATAATGTAGTTCCAACATTTTTTAGAAGTCAAACTTTTGAAACTTTGACCAAGTTTATAAAGAAATTACTTATATCTACAATACCAAAGATAAATGATAGTATGAAGTAAGTACATGTTGTGATGAATCTAATGATCTTTCCAGATGTAAATGTTTTTCTCTGCATATACCTGGTTAAACTTTTCTGAGGTTTTGACTTTTCAAAACATACATATGCTTATGGACGTGAGAGAGTCCCTAACTAGAGAGAGAGACAGAGTGAAATAGAAAGAGTGAGTGAAAAAATTGTGTGTACGTGTGTGAAAGAGACATGGACAACACTCGATAAAAATTGAGAAAAAACGTGTGTGTCTTATGCAAACATATCACACATGCATCTTCGACAACGGAAGCAAGGTGAGGAGACAAGACCCCTAGCACATGGCCAAGAGGGGTCTGACAAACAAGGGAGAGAGGTCGAGAGAGACGTACGTAGAAAATACTGACATTGGGAGGAGAGAGTGTATGTTTGTCATAGAGAGATCCCCTGGAGATCGTGATGGGACTACATGGGTGGGAGATCGAGTGACAAGGTGTGTGCGCGATAGAAGATACCCCGAGAGATATCGAGATAGACGTATGGATGGAAGGAGACAATACGTGTGTTCCTGATGGCTAGTGAGAGATAATCATACTTAGGGGGGGTGCTTGCACCTATGATGGAGTGAGGGATTATATTACTTATTAGGGGGGTGGGTGTCACATAGAGAGAGAACAAGGGCGGAGAGTGTTGGATGGGTTTATATGTATAGCGTAAGCAAGACATGTGTATGTGTGAACCAGGGAAATACAAAGTTTGAGAGATATTGAGGAGCCCCGATAAGGTTGAGTGGTGCGTCAGATAGCTAAGAGGGGGAAAGAGATAGTCCATCCGCTCGATAATGCAGTGCATGTAATTTTATTAGCAGTCATACTTTGGAAACTTTGATCAGGTTTACACAAATGTTATTTATATCTTCAATACCAAAGATACATCATACGAAACTACATCTCATGGTGAATATAATCGTATATGTTTGCCGTTCCAGATGTAATTGTTTTTCTCCACGTACATGGTCAAACTTTGTGATGTTTGACTTTTCAATAAATCAATATGCTATGGACCGAGGAGAGTGCCTAAGTTGAGAGGGATCAAGTGCGTGTGAAGGAGAATGAGTAAGTGTGCAAAAAGAGTATGTGTGTGAAAGAGAAAGTGACAACAAACGATAAATTAGAGAGAGTGTGTGTTTTTTCATTTCTTAGGCGAACATATCACGCATGCATCTTCGAGATAGAAAAGCGATGCGAGGAGATACACGAAGATAGCTAGTGTGTGATTGTTTGCAACGGAGAGAGACACCCCTATAGCAAATGTCCAATAGAGGTCTGGCCAACAAGGTACAAAGGTCGAGAGGGACACATGGAGAACATGCACGCATGGGGAGGGCGAGAGGGTGTGTTTATGATAGAGAGACCCCCTCGAGATCGTGAGGGGGCTATATGGGTGGGAGATCGAGGGAGGTACGTGCGCGATAGAAAGATGCCCCGAGAGAAATCGAGATAGACCATGCACATGTTTGTGATGGAGACTAAGATTAGCTAGTCATATACATATAGGGGGGACTGTTTGTGCCTACAATTGAGTGAGAGACCATCATACTTGGCTAGATAGGCATGAGATTGTGTGTGTGTGCATGTGATATGGAGAGAGAACGAGGGGGAGAGATAGAGTTTTAGATGAGCCTATCGAGTGCGAGTGAGATATGCATGTGTATGTGTGACCCAGGTAGATGGAGAGTTTGAGAGAGAGGGGGAAGAGCTCCGAAACAACAGAGTGGTGCGTGAGAGAGTTACGGGCAACGAGCCAAGGAATTTGTGTGCGTATGATGAGTGCACCCAAGATATCTAGCTTGGACTAGAGAATCATACATAGTGTGCGAGACAGACCTATAGAT
>LR738714.1:455115426-455146673 GCA_902687465.1 Secale cereale
TACCTCGTGGGCGCCAAATCACATTCTTCCCGGAAGCTCCCTTCTCCCGAGCCGCGAAACCTCAGCCCCTCCTCCATGGTGCCCCCACCGCACCAATTTCACAGCCGCCCTCCTCCCTAATGCCGGAGACGTTGTCCATTTGTCGTCGTCCACTGGGCCGTGTGCCTCTTACTCCATGCTGCTGGAGTTGCCTCGATGACGGCCGCGTGAACCGTACCAGAGCCGATTCACCCCCTCCGTTGTTCACGGCGCCGGAGCGGCTCCAACTTCGGATCCGTCCAGAGTCCCAACGCTGCTTCCCCGTAGCCGTCGACTGTCGCAACAGCGCTGTTTCCCTGCCGCCGGTGGCCACCGCATTCACGCCGGCCTCATCGACTCGGAAGCTGGACCTGCCTACTTCACCATGCCGCCAGATAGGTCGCACCCTCATCTCAAATCACTTTATTTAGGCGTCAGTTGTCTGAATTTTTATTCTGGGCCAATCGATTCCCAATGGAAAGCAGCACTCCTCGAGGCGTCGGAGCTCCTAGGCTGCCGGTTGGCTGGTCTAACGTAAGGGTGCGGGGCCGCAAGTTTGTCACGGAAGCAGCGCTTAGATGGCTATCTTAGAGTTGCATGGGTTCAAGGTACTGTCGCCGCCGGATCTGGATGATGGGAGTCTTTGTGGATTGGCCCGGGGTGGCGCAACCACGACAGTGCGGTGGGGCGGGAGCGGGGTTTTGGCCGGGGCCACGGATGGCGGAGACAAGCTGCTTTGCCATTGGTCGCTGGCTCTTCGGGGAAGATTCCTAACAGTGTCAGCCGGGAGGCACAAGACGGCCATCAAGCCATCCGGCGTAGATCGGACAGTACCAAAATAAAATAAAATCGTGTGACCCCAATTTAGTCCCAGTCAACAAACGTGTGACCACTCTCGTACCTTGTTGTTGATCTCCTAGTGTATTTATTCAGATCAAAGAGATGTGTCGTTCTTAACATTATGCGTTATCTGCAGCGTTATGTGCATCTTCAGCCACACCGTCTTTTGTCTCACTGTAGCTGCTCCAACAAGGGAAGCATACACCAGAAGGGAGCTATAGTCCCCACTCAATAGTTCCCTGCATCGAATGCGCGTGCCCGACATGGACAGCCACAACAACTGCAGGGCCATCGACAAGTCAGCACATGATGCTCACTCCTATGGATGGCAGCCAGATAGGTTGTACCCTCATCTTACTTGTGTGCAACATTTATGGCTTTGTTATTCATATAAGCATGGAAAATAGATTATCACATTTCACTATATATTCATGCTGATCTCTTACGGGTCTTGTTTAGGAGTTAACGTTGTTCCATAGTTCATCTAAGATACTTGTTCTTTAGGTAACGATGTTCCATAGTTATCATCCATCAGCCAATGTTATCCCACAGACTGGTGATTATAGTATTATACCACTTCTAGTATTACCTATGCTGTTCTTTAATACTTTTGTGTGCCATCTAGTTAATCTCGAGTACAAACGATACATATTCTGTAGCTTTCATCTGTGTTGTCCCTTTAGTTTTTGAGACATGTTGCTGCTAGTTAACCCCAGTCCTACTATTTATGTCGTCTCCTACAGGCACTCATTACATAAATCTAACTACTAGTTGTCTTCCATGCATGTCAGATATAATTGCACACACTTATATATCCACAAGAACCTCAGGGAGCAATGTAAAGGACAATAAACTTGATGTCAGTGATACCCAATATGATGGAACATGTAAAGGCAGTTCTTCAGAAGACTTGCAGAAATATGTTGAATCCTCTTCACCCCACAAGGTCCTTGCTCTAACTTTACCCGTGATATGGGTACAACATGCATATAATGTCCTCGAGTGTATCTACTCTGTTGCAATGCCATGTGCTTAGCATGCTGATCATGCATGTAAATATGGCATGCCTTCCTATTTTTCAGTACCTATTCCATTCATGATAACATGTTTTCAAATTCAAGTATTATCATTCTACTCTATCGCAATGCCATCTGCTTAATTTGGACATCATGCTTCTGAATATCTTATGCATTGTTATTCATCAGTATGTACTTCATCTATCTACCATACCATGTTTTTTACATTAAAGTGTTGTTCTAGTGCTCTGTTGCAATGCCATCTTAGTTTTCCAATCATACATGTGTATGTTACCTTAGTTTTTTCTGTACATATTCCGCGAGCATACAGTTTTACATTCAACTAGTATTTTTTTACTGTGTTGTCCTGTCGTATCCCTAGCTCTTACACCATACTCCCTCCGTCCATATTACATGTTGCCGAAATGGATAAAAAGGATGTATCTACAACTGAAATATGCCTAGACCCATCCATTTTTTACCAGATGGAGGGAATACATGTAAATATGTCTTGCCTTTCTATTCTTCAGTACCTATTCCATCTCTTTGTTGTAGCATGTTTTATAATTGAAGCACCATTCTTCTATACAAGGCATGCAAGGGGAAGACGACTATGTTAGAATCTGAAGGGTTACAAACCAGGTCTTTGCAAAAGATCCAAACGCCAGGAGATAATAAACCAACTCCAGTTTTTATAGATACTGCTCCAGCACAGAGAAACCCAACTCCTACTGATAATAAGCATATTCCAGTGGCCAAAGAACTAGTCCGCTCCAGTCCAGCAAAAATATGTTAACTCATTTCTAAGAAGCGTGTGCTTATCCTTGCATCATGAAATTTTATAGTATGCTGATCATATTTTCTACATGTTTCTTACCCATCTCTCTTTTAGAAAATAAGCTTAACAGATAGAAGAATTTCTGCACTGGTATCGTCTGTGAGGAAAGATTCTTGCAGGAATTCTCTGTACTCCAATGCAGATGTAAGTACCTGTTGTATATCACTATATTTCTACATCAGCATGTATTTTGTTAATCGGCATGAATCCAACCTTTATCTGATCTAAATTTAGTTGTAGCAAAATGTATGATTAAAGGCCACAATGTTGATTTTTGTAACGAAAACTGCCTGGTAGTTTTGCATCCTGAGCCGCATGAGTGTACTATCTCATATCAGTGGGTTGGATTACTTTGGTTCTGCAGTGGGTTTTCAGTGTTTTTTACTGTGTTGTCCTGTCGTATCCCTAGCTCTTACATCATACTCACTCCGTCCGGATTACATGTCGTAGAAATGGATAAAACTGGATGTATCTAGAACTAAAATACGCCTAGACCCATCCATTTATTTCCGGATGGAGGGAATACATGTCAATATGTCATGCCTTTCTGTTCTTCAGTACATATTCCATCTTTGTTGTAGCATGTTTTATAACTGAAGCACCATTCTTCTATATAAGGCATGCAAGGGGAAGACGGTTATGTTAGAATCTGAAGGGTTACAAACCAGGTCTTCGCAAAAGATCCAAACGCCAGTAGATAATAAACCAACTCCATTTTTCATAGATACTGCTCTAGCACAGAGAAACCCAACTCCCATTGATAATAAGCAGATTCTAGTGGTCAAAGAACTAGTCCGCTCCAGTCCAGCAAAAGAATGTTAACTACATTCTAAGAAGTGTGTGCGTATCCTCGCATCATGAAATTTTATAGCATTCTGATCATATTTTCTACATGTTTCTTACACATCTCTCTTTTAGAAAATAAGGTTAAATGATAGAAGATTTCCTTCATTGGCATTGTATTCGAGCAAAATATCTTGTGGGAATTCTCTGTGCTCCAATGTTGATGTAAGTACATGTTGTGTATCACTATATTTTTACATCAGCATGTATTTTGTTAATCGACGTGAATCCAACCTTTGTCTGATCTAAAATTAGTTGTAGCAAAATGTTAAAGGCGCCAATGTTGATTTCTGTAAGGAAAACTGTCTGGTAGTTTTGCATACTGAGCTGCATGAGTGTACTATCTCATATCATGCACATTACTGAATTGTAATGCTACTCTGGTTGCCCATTCATTCATTGTGTCAATGTTGCTTTTGTATTACCTTACCTGGCAGATGATAGATGTGCCATATTGTGTTAATTTGGTGTTGGCTAGTTGCCCAAATGTTCATTGTGCCAATGTTGCTTTCCTATTATCTGACTTGGCCAATGATAGCCATGCTAGTGTCTTAATTTGGTGCAGGCTGCTGAAGATAAGAAGACAAACTCTGAAAACAGCAAGGCAACCCCATTTTTTCTTTCCAATAAATCTAGGCCAGTTAATATGCCAATAACTCATGATTAATTTGTTTGGTTCCCCTCCTAATGTATGTTATGATGCAGTGGTCGAGACACTCTCCCCTATCAATAATACAAGCCTGCCAAAATCGCCATATGAATCTGTTTAGTATCCTCTATCTCGAATGCAATGGAAAAAATGTATGTCTGTGAACCAATTAATGGTTGAAGGAATGATGGAAATGGTGGAGGAATCAGAGGTGCAGAGTCGTGCGTCACAACAACTGATCAATGTTTTCAGAGACAGTGTAGCTAAGCAGCAAGAACTTGCCCACATGCTTATGGGCGTCATCCGTGCTGAGGTTGCAGATTGTGATGTTGTAGATCGTTAGGTTCTGTTCATTTATTTGCACTGGCATCAATCTTTGATTGCCCAGTGGATGTAATTTCCTGTAATATATGCTGGATGTGCAACGTTTTTCCTTGTATGTCGTACCTTTGTGTGACGCCCGAAAACGGACGCTCCAGAAGATTCCAGATGTTCCGGGTTTTCCCGTGTGTTTCATTTGTACTTGCTTCATTTATTTTTGCATTGTATCATGTCATCATGCCATCAAGTCTTTAAAAAAAATTAAACTCAACTAAATAGGGTCTTCGTTCCATTTAAATTGAGGGATACTCACTATGGTGACTTCTCTTTATAACATATAAAAGCCTCTCAATATTATTAGGGAGGTATATTAAATTATTCCATTTGTTTGGAATTCACCATAACACACTTGCATATATTTTACCCCATGCCTTTTCTTTCTCATTTCCTTGCCTCAAACCTTGCCAACTTTTCCTTTCCCTTTTATCGAGGCTCTTCCTAAACACTCAACATTTATGGACTTCTCAAACACCCCATTCCTATTCAATCCATTTGAATTAAATTCAAATGAATTTGAATTCAATTCTTGCAATATTGCCACTTCTATTTTCCCTGGACCAAGCTCATTTTTATGAGTCTAGGAAAATTAACCTCCTCCCCAAATTCTTTCCCTAAACCCCTCTTTATTTTTCTTCTCTTTATTTGTTTTCTGCTTAAGATTATAAATAAATAAAAAGAGAAAGGAGGAGGGCAGCCGCAGCCCAGCCTGCTCCCTGCGGCCAGGCCGGCCCAACCTCCCCCCAGCGGCCCAACTAACCTAACCCTAGGCCCGACCGAGCCTCTCCCCCATCCTATCTCTCGCCCCTCTCCCAGTCGCTCTCTCCCTCCCAGCGCCGCACACCACCTCTCGCCGATCCCCACTCGCTCGACCCCCTCCTGCCCGATCTCCCTCGCGCACCCGAGCACATGGATGCGCCGCACCCGCGCCTATCTCCTCCGCCGTCCCGATGCGTCGCCAGGGCGCCGGGCGCCCATCCTCGCCACGCGCCAGCGCCACCCCGACCCCGAGCGCCATCGCGTCCGCCACCGGGAGCTCGCATGTCGTCGCATCCTGCCTCTGCCTAGCGCCATCGGGAGTTCTGCCACGCTGCCACTTCAACGGACCCGTCAGCCTAAGCCTGTTCCCGCCGTCCTTCTTGGTGCCGCCCCTTACCTCTCCTTCCCCTGCGCCTATCATCGCCGACCTGCCGTCCTCGGCCACCCCGATGCACCGCCTTCCTCCCTTCTCTCTCACCCGAGTTCTCTCTGTCCTACAGCAGCTTGTCGAGCCATGGCTCGCCGCCTTGCAGCCACCATCAGGAACGGGATCCCCTCGCCCGGAGTTGCCCCGTCGCGTCGTTCTGCTACGCCCCGTCTTCCTCCTCGTCGCATGGCCACCGCTGGAGCTGCTCCTTCTGCATCACACCAAGTCCGACTCTAATCCCCTACCTCATTGACCGCGTGCCTCCACTGATTTTGGCCCAGCCGCTCCGCGCCCTACAGCCACGCAAACCAGCCACATGCCAAGCCGACCACAAGTGTCGTCTCCTGGAACCTCCATCACAAGTTCGCTCGCCATTGACCGTGTCAGCCAGGCGCAGGGGCCAGCAGCTGCGACCTCATGGAATCGCAAGTTCATCAAGTACCTCTTTCGAAGATGCCAAGTACCTCGTCGACAGATGGACGACTACCATTGGCCCTCAAGACACGAAGTACCCCCTCGGATACGGAAGATCGACTACGCCTGGCGATGCGTCAAGAACCTCTACCCACGACCCGAACGTCTACGACCCGTGTAAACTACCATCGCGAAGACCGGGAAGCGTCAAGTTCGACCACCTTCGTTGTACCACTACCGTCGCCCAAGACCACGTGTACCACTACTAACGCCAAGTACCCGGATGACGACGACACGACAAGTTCATATACGTGCAAGTACCACTACCGTCGCCTCGGAGACTTTGGAGTCGCCAAGTACCTCTTCAAAACGAACGTGTACCTCTACGTCAATGACGACCCCGACGCCCCGTGTACGACTACGAACGGAACGACTACTTCCCACTACAAACGTGTTCGACTTCTTCCCTCGACGACTCGTTCCACCCCGAATGCACGCTTCAAAGGTATACCACCGAGTCGACGCCCGTGAACGAATGAATGCTTGTGTTGTATGAGATGCACTCGCTTGTTTGCCTCGAGTCCGAGTGCCCCTCGTTTGCCTTGTCGCCAACCCATGGGAACCCGGTAACTGGATCGCCCCACCTATCTCTCATTTGACACGCTCACGTCGACCCTTTCTTTTGCACCCGTCTCTCAACGAGTTACCGGTACTGAAATGTTGTTGGGGCACCATTTTCGGTTATCGTCGTCGTGGCACCCCTTTCCACCACGGTGACAAATGCTTCATATCTCTTATGTCAACCTTTAACTAAAATTTGCATAAACTTGAGAATGTCATCCGCATCATGATAACAATAATAAAAATGTTTAAATTGTTGTTTGCTTCAATAATTGCCAAATATGCACATGGGGATTTTCCGGAATTGTTGTTGTTATTTCCGGCCTCATTTAAAATGACTAGCTAGTGTATTCTTGCTCATGCTTCACCTCTTGCCATGTTTAATAAAAACATTTAATCTTGTCTTGTAAATAAACAAGAGTGAACTAATTAAATAAAGTGTGGTGTTCCGTCAATATGCAATTGAGCTCCGCTTAAATTGTAGTGTTGTTTGAGCACTTTGCCATGCCATGCATATTTAAACCGGACATGCATCATATTTGGTTGTGCATCATATGTCATGTCTGTGCTTGTGTGTTTACCCTATTGTTTCTTCTTTCCGTTATGCTTCTCTCGTTAGCTTCGGATTCCTTCCGAAGTTGTGAGGTTTTGTTCGACTACTTCATGGACTTGTTCTTCTTCCTTGCGGAATCCCGGGCAAGATGACCTTACCCAGATATCACTACTATCTTTGCCTATGCTAGATGTCTCTCTCTTTAGCTTATTGACTCGATGCCTATGTCTGTTTGTCAGCCTCCTATTGTTGCCATGAACCTCTCTAACCACCCAACCTAGCAAACCTTTGATTGGCTACGTAAGATTCGCTCAACCCCTCTTATAGCGTTGTTAGTTGCAGGTGAAGACTTGAAGATTCTTGCATCATGTTGAAGTTATTGATGGGATATCACAAATATAACCTGTTAAACTAAATCACCTATATACTTGGCAATGGGTGGAAGGCTTGGCCTTTTGCTCGGTGTTTTGTTCCACTCATGCCACCTTAGGACCCGATAAACCGGTGTTATGTTCCTGTATTTTGCGTTCCTAACATGGTTGGGGTTTATGGGCCCCCTCGATAATTCGTACTGCTTAAAGCTTTTCTAGCGAGGCCCAACTTTGGTACTACATTTGCCTAACAACTAAAAACTTGTCGAGGGAGTAATTAACCCGAGGATTAAATAATCAACCCCCGGGCTAGTGCTCGTTTTGAGTGTTGGTCCAAACTAGAGCACTGTGCGGGTCCGCCCCTTGGCAACTTGGGGTATTTTGGCACCTGTACGCTTCGCTCATCCGGTCGTGGCCTGAGACGAGATACGCGCGGCTACTATCAGGGTATCGACACGCCGGGAGGTCTTGCTGGATTAGTTTTACCTTTGTCGAAATATCTTGAGCACGGGATTCCGAGAATACTCGGGTCTTCCCACCTTGGAGTTGCGACTCCGCAGATCGTGAGCTTGTGATGGGCTAAGTTGGGACACCCCTGCAGGGTTTGATCTTTCGAAAGTCGTGCCCACGGTAATGTGGCAGATGGGAATTTGTTAATATCCGGTTGTAGAAAACTTGACACCATGATCATAATACACTACCAGCGTGAGTAACCGTGACAGTCGCTTTCCGATGGGGTTCGGGAAGTGAACACGGTGGGGTTATGTTTGACGTGCTTAGATAGGATCACTTCGTGATCACTCTGACGATCGTTGGCATTTTCTCTTCTCGCTCTATACACGTAAGATAGTGTTAGTGCTGCTGCAACCTTGTTTAAGCCTTTCCCACACCTAAGGCTTTGATAGTATTGCTACCCGGGAACGGGATTGCTGAGTCCTCCGTGGCTCACAGATTCTACACAACACCAGATGCAGGTACCGCTGAGAACAATGCAGGAGATGGATCAGAACTTCAATGGGAGTTCGATGAAGAACTTGGCCGAATGTATGTGACGTTTTCGACGATCAGTAGTGGTTCCTACTAGGGGCGATCGGGATCTTGTGTTGCTTTATTTATGGTATCTTTCATTTGGATCTACGTCCGTAGTCGGACTGTGATGTTATTTGGATGATGAATGTTTATGTAATGCATTGTGTGACGTGGCGAGTGTAAGCCAACTACTCTTTTGCAATTTCATCCCTCTTTTACATGAGTCGTGCAAAGATACCATACTTGAGATCATTATAGTATGATATTATACCTTTAAGTCGTGCCTCGACACGTGGGCGGTATAATCTCATACTTGGCATTACACTTTGCTTGATCGGTTTTGTTCCTGTGCATAATTGCTCGTCGTAATGGGCTCAAATTATCTAATTTGGCCCAAAGACATGTACGAACTTTAGTGGGTCCATTAACTTAATGGGGCATTACCAGGCCGAAAGCTAATGGTCGGCCCTCTTAACTCCCGGGTCGTTAACAGGCTGACATCAAAGCGGGCAATAGGTGGGCCCAATTGATTTCACGGGCCGTTAATAGGCCGTTACTAAGTTCGGGCTACATATGGCCCAACTATATTGTGGGCCTTTAGTAGGCCGAAAGAGACAGCGGGCTTGTACTGGACCATGAAGAGCATGGGCCACTAAGAGGCCGAAAGTCAGGTCGTATTGTAAATGGCCCAACTGTGTTGTGGGCCTTTAGCAGGCCGAAAGAGAAACCGGGCTGGTATTGGACCATGAAGGGCATGGGCCGTTAAAAGTTCAAAACTCAGATCCAACTACAAATGGCCCAACTCATTTATGGTCCGTTAACAGGCTGAAAGGCACACAGGGCCGGGAATTAGCCCAACACTTAAATGGGTCGCTAAAAGGCCAAAACTCAGGTCCGACTACAAATGGCCCAACAGATATATGGGCCGTTGCTACTTCTCGAGCTTGTGTTGTATTCCCTCGAAGAGGAAAGGGTGATGCAGCACAGTAGCATAAGTGTTTCCCTCAGTTTTTGAGAACCAAGGTATCAATCCAGTAGGAGACCAAGCGCGAGTCCCTCGCACCTGCACAAACAAATAAGAACTTCGCAGCCAACGCGATAAGGGGTTGTCAATCCCTTTACGGTCACTTACGAAAGTGAGATCTGATAGAGATGATAATTTATATTTTTGGTATTTTTAATTTAAAAGAACAGCGAATAAAAGTGGTAAAAGTAAAGTAGATGTAGATTGATATGTTGAGAATAGACCCGGGGGGGGCACAGTTTTCTCTAGTGGCTTCTCTCGTGATAGTGATATTCTACGGCGGGTAAACAAATTACTGTCGAGCAATTGATAGAAAAGCGAATACTTATGAGACTATCTAGGCATGATCATTGTATATAGGCATCACGTCCGAGACAAGTAGACCGACTCCTACCTGCATCTACTACTATTACTCCACACATCGACCGCTATCTAGCATGCATCTAGTGTATTGAGTTCATAAGAACAGAGTAACGCCTTAAGCAAGATGACATGATGTAGAGGGATAAACTCAAGCAATATGATATAAACCCCATCTTTTTATCCTCGATGGCAACAATACAATACGTGCCTTGCTGCCCCTACTGTCACTGGGAAAGGACACCGCAAGATTGAACCCAAAGCCAAGCACTTCTCCCATTGCAAGAACTATAGATCTAGTAGGCCAAACCAAACCAATAATTCGAAGAGACTTGCAAGGATATTATGAGCACACATAAAAATTTCAGAAAAGAACCAAATATCTTTCATAGATAACCTTGATCATAAACTCACAATTCATCGGATCTCGACAAACGCACCGCAAAAAGAGATTACATCGAATAGATCTCCTCTAAGACCGAGGAGAACTTTGTATTGAGATCCAGGGAGAGAGAAGAAGCCATCTAGATACTAGCTATGGACCCGAAGGTCTGTGGTAAACTACTCACAACTCATGGTGAGGCGATGATGATGATGATGATGAAGGCCTCCGTGATGGATCCCCCTCCGGTGGAGCTCCGGAACAGGCTCCAAGATGGGATCTCCACGAGAACAAAAGGTTCGGCGGTGGAATTAGGGTTTTCTTTCTGTTCACGGAGTTTCTGGGGTACGTAGACTTATATAGGAAGAAGGAGGTCACCAGGGGACGCTCGAGGGGGCCATGAGGCAGGGGGCGCGCCCTGGGAAGGGGGGCGCGCCCCCCACCCTCGTCGACCAACCCTCTGTCCCCTGGCGTGGTTCTCAAGCTCCGCGTGCGTGATTTTCTCCAAAAATATCTCTCGCGAAGGTTTCATTCCGTTTGGACCCCGTTTGATATTCTTTTTCTGCAAAACCCTGAAACAGGCAAAAAACAGCAATCTGGACTGGGCCTTTGGGTTAGTAGGTTAGTCCCAAAAATGATATAAAAGTGAATGATAAAGCCCATTAAACATCCAAGACTTCATAAATAATAGCATGGAAAAATCAAAAATTATAGATACGTTGGAGACGTATCAACCGTCACCAGGATGAAAGACACACCGGGCCGGAAATTGGCCCAACACTTAAATGGGTCACTAAAATGCCAAAACTCAGGTCCGACTACAAATGGCCCAACTGATTTATGGGCCGTCAATAGGCTGAAAGACACACCGGGCCAGAAATTAGCCCAATATTTAAATGGGTCGCTAAAAGGCCGAAAGATGTACATCGTGAAAATTGGCCCATCCACTGAATGGGCCGTTAACATGCCGAAATCTCATCGGGCCCATATTGAGCCCAAATATATAGCGGGCTGTTAACGGGCTCGAACTGACGATGGGCTGCAATGGTGTCAAATCTTTAACAGACCGATGACGGGCCGAATTGGCACATCTCGTATGGGCCGTGGGCTTAAATGGACCTGACACAAGTAGGCCTTATATGGGCCGGCCTGCTATTTTTTACTGGTCCGGCCTTTTTCACCGGAATGGGCCACTGTTGGGCTGTGCCACGTGTTGACCTATCATAGGCGCCTCCTGTGCAATGAGTGGATGACATCTGTCCCAACGGTGAGGCAACACAAGTTTCCTCCGGCCAATGATGATTTTACACGTGGAAAATCCCCATTGGTCGGGGCTGTTAACGGGTTATCGGATCCAAAACCGGACCTGATAGCTTAACGGCGTTCCGTTATGGTGGATGCCATGTGTCAGTCACCCTTGACGAAAGCACTACTGTGACGCGCGATTTATCCTCATGGAAGTGGACACTTCCGTGATGATAATTTTGGTAAATTCATGGAACACTTCTACGACAGCACAGGTATGACTATCTTGATTCTTTCATAAAATTGTCATGGATGTACATGCATGACACAAAACATGAGCTATTGTGACAAACACGTATCATCACGGAAGTGTATTTTTTTTGTAGTGTACCTTGTTGTTTTTATATTTTCATATTACAAAAACCTATATCTACCATCCATATTGCACTTGTATCACCATCTCTTCGCCGAACTAGTGCACCTATACAGTTTACCATTGTATTGGGTGTGTTGGGGACACAAGAGACTCTTTGTTATTTTGTTGCAGGGTTGTTTGAGAGAGGCCATCTTCGTCCTACGCCTCCCACGGATTGATAAACCTTAGGTCATCCACTTGAGGGAAATATCCTACTGTCCTACAAACCTCTGCACTTGGAGGCCCAACAGCGTCTACAAGAAGAAGATTGCGTAGTAGACATCAAGCACTTTCTGGCGCCGTTGCCGGGGAGGCTAGGTAAGCGGCACTCACATCCCGTCAGCGAACATCTTTTCTGGTGCCGTTGCCGGGGAGGTGAGTGCTTGAAGGTATACCTTTAGATCTTGCAATCGAATCTTTTAGTTTCTTGTTTTATCACTAGTTTAGTTTATAAAAGAAAACTACAAAAAATAGAATTGAGGGTACCTCATATGCTTCATCTTTTTAATATCTTTCGTGAAAATGATGGAAAGGAAAATTGTGCTCAAGTGTTAGAAGAAGAATGCATTAAAATGTTTGGCACTAAATCTTTGAATGATGATCATGATTGCAATGTTGTTAGTACAAACTCCTTGAATATCCATAGTACTAATGATGATTACACTAGTCATGATGAAAATATCTCATATAAGCATGTCAATTTTTGTGGAGTGCTTAGAGTTTGCAAGTACACACCAAATAGGGAAGATAGATTTTGCAAGAGGCATAAGTATTTAGAAACTGAATGGTTGCAAGAAAGGCTAGATGTTTGTGCTGAAAAATTAAATGTTCTTAGCCATCCTTGTGAATTTTGTAATGAACTTGATCATTTAAATATCCAATGCAAATTGTTTCATGATCGAATCGTGTCCAAAAATTGTGTTGACTTGATTTCCCTTGCACAACATAATGAACTTAGTTTGCGTCTGGGTTATGAAGAAATGAAACGTATAACTAAGGATCTTCCAGAATTTGTCCTTGATAAAATTCTTGATTTTGATCTAGAGGAAATTTATATGTATTGTGCGCTGAATTGCATTGAAAATCCTTATATTGCCAATTACATAAAGACTAGAAAACAAATAGAAGATGAAGAGAATACTAATGAAAGGGCGGAGGTTTCCCTGTATCCTCCTATTCTTTCTTATGATGAATCAGGGAAGCAATCTCACTAATAAAGAGCTCCAAAAAGAGGACTAAACCCACACATGATGCGAAGAAGAAAAAGAATAGACGAAGAAGCAAAGGCAAAAATATATCCCTTCCAAATGATGTTGCTCCTATTACTCATTGTGATGATGATAATTTCTATACTATCGGTGCTATCCATACTATTAATGATGAGAGTGATTATGCTTATGATATGAAAAGGCCCAAACTTGGGGATGCTATGTTTGATGAGAATGACATGTTTGAGAATTTATTTGCTGCAATTAATGTTTGTCCCAAGCTTGGGGATGCTACGTTTGATGAAGATGATATTTTTAGCCTCCCAAGTTTCGATATGCAAATTTATTATGATAATAGCATGCCTCCTATTTATAATTATTATATTGGTGAAAGTGGATTTGGAGAGGTCATGACTTTATTTAGTAATGATTCCACTATCTTGGAAGAGGTTTCAATTGATTATCATGAGAACAAAGTTGCTACTTATGATGATTATTGTGATGACACTTATGTTATAAAAAGTAGTGATGATTATATTTATAAAACTTGTCATGATTATGATTACCCTTTTTTCTGAACATTACTCTTTTAATGTGGAAACAATCTATAGTCTTCAAGTTTCTTATGATACTCCCACTATTCCGAATGAGAAGAATTTTGCTTATGTGGAGAGTAATAAAATTTATATGCTTGTGCATCATGAAAATAGTGCTTTATGTGATGGTTATATTGTTTAATTCATCCATGTTGCTACTGAAAATTATTATGAGGGAGGAATATATGCTTGTAGGAATTGCAATAATATCAAGTTTCCTCTCTATGTGTTGAAAATCTTGAAGCTATGCTTGTTTTGCTTTCCTATGCTAGTTGATTATTGTTCCCATAAGTTGTTTGCTCACAAAATCCCTATGCATAGGAAGTGGGTTGGACTTAAATGTGCTAGTCATATTCTTCATGATGCTCCCGTTATGTTTCAATTCTTATCTTCCGAGCATCATTGAAATCATCATGCCTAGCTAAAAGGCATTAAAGAAAAGCGCTTGTTGGGAGACAACCCAATATTTACCCCTACTATTTTTGTGTGTTCACATGATTAAGCTACTGTAGTGATCATGTTTTATAGCTTTTGTCTCAATAAAGTTCCAAGTAGAACCTTTGGGGAGACTTGGGTGAAGATTTTGCGATCTTGCTGTAAAAAATAGAAACTTTGCACTCACGAGATTAGCTGCCATTTTTTTACTATAGAGTGCTTTTAAGTTGATTATTTTTGAAGAAAATTAATAGACAAATTACTCACCTCCACCAATTTATTTCAGAATTTTTTGAGTCACAGAAGTATTCGAAAGTTACAGATTGCTACAGACTGTTCTGTTTTTGACATATTCTGTTTTTCGTGTGTTGCTTGCTTATTTTGATGAATCTATGAGTAGTATCGGAGGGTATGAACCATAGAGAAGTTGGAATATAGTAGATATTACAGAAATATGAATGTAGAATGAGTTCACAACAGTACCTAAGTGGTGGTTTTATTTTCTTATACTAACGGAGCTTACGAGTTTTCTGTTAAGTTTTGTGTTGTGAAGTTTTCAAGTTTTGGGTGAAGATTCGATGGACTATGGAATAAGGAGTGGCAGGAGCCTAAGCTTGGGGATGCCCAAGCACCCCAAGGTAATATTCAAGGTTAAACCACAAGCCTAAGCTTGGGGATCCCCCGAGAAGGCATCCCCTCTTTCGTCTTCGTTCATCGGTAACTTTACTTAAGGCTATATTTTTATTCACCACATGATATGTGTTTTGCTTGGAGCGTCAATTTACTTTATTTTGTTTTGCTTTCTGTTTAAATAATATCCCAAGATCTGAAATTCTTAAATGTTAGAGAGTCTTCACATAGTTACATAATTATTCAACTACTCATTGATCTTCACTTATATCTTTTTAGAGCACGGCAATGGCTGTATTTTGAAGAAATAGATGAACTCTCATGCTTCACTTATATTATTTTGAGAGTCTTTTATAACATCATGGTAATTTTCTTTGGTTATGAATTTAGTCCTAATATGATGGGCATCCAAGAGGGATATAGTAAAAACTTTCATACAAAGGGCATTGAATACTATGAGAAGTTTGATTCCTTGCGATTGTTTTGAGATATGAGGATGGTGATATTAGAGTCATTCTAGTAGAGTATTTGTGAATTTGAGAAATACTTGTGTTGAGGTTTGCAAGTCCCATGGCATGCACGTATGGTAACCGTTGTGTGACAAATTTGAAGCATGAGGTATTTCTTTGATTGTAATCCTTTGTGTGGAGGTCGGGATCGCGCGATGATTAACTCCTACCAACCCTTCGCCTAGGAGCATGCGTGTAGTACTTTGTTTTGATGACTTGTAGATTTTTGCAATAAGTATATGAGTTCTTTATGACTAATGTTGAGTCCATGGATTATACATACTCTCACCCTTCCACCATTGCTAGCTTCTCTTGTGTTGCACAACTTTCTCCAGTACCATACACCCACCATATACCTTCCTCAAAACAGCCACCGTACGTTCCTATTATGGCATTTCCATAGTCATTCTGAGATATATTGCCATGCAACTTTCCACCGTTCTGTTTATTACACGCTCCATCATTGTCATATTGCCTTGCATGATCATGTAGTTGACATCGTATTTGTGGCAAGGCCACCATGCATAATTTTTCATACATGTCACTCTTGATTCAATGCCTATTCCGGTACACCGTCGGAGGCATCCATATAGAGTCATATTTTGTTCTAGTATCGACTTGTAATCTTTGAGTTGCAAATAAATAGAAGTGTGATGATCATCATTATTAGATCATTATCCCAAAAAAAAGGCCAAATAAAAAAAGGCAAAAAAGAGAGAAAGGCCAAATAAAAAAAGAAAGGCCCAAAAAAAGAAAAAAAAAGAAAAAGGGGACAATGCTACTATCTTTTTTTCCACACTTGTGCTTTAAAGTAGCACCCATGGTCTTTATGATAGAGAGTCTCTTATTTTGTCACTTCCATATACTAGTAGGAATTTTTCATTATAGAACTTGGCTTGTATATTCCAACAATGGGCTTCCTCAAATGCACTAGGTCTTCATGAGCAAGCAAGTTGGATGCACACCCACTTACTTTCTTTTGTTAAGCTTTCATACATTTATAGCTCTAGTGCATCCGTTACATGGCAATCCCTACTCACTCACATTGATATCTATTGATGGGCATCTCCATAGCCCATTAATACGCCTAGTTGATGTGAGACCATCTTCCTCCTTTTTGTCTTCTCCACAACCACCACTCTATTCCACCTATAGTGATATGTCCATGGCTCACGCTCATGTATTGCGTGAAAGTTGAAAAAGTCTGAGAATACTAAAGTATGAAACAATTCCTTGGCTGAAACCGGGGTTGTGCATGATTTGAATATTTTGTGTGACGCAGATGGAGCATAGCCAAACTATATGATTTTTTTAGGGATGAACTTTCTTTGGCCATGTTATTTTGAGAAGACATAATTTCTTTGTTAGTATGCTTGAAGTATTATTATTCCTATATCAATATTAAACTTTTGTCTTGAATCTTTCGGATCTGAACATTCGTGCCACAATAAATAAATTGAGAATTATGTTGGGTAGCATTCCACATCAAAAATTCTGTTTTTATCATTTACACACTCGAGGACGAGCAGGAATTAAGCTTGGGGATGCTTGATACGTCTCCAATGTATCTATAATTTTTGATTGTTCCATGCTATTATATTATCTATTTTGGATGTTTAATGGGCTTTAATATACACTTTTATATGATTTTTGGGACTAACCTATTAACCCAGAGCACAGTGCCAGTTTCTGTTTTTTCCTTGTTTTTGAGTAACGCGGAAAAGGAATACCAAACGGAGTCCAATTGACCTAAAATTGCACGAAGAATGTTTTTGGACCATAAGAAGCCCACGGAGTACCGGAGATGGACCAGAGGAGTCCCGAGGCCACCCAGTGGGGTAGGGCGCGCCCCCCTATCTCGTGGCCGCCTCGGGGACCCCCTGACTTGTTCCGACTCCAACACCTCTTACATATACCCAAACTTCCAAAAAGAAACCTAGACGGGAGTTCCTCCGCCACAAGCCTCTGTAGCCACCAAAAAAACAATCGGGACCCTATTTCGGCACCCTGCCAGAGGGGGGGTCCCTCACCGGTGGCCATCTTCATTATCCCGGCACTCTCCATGACAAGGAGGGAGTAGTTCACCCTCGGGGCTGAGGGTATGTACCAGTAGCTATGTGTTTGATCTCTGATAACCCACAAGTGTAGGGGATCAGTTGTAGCCTCTTTCGATAAATAAGAGTGTCGAACCCAACGAGGAGCTAAAGGCAGAACAAATATTCCCTCAAGTTCTATCGACCACCGATACAACTCTACGCATGCTTGACGTTTACTTTACCTAGAACAAGTATGAAACTAGAAGTACTTTGTAGCTTTTGTGGGACAGGTTTGCAAGAATATAAAGAGCACGCAAATATAAACTAGGGGCTGTTAAGATAAAGACACAATTAAATTAGTTTTAGCGAGTGTGGAAAAGTGGTGGTAGGAGTTGCGAAATTGCCCCTAAGCAATTGACTACATTACTAGACCGATATCAAGTTTTATGTGGGAGAGGCCACTGCTAGCATGTCATCCCTTACATGGAATTATATGCACTTATGATTGGAACTATTAGCAAGCATCCGCAACTACTAACGTTCATTAAGATAAAACCCAACCATAGCATTATGATATATCGGTCCCCCTTCAATCCCGTATGCATCAATTTCTACACTAGGTTGAAGCTTCTATCACTCTTGCCCTCCAATATGTAGTCCTATCAACATACAACTAACCCTATGGTGTGATCCACGCGCGCGCTCATATGATGCACACCAAAGGACAGCAACATAACCACAAGCAATTTAAACCAATCATAGCAATTCACCATTCATCGATAGGACAACGATAATCTACTCAGACATCATAGGATGGCAACACATCATTGGATAATAATATGAAGCATAAAGCACCATGTTCAAGTAGAGGGTACAGCGGGTTGCGGGAGAGTGGACCGCTGTAGATAGATGGGGGAAGGTGATGGAGATGTTGGTGAAGATGACGAAGGTGTTGGTGTAGATCGCCGTCACACGATGATGGCCCCGGTGGCACTCCGGTGCCACCGGAAGCGAGGGGGAGAGAGCCCCCCTCCTTCTTATTCTTCCTTGACCTTCTCCCTAGGTGGGAGAAGGGTTTCCCCTCTGGTCCATGGCCTCCATGGCGGCGGAGGGGCGAGAGCCCCTCCGAGATTGGATCTGTCTCTCTGTCTCTCTCTGTTTCTGCGTTCCCAGATTCTGGCCCTTCATCGTTTCTTAAAATCCCGGAGATCCGTAATTCCGATTGGGCTCATCTTTTGACCCGATTTTTATCCAGAAATTAGATTTCGTGCAGCGAAAGAAGGGCATCAACCACCTTACAGTGTGGCCTAGAGGGCCCAGGGCGCGCCCTAGGCAGGGGTCGCG
Organism: Secale cereale; assembly: GCA_902687465.1. Taxonomy (NCBI): domain Eukaryota; kingdom Viridiplantae; phylum Streptophyta; class Magnoliopsida; order Poales; family Poaceae; genus Secale; species Secale cereale. The sequence goes on from LR738714.1 coordinate 455,134,367, forward strand.
TCCCCCACCCTCGAGGCCCACTCGAGCATCATCTCGTGTTAGTTTCGCTTCCCAAAATTCACATATATTCCAAAAAAATCTCCGTCCGTTTTTTTTCTGTTTGGACTCCGTTTGATATGGATATTCTGTGAAACAAAAAACATGCAACAAACAGGAATAGGCACTGGGCACTGGATCAATATGTTAGTCCCAAAAAATAGTATAAAAAGTTGCCAAAAGTATATGAAAGTTGTAGAATATTGGCATGGAACAATCAAAAATTATAGATATGACGGAGATGTATCAGCATCCCCAAGCTTAATTCCTGCTCATCCTCGAGTAGGTAAATGATAAAAAGGATAATTTTTGATGTGGAATGCTACCTAGCATAATCTTGATCATGTAATCTAATCATGGCATGAATATTAAGACACGAGTGATTCAAAGCAATAGTCTATCATTTGACATTAGGACGATAATACTTCAATCATACTAATAAAGCAATCATGTCTCTTCAAAATAACATGGCCAAAGAAAGGTATCCCTACAAAATCATATGGTCTGGCTATGCTCCATCTTCACCACAGAAAGTATTTAAATCATGCACAACCCCGGTTTTAGCCAAGCAATTGTTTCATACTTTAGTATTCTCAAACCTTTTCAACTTTCACGCAATACATGAGCGTGAGCCATGGACATAGCACTATGGGTGGAATAGAAGGTGGTGATAGACAAAAGGTGGGAGAAAGTCTCACATCAACTAGGCAAATCAATGGACTATGGAGATGTCCATCAATCGATATCAATGTGAGTGAGTAGGGATTGCCATGTAATGGATGCACTAGAGCTATAAGTGTATGAAAGATCAAAAGAAAACTAGTGGGTGTGCATCAACTTGCTTGCTCATGAAGACCTAGGGCATTTGAGGAAGCCCGTCGTTGGAATATACACGCCAAGTTTTATAACGAAAAATTCCCACTACTATATGGAAGTGACAAAACAAGAGACTCTCTATTATGAAGATCATGGTGCTACTTTGAAGCACAAGTGTGGAAAAGGATAGTAGCATTGTCCCTTCTCTCTTTTCTCTCATTTTTTTTTGTTTTTTTTTGGAGAGGCTTTCTCTTTTTTTTAGCCCCTCTCTATTTTTTAGGCCATCTTTTTTTTGGCCTTTCCTCACATGGGACAATGCTCTAATAATAAAGATCATCACACTTTTATTTACTTACAACTCAAAGATTACAACTTGAAGCTAGAACAAAATATGACTCTATGTGAATGCCTCTGGCAGTGCACAGGGATGTGCAGTGATCTAGCGTAGCAATGACATCAAAACGGACAAGCCATGGAAACATCATGCTAGCTATCTTACGATCATGCAAGGCAATATGACAATGATGGTGCGTGTCATAATAAACGGAACGGTGGAGTTACATGGCAATATATCTCAGAATGGCTATGGAAATGCCATAATAGGTAGGTATGGTGACTATTTTGAGGAAGGTATATGGTGGGTGTATGGTACCGGCGAAAGTTGCGCGGTACAAAAGAGGCTAGCAATGATGGAAGGGTGAGAGTGCGTATAATCCATGGACTCAACATTAGTCATAAAGAACTCACATACTTATTGCAAAAATTTATTAGCCATCGAAACCAAGTACTACACGCATGCTCCTAGGGGGGAGGTTGGTAGGAGTTAACCATCGTGCGCCCCCGACTTCCACACAAAGGATGACACTCAATAAATAAATCATGCTCCAACTTTGTCACATAACGGTTCACCATACGTGCATGCTATGGGAATCACAAACCTCAACACAAGTATTTCTACAATCCACAACTACCCACTAGCATGACTCTAATATCACCATCTTTATATTGCAAAACTATTGCAAGGAATCAAACATATCATATTCAGCGATCTACAAGTTTATGTAGGATTTTATGACTAACCATGTGAATGACCAATTCCTGTCAACTCTCTAAATAGATATAAGTGAAGCAAGAGAGTTTTAATTCTTTCTACAAAAGTTATGCCCACGCTCTAACAATTATAAGTGAAGCAAAAGAGCATTCTACAAATGGAGGTTTTCTATGTGAAGAGAAACACGCAACCCAAACTTCAAATGATATAAGTGAAGCACATGAAGCATTCTATAAAGCCATACTCAAAAGATATAAGTGAAGTGCAAAGAGCCTTCTATAAATCAACCAAGGACTATCTCATACCAGCATGGTGCGTAAAATAAAAGGTGAAAACTAAATGCAAAAGACGCTCCAAGATCTGCACATATCACATGAATGAAACGAATCTGAAAATATACCGATACTTGTTGAAGAAAGAGGGGATGCCTTCCGGGGCATCCCCAAGCTTAGACGCTTGAGTCTCCTTGAATATTTACTTGGGGTGCGTTGGGCATCCCCAAGCTTGAGCTCTTACCTCTCCTTCTTCTCCTCACATCGAGACCTCCTCGATCTTCAGAAACTTCATCCACACAAAACTTCAACAGAAAACTCGGTAAGATCCGTTAGTATAATAAAGCAAATCACTACTCTAAGTACTGTTGCAAACCAATTCATATTTTGTTTTTGCATTGTAGCTACTGTAATATAACTTTTCCATGGCTTAATCCACTGATAGAAATTGATAGTTTCATCAAAACAAGCAAACTATGCATCAAAACAGAATCTGTCTAAAACAGAACAATCTGTAATAATTTGAACATTCACCGTACTTTTGATACTTGTACAATTCTGCCAAAATTAGGAAACATCAAAAATTTGTATAGAAAGACAGTGCAAAAAGTTTCAGAACCATTTGACGTTCCAGAAAAAAATGAAAAATTGCGCACTACAGCCAAAGTTTATGTCCTGCACCGCACAAACCAACAAGCATTGTAAACATCCTAAAGGCAAACCTTGGCACATTAATACAATGGAATTGTACAAAGGGGTAATTATTTTTGATGAAAAGTTTCTGTAATTCAAGATTTGCACAGTTTCCATGGGCATGAACAAAGTTCAAGGAGCTCCCCCATTTCAACGGTGCTCGTCCTTCTTACTTTCACTTTTCTTTTTGAAAAAGTTTTAGGTTCCCCTCTTTATTTTTTTGTTTTTAAACTTTATAAAAGCACACAACAGATATAAATGACTCTCTAAAACTTCCGGGTTGTCTCCCTGGCAGCGCTTTCTATAAAGCCATTAAGCTAGGCATATAGTGCTCAAGTGATGGATCCACCCGGATCCCAAGGTATATCGAAGCCAATTTTAAAGCAATGATTTGGCATTTAGTAGTGATAACAAAACGATATGTGTCATGAAACAACGAAGTCTAACTCTCTTACTATGCATAGGCATGTCATACAAGAACAATTCATGCACATCAAGTAAAGGCCAATGCATAGTATAAGCAGTTTCTTGCAATTTTATCGTGTTGGAAACATAGAGAGGCGGAGATGTAGTTCCTCTCTCATAATAATTGCAAGTAGGAGCAGCAAGCACATGCATATTATATTAATCAAAATCATCATGTGTAACAGAAAAAGCCGACCCATCAATATAATCCTTAATAAGTGCAAACTTCTCCGATATAGTGTAGTTTGGAGAATTCAGAAACATAATAGGACTATCATGTGTGGGTGCAATAGCAACTATCTCGTGTTTAACATAAGGAACTATAGCAAGTTCATCTCCATAAGCATAATTCATATTGGCATCTTGGCCACAAGCATAGCAAGCATCATCAAAAAGGGATATTTCAAAAGAATCAACGGGATCATAGAGATCATCATAGCATTCATCCTTTGGTAAGCATAAAGGGAAATTAAACAATGTATGGGATAAAGAGTTACTCTCATTAGAAGGTGGGCACGGGTGATCAATCCGCTCTTCCTCCTTTTGTTCTTCGCTCTCCTCCTCATCTTTTTCATCCAATGAGCTCACAATATCATTAATTTCTTCTTCCATAGACTCCTGCAAAATATTAGTATCTTCTTGGACAGCGGAGTCCTTCTCAATAAACGCATCAATATTGGAGTTATATTAATAATTCAAATAGCAATATTTCAATATAGCAAGATTTTCAGGCCTAGAAACATCATCATCAAAAGCATCATTCTTTTTAAACAGAGATTCAATTTCATAAGCACCCTTAAAAGCAACGAATTCTTCTATTTGTTCCACATCATAATAATCATATATACCATTAGCATAAGAAGCTAAGGTTTCATTATCATTAAATTTGCATGAAAAGGGAAGGTGTGGAGCCTTCATCCTAGAGCAACAAGTATAATCATATCTCAAGCATAGTTGCCGAGCATACCAATGCAATAAATGAATTTAATCCGGAAATTAACTTTCTTGCAGCGAAAGAAGGGCATCAACCGCTTTACGGTGTGGCCTCGAGGGCCCAGGGCGTGCCCTGGGCAGGGGGGCGCGCCCCCCACCCTCGAGGCCCACTCGAGCATCGTCTAGTGTTAGTTTCGCTTCCCAAAATTCACATATATTCCAAAAAAAATCTCCGTCCATTTTTATTCCGTTTGGACTCCGTCTGATATGGATATTTTGTGAAACAAAAAACATGCAACAAACAGGAACTGGCACTGGGCACTGGATCAATATGTTAGTCCCAAAAAATAGTATAAAAAGTTGCCAAAAGTATATGAATGTTGTAGAATATTGGCATGGAACAATCAAAAATTATAGATATGACGGAGACGTATCAATCTCTCTCTCTCTCTCTCTCTCTCTCGTGTTCTTGAGATGGCACGATCTTGATGTATCGTGAGCTTTGCTATTATAGTTGGATCTTGTGATGCTTCTCCCCCTCTATCTTCTTGTAATGGATTGAGTTTTCCCTTTGAAGTTATCTTATCAGATTGAGTCTTTAAGGATTTGAGAACGGTTGATGTATGTCTTGTGTGGGATACCCGTGGTGACAATGGGGTATTCTATCGATTCACTTGATGTATGTTTTGGTCATCAACTTGTGGGTTCCGTGACCTTGGGAATCTATGCATAGGGGTTGGCACATGTTTTCGTCTTGACTCTCCGATAGAAACTTTGGGGCACTCTTTGAAGTACTTTGTGTTGGTTGAATAGATGAATCTGAGATTGTGTGATGCATATCGTATAATCATGCCCACGGATACTTGAGGTGACAATGGAGTATCTAGGTGACATTAGGGTTTTGGTTGATGTGTGTCTTAAGGTGTTATTCTAGTATGAACTCTAGGGTACATCGAACCGAAATAATAGCTTCGTGTTATTTTACTACGGACTCTTGAACAGATCAATCAGAAAGAATAACTTTAAGGTGGTTTCGTACCCTACAATAATTTTATCGTTTGTTCTCCACTATCAGTGACTTTGGAGTGACTCTTTGTTGCATGTTGAGGGATGGTTATATGATCCAGTTATGTTATTATTGTTGAGAGAACTAGCACTAGTGAAAGTATGAACCATAGGCCTTGTTTCAATGCGTTAAAAAACCGTTTTCGCTCACTTTTATCATTAGTTACCTTGCTATTTTTAAGTTTTTATATTTTCATATTACAAAAACCTATATCTACCATCCATATTGCACTTGTATCACCATCTCTTTGCCGAACTAGTGCACCTATACAATTTACCATTGTATTGGGTGTGTTGGGGACACAAGAGACTCTTTGTTATTTGGTTGCAGGGTTGTTTGAGAGAGACCATCTTCATCCTATGCCTCCCACAGATTGATAAACCTTAGGTCATCCACTTGAGGGAAATTTGCTACTGTCCTACAAACCTCTGCACTTGGAGGCCCAACAACATCTACAAGAAGAAGGTTGCGTAGTAGACATCAGGTAGAACAACAGAAACGGGCAACCATATCAATGTGTGTGCGATATGCGGCATACAGTTAACTCGGATAAACTGTTTTGGATTAGGGAACACAACAGAAACGGTTTAACTTAACAAGATGTGTGTGATATGCAGCATATAGTTTACACGGATGAACTATTTGCGATGAGCCAAAAGAACATAAACGAGTCGTGTAAACAAGATGTGTGTGATACGTGGCAAACAGCCGACTCGGATGAACTGTTTGCAATGAGAAATTACAACACACGCGGTCAATACAGTTACTTCGTGTGTGATTTTGTGTGTACAAAAAACTTTGAAAATTACAAACTAGTTGCTTGCGGTGGCTAGGAGTATCGCACACGATGCATCGGCGAGTACTCGTGTGCGATGATTAGCATGTTACACATACGTTTCCTTATGTGAACATGTGTGTGAATTTGCAATATGGACAGTTAATATGCTTAAACTCAATGAACTGTGTACGATACTAATACTTTCCATGAAAATTTATGAACTTGGGTAACAGCATTTGAGTACCATATATATAGTGGTTACACTATTTGACAAAAGGAGGATCTTCGTAACACGGTTTTGACAATCATATGGTCCATATCTACATACTTAACATAGTAACAACTATCACATTTTAAGAGGCTAAGGGCCAACAACCATATGGTCCATATCTACATACTTAACATATATAGTAAAAGCTAGCACATTTTAAGAGGCTTAGGGCCAACAACCACAACTATCCACTGGAAGCAGCTTGATCACCGCGACTCGGCATCTCGTCAATGAAAAGGAAGAGTCCTCATGTGCCTTGGTACAGCAGGAGTAGAACAGTGTCTCCAATTTTCCAATATGGATGTGTTGCCATGAGAAGAGAGAACTTGTTAATTTGAATGGTTCCATTTTTGCGGGAAATGCAGTACCTTGCAATCACTTTGGCGTTATTAGCAGGCACAAGTGTAATTCGACCACGCCGGGAAATCGATCCAGAAACGGCTACAGGGGGCAATTTCTGCTAACATGTAGAATAAAAAACGGTTGTAACATATCATTGAAGATATATATAGTTTATGAGCATCAACATTATAATAAGACTTTTTACCAGTGCTTTGTGCACACAATTGGTCTTGTTCAGTGTGTGCACCATAGGTGTAATTAATCCCAACCAAAATCCAACATTCATACGTTGTGCTATCTCTGTCAGATTATCAACAAAGTTTATGACATGCTTCAAGTCCTTCTAGTGAAATTTGGTACGCTTAGTAACATACAGATCATTCATTATGCATCCAACATATCCTGCTTAAAAGGTGGAAAGGAATTATTTATTCAGAACATGGCAGAAGAATATATAGTGCGCATAAATTGGTAAACAGAATTTGTTACTGCCTAGGAACGGAGTCGAAATATGATATCACAATTGGTTGCTTAAATAGTGATCAATTGGTTGCTTAAATAGTAATATGACAACATGGAGAAAGTTGAAAGGACACTAACCTCGATCAGACTTCGATCGACTGATGACGTTGGGGAAGTAAACATCCATGTTAATTAGACCAGGCTGTGGTGCACTCACTAGAATTTTATTGCCAGCTTTCAGTTCATAACACTTAGACATTTTTCTCCAAAGGTCCGCATTAAAATAGGAGTGGCCATCTTTATCAAGTTTCACACTAACCGTCATTGTAAATCCATGTTGCATTGTCAATATGACATCCTGGGAGTCATCAGCAAAGTAAAGCCCAAGATTTCCTTCTAATCATGTTCTTGCAAAGCAAGATATGTACTACTTGAAATGAAAATTAAGATCGTAAATTAGATATATTGAAATGACCGATCAAGATGCACTTATGGGAGTAACTGGTAGAACATATCCATATATAGATGCAAGCAAAGTACAAAAATATAGAATTAAAATAGATAATGTAACAAAGATTTGATGCAAATATATAGATAATGTAGCAACAGACGGTATATGTTCACAAATTTAGGCCATGCCGACCGTGGTAGGTTGAGATTGAACATACCGAGCGCTCCCTGAAGTCATGCGGAATGGTGATATAGAACTTCGTTTCCGACTGGCCATGACTACAGTTGCCCGATTTGTGCTCGCACTGTGCACACATGAATGAACATCCACGAATCAGCTAGAACAACAATTATTCCACAGTGATTTCCGCCGGTTGATTAACAGCGACTGGCGGACTGCGATAAGAGATGAGTTAATATTTTGCTAATTAAGTTGATTACCTTCTCCATGAGAAAAATCCCCAGCCCAATCCCACAGAAAACCCAAGTTGACCAGAGTCTAGAATGTCGGTGCAGATAGGCAGCGGAAAGCGGTGGAGGCGAAATCTGGTGCCGTTTGGAGCGCGACCTATGCCCACCGCCAACAGCCGTCGAGATTAGGGTGTAGAGCTGCGGAGGAGTCCATGGCGAGTGAGTGGGGACGAAGTGGGCGAGGGTTTTGTTTTCCTTTTGCATGTGTGAGTGAACACACACGGTTCGCAGAGGCGACGGAGATGAATCGTGTGCGATAGTAAATCACCGACATTGAATGGGAATCCAAACTTCCTTTGTGCTTCATCCATCAGTTTTTTTCTACGATGAACATAAACTCTCCTGATCACTGTGTTCAAATTTGACACGTTTCCTGGTTCATTTACAATATTTAGGGGATTATGTGCTTTTTGTAGGCATTAATGCACGTAATTCAAATTCAAACAATTGGTGCATGAAAGGGTGCACAAGAACGGTCTAGAAAAACCATAATCATGGTATTTAGTAATTTCTCAAGCCTTTTACAAGGAATGGGCAGATATTTCAATGGAATGTGTGGCAATAGTCAACCACAAACGCGTCATTTACTTGGTTATCAACTATAGAACAATGAACTATGTGCTTGAAAAACATGACGGCTGGCATGGTGCCATGGTATGGCCTCACCGTGCCCTGGTTAAAAGTGGAGAAGGTTTGATTTATGTCATCATGCACGCCCTTCATAAATCAAACAATCACCAAGAAAGTTCAATGCTTTCGAGAGGGAAATCACCAAGATTGAAGGGGAATCTAAATTTTTGTCCTAGTTTGTCATTCAATTTTTTTTCCAATGATCAACATACCGCGTCAAATGAAACGTGTTCAAATTTGACATTTTCCCGAACTCATTTACCATATTTAGGGGATTGTGTGCATTTTCTAGGGATTAAGTATGCACATAATTCAAATTCAAACAATTGGTGCATGAAAAGGTGCACAAGAACGGTGTGAAAAACCATGCTCGTGATATACAAAAAATGAAGCACATGGTTGGAAAACATGACGCCTGGTGTGGTGCCATGGTATGGCCTCACCATTCCCTGGTAAAAATTAGAGAATGTTTTCCTTATGTCGTGATGCCCGCCTTTCATAAAATGAACCATCATCTGAGGAAGTTTCATGGTTTCGATGGGGAAGTCACCAAGATTGAAGGGGGATCAAAATTTCCTTTGTCCTTTGTCGACGAGTTTTATTCTATGATGAGCATAGAACTTGCAAATCACCGTGTTCAAATTTGGCACTTTTCCGGGTTCATTTGCCATATTTAGGGGATTATGTGCATTTCCTAGGCATTAATGCACATAATTCAAGTTCAAACAATCGATGCATGAAAGGGTCCACAAGAATGGCCTAGAAAACCATGCTCGTGCCATTTAGTAAATTCCCATGCCTTTTATAAGGAATGGACAGATATTTCGATGAAATGTGTGACAATAGTCAACCACAAATGTTTGTTTGTTGGGTTTTCAACTATAGAAAAAATGAAATAAATGCTTAAAAGCATGACGCCTGGCATGGTGCCATGGTATGACCTCACCATGCCCTGGTAAAAATTTGAGAAGGTTTGGATTATGTCGTCATGCACTCCCTTCATAAATCGAACCATCACCGACGAAGTTCCATGCTTTCGAGAGGGAAATCCCCAAGATTGAAGGGGAATCCTAATTTTCGTCCTAGTTTGTCATTCAGTTTTTTTTCAACGATCAACATACTTCCTCAAACGCAACGTGTTCAAATTTGACATTTTCCCGGGCTCATTTACCATATTTTGGGGATTGTGTGCATTTTCTAGGCATTAATGGACATAATTCAAATTCGAACAATCGGTGCATGAAAAGGTGCACAAGAATAGTCTGGAAAACCATGCTTGTGTTATTTAGCACATTCTCATGCCTTTTACAAGGAATGGGCAGATATTTCAAGGAAATGTGTGGCAATAGTCAACCATAAACGCGTCGTTCACTCGGTTAACAACTATACAAAAATGAAACACATGGTTGGAAAACATGACGCCTGGCGTGGTGCCATGGTATGGCGTCACCATGCCCTGGTAAAAACTGGAAAATGTTTTCCTTATGTCGTGATGCGCGCCTTTCATAAATCGAACCATCACCGAGGAAGTTTCATGGTTTCTAGGGGGAAATCACCAAGATTGAAGGGGGATCCAAATTTCCTTTGTCCTTTGTCCACAAGTTTTTTTCTATGATGAACATACAACCTGCAAATCACCGTGTTCAAATTTGGCGCTTTTCCGGGTTCATTTGCCATATTTAGAGGATTATGTGCATTTCCTAGGTATTAATGCGCATAATTCAAGTTCAAACAATCGATCCATGAAAGGGTCCACAAGAACGGCCTAGAAAACCATGCTCGTGCCATTTAGTAAATTCTCATGCCTTTTACAAGGAATGGATAGATATTTCGATGAAATGTGTGGCAATAGTCAACCACAAATATCTGTTTGTTGGGTTTTCAACTATACAAAAATGAAATAAATGCTTTAAAACATGACGCGTGGCATGGTGCCATGGTATGACCTCACCATGCCTTGGTAAAAACTTGAGAAGGTTTGGCTTATGTTGTCATGCACACCCTTTATAAATCAAACCATCACCGAGGAAGTTCCATGCTTGCGAAAGGGAAATCCTCAAGATTGAAGGGGAATCCAAATTTTCTTCGTTCTTTGCCCTGGAGTTTTTTTCTACGACGAACATACACCCTAAAAATCACCGTGCTCAAATTTGGCATTTTTTCGGGCTCATTTACCATATTTAGGGGATTATGTGCATTTTCTAGGCATTAGCGCATATAAATCCAATCCAGCTACAGGTGCATGAGTGTGATGTGAGGGACGTGGATTGTTGTTTGATCGCGGCGCATCCAACGGTGCACACGCATGATCCGCGTGGTTGGGGTTCCAACCAATCATAAAACAACACACAATAGGCTCAACGCACACTATTTCTGGAAGGGTCGGAGATGAACCGTGTGTGATAATGAACGAGCAAAATTGTAAGGGAAAGCAAATTTCTGTTGTCGTTTGTGGTTGAGATCTTGAATACCACCGCACTGTATGGCCGCCTGACCCCTCCGTCCTAGATCTCTCTCCAGGCATCGTCCATGGCACCGCGGCACACGGTAACTGGTAAGGAATCGATGGCATCCCGTCGTGCCGCGTTCCTCGCCGCCCACGACCGCACACATGGTAAGGAAGCAATGGCATCTCGCCGCGCCAAGTTCATCGCCGCCGGTGGCCAGACAGTTACATGGCCGGACTTTGAGGCTTCCATGGACGAATGGGTGGTGGATCTAGAGGCGGCCAAAGACGCACAGAAGGAGCGGAAAAGGCAGAAAGCAGTCAAGAAAAGAGAGTCCCGATGTCGCAAGAAAAAAGAGGTTGCACGCTGTGGTGAGGAGAGCTTGGCGGAGATCGAAGCACGGTGGGCTGCCGCCTACAAGGCTAGGAAGGAGAACGCCTGGCATGTGGCCAGCATGCCCTGATGGCAGCATGTGAGAAGTAGTTTAAGTTTGTAGTATTGGAGCAAATTACCAGTAGTACTTTAAGTTTGTAGTATTAACATACAATGTCGGTAAGAGCATCCTTTGAGGGCTTTGAGCGTTGATTAGCATGTGTGTCGTGTGCATTTTTTGTGTTAATCATTAGAAGATCACAAAACACATGGTTTCTATGCCGTACCCATCTGCGTTTTTTGAGTTAATGACCCATAAGTCCGTTACATGTGCGATATTTCCTAATAAACCAGGCGTACCATTGACCGGAAAAAATCAAGTACACGTGTACATTTTTTGGAGACGGGATCTTCCAACTTTCTTTTTTCTCGCACACGAGTATTTTACGCACTTTGTCTGCGCTGTGTGTTTCCCCCGCCCAAGTTTTAAATTTCGCACCGAAATTTTCATTAGGCGCGCGAGTTTAGAATTTATTCCTCCAACCACATCCCCATCCCCTCAGTATCCCCCTCCCTCGCGCCTCCCCCTACCGGGATCTCAAACCGCCGCTGCCGCAACCACGGCTTCGACCACACCTACGTTATGCTCAGATCCAATCAGGTAACCCGCCGATCTCTATCATGTCCCCGGCCTGATTGCTTAAATGGCGCATGTGAAACATCCTCATGCCTCCAAATCCCCCCCCCCCCCC